>CM054146.1:37292429-37297429 GCA_028751875.1 Rapana venosa | reverse complement strand
CTACTTCTCCCTCTCCCTGTCTCTCCCTGTCTCTGTCTCTCTTTATCTGTGTGTGTGTGTCTCTCTCTCTTTCTTTCCCTCCCACGCGCAGATTAGGACATACAGAGACAGACATAGGTAAAATATACATATTAGTGCTTGGCATGGAATTCTTCAAGGATTTAAGTTTTTGTTTATTTATTTATTTGAAGTAAGTTTCTGTCAGGCGGGCAGCCGAAAGAGACAGACAGACAAGACAGACAGACAGACAGACAAGACAAGACAAGACAAGACAAGACAGACAGGCAGAAAGACAGACAAGACAGACAGACAGACAAGACAGACAGACAGACAAGCAGACAGAAGACAAGACAGACAGACAGACAGACAGACAGACAAAAACAGGACAAGACAGGAAAAGACAGACAGACAGACAGACAAGACAGACACACAGACAAGACAGACAGACAGACAAGACAGACAGACAAGACAGACACACAGACAAGACAGACAGACAGACAGACAAGACAAGACAGGCAGGTAGACAGACAAGACAGGCAGGCAGACAGACAGACAGACAGGCAGGCAGGCAGGCAAGACCGGCAGGCAGACAAGCAGGCAGGCAGTGTGTGTGTGTTGAAGATGGTTCAGATAGTGCTTACCTACCTGTCAGTGTTTTCCGCCACTGTCCATGTTCTCTGGCAGTGTCTGGGGATAAGCAGTTGTCTGTGTGTGCCTAGGTTGTCTTAGCGTGAAGCGGTTTTTCCCGTTCTTTTATCTTTGGTTTTTATTTATTAAAAAAATTAAACTGTTCATTTTCTGTATTTCTTTTCTTTTCTTTTCTTTCTATCTTCTTCTTCTTTTTACTTTTCTTTTTTTTTCTTTCTTTCTTTTGTCTGTCTGTCTGTCTGTTGTTCTGTCTTCTGTCTGTCTGTCTGTCTGTCTGTCTGTCTTTGTCTGTCTGTTCTTTCTTTCTTTCTTCTTCTTCTTTTCTTCTTTCTTTCTTACTTCCTCTTTTCTGTCTGTCTTCTCTCTCTGTCTCTTTCTCTCTCTCTGTCTCTTTCTCTCTCTGCTCTCTTCTGTGTCTGTCTGTCTTTCTCTCCCTGTCTCTGTCTCTGTCTTTGTCCCCTCTGTCTCTCACCGCTGTCTGTCTGTCTGTCTGTCTGTCTGTCTCTCTCTCTCTCTTTCTCTCTCTCTCTCTCTCTCTCTCTCTCTCTCTCTCTCTCTCTCTCTTCTCAAGCACAGATTTAAATGAGAGAGAAATAGAAATAGAAGGTAAAGGGTACTAGGGTTTGGCAGGGACGCCTTTGGCATGGGGAGTCTACAGTTATTTTCTTTGTTTTTAAAAAAAAAGAAAAGTATTTTTTGAAGTAAGTTGGTGTCAGGCAGGAAGAAGAAAGAGAAAGAAAACCCGACAGGCAGGGAGGGCGGGCGGGCAGGGCCCAGGGCAGGGCAGGGCAGGGCAGGCAGGGCAGGGCAAGGGAGGCAGGGCAGGCAGGCAGGCAGGCAGGTAGGTAGGCGGCGGGCAGTGGTGTTGAAGATGGTTCAGATAGTGCTTACCTACCTGTCAGTGTTTTCCGCCACTGTCCATGTTTTCTTGGGAGTTTCTCGGGTTAAGCCAGCTAGCTGTCTGTTCCTTGGGTTATTTTTAGCGTAAGTGGTTTTTCTTGTCCTTTTAGACTCTCTCACTCTCTCTTTTTTCTCCTCCCCCCCCCCCCCCCCCCCTCTAGCAATCACACAACAAAAAACACGCACGCACGCTCAAAACACCCCACACACATAAACACCCCACTTGCGCGCACTTTGAAACGTTCCGCTTTTCGGAAGAGTAGGCCATCGTGTGCCGGTGGGAACGGCTGACAAAACTTAAAAAAACTGCAGACACACTGGAGGGGAAAAAAAAGCACACGAGTGCTTATTCCATTAAACTCGAAATAAAAGAATAACATACAAATATAAAAATAAAACAAACACACTCACACATCTTACTCACTCACTCACTCAACTCTCTCTCGCATGAACACACACATTCTCTCTCTCTCTCTCTCTTTCTTCTCTCTTCTTTCTCTCTCTATGTCTGTCGGGCTGTCTATCTTCTCTATCTGTCTGTCCTCCCCCCCCCCTCTCTCTCTCCCTCCCTCCTTTCTCTCCCTCCTCCCTCTCCCTCATACATTTTCTGTCTCCCTCCCCTCCCCCCTTCTCTCTGTCTCTCTCTCTCTTTTCTCTCTGTCTCTCTCTCTCCCTTCTCTCTCTCTCTCTCTGGCACAGATAAAGACAGACAGAAACAGGTAAAAGGTATTTAAGATTTTTGGCATGGGGAGTCTTGCAGTTAGTCTATCAGTATTTATTTGTTTGAGGTTTCTGTCAGCCACGGAAGAAAGAGACCAGGCAGTTTGTGTTGGAGATGCTTCTCTATCGTTTCTCTATCTCTCTGTCTGTCTGTCTGTCTGTCTGTCTGCCTCCCTCCCTGCCTGTCTGCTTGTCTCTGTCTGTCTGTCTGTCTGTCTCTGTCTGTATGTCTTCTGTCTTGTCTACTCCCTCTCTCTTACTCTCTCTTTCTATATCACTCGTCTCTCTCCATCACTCTGTCTCTCTCCATCACTCTGACTCTCTCTCTCCCTCTCTCCCTTCTGAGGCTTCTCTCTCTTTTTCTTTCTTTTTTTCTCTCTTCTCTCTCTCTTCTCTTCTCTCTCTCTCTCTCCCCTCCTCTTTCTTTCTTTCTTTCTCTCTCTCTCTCTCTGTTTTTTGGCCCAAAGGCCAATGTACATTAAACCTGTTCAGAGTTCAGAGTTCTCTCTCTCTCTCTCTCTCTCTCCCCTCTCTCTCTCTCTCTCGCTCTTCTCCCTCTCTCTCGCGGTTATAATAGAATTTTTAGAATTTTTTTTATTTTTTATTAGGGGGTGGTAGTTTTGCCCAGAAAGATAATAGATAGATAAATAGAGATAGGTAGATTTTAGTAGATAGAGATAGATAGATAGATAGATGGATAGATAGAGAGATAGTTAATAGATGATAGATGATGAAGAGAGAGAGAGAGAGGGAGAGAGAGGGGAGGGAGAGAGAGGGAGAGAGAGAGAGAATGGATGGAGACATGGCAGTATTTTATTTTTTAAAATGTTTTGGGGTTTTTTTGGTGGTAATCTGTGTGTTGATTCCATTCGAAACAATCTTCTTGGGTGTGAAGTGCTCTTTAGTATGACTGTCTCCCTTTGCATCCCTGTTTTTTTTGTCTTGTCTTGTCTTGTCTGCTTGCCTGTCTGTCTGCTATTTTGTCTGTCTATTGTCTGCTTGTCTGTCATGTTTTTTTGTCTTGTCTATCCCCCCGCTTCCTTCCTTTAACACTATTTTTTGGGGGGTTTTTTAAACAGTCTATAGCAAGGGGGAGAAGGGGGGAGGTTGAGCCTCCTTTTGTTATCGGTTTGCCTTTTGACTTTTATGATCAGTGCTGTCAGTCATTTTTTGTTTTGTTTTTTTTTTGCTTTTTCTTTCTCTCTTAGCTTGACAGCTCTCTATCCCCCTTCACCTTTCTCTATTCCATAACCCAAATTTATCTTTTCTTTATTCGTCTTTCGATGTTTCGTGTTTTTTGCATCGGCCTTTTCATCAGGGTCTCCCCCCCCTCCCTCACTCCTCTTTTTCTTTCTCTTTCTTTTTTTTCTGTCTCAGTCTTTCCGTCTCAAAATCTCTTCCTTCACTAAGTGCTAACCCCCTTCTTTTTCCAGTCTGTCTGTCTGTGGTTTTGTGTGTGTGTGTGTGGTGTGGTGTGTGTGTGTGTGTGTCTGTTTCCCGTCTCTCTCTCTCTCTGTCTCTCTCTGTCTCTCTCTCTCTCTCTCTCCCTCCCAATTTTTTTTCATTTTATGTGTGTGTGTTAGTGTTATGAGTTCGAACGTGCGTGCGTGCGTGCGCGCGCGCGCGAGTGCGTGTGTATTTCACTGCCTCGTTTGCCTTTGAAGTGACATTTGCAACGGTTTAAGAGATACCATAAAAATATCAAGAATTTGTGATAATTTATTATTTTGTTTAGACACATTTTGAGATTATTTTTTGTGTGTGGTAATTTGTGTGTGTAGGGAATGTTTATTATATAAGGTATGCCGACTTGCGCTAACATTTATCTTGAGATATTTTTGTTGTTGTTTTTATTAAGATTATTTTTTGTTTAGGTAACCGTGAAGTTTTTTTTTGTCTTTATGGGAGGATTAAAATGTTATATTTTGGGGATTTGTTTGTTTTTTGTTTGTTTAAAAAAGTAGATGTGTGATAATTACACCTGCATGCACACGCGCAAGCACATACACACACACGTACGCACACACACACGCACGTACTCGCTCGCACGCACGCACACACACACACACACACGCACGCACGCACGCACGCACGCACGCACACACACATACACAGATACAGACACACACAGGTTTTTGTTGTTGTTTTAAGCAGTTTGTTAACTTGTGTTTACAAGCCTTCTACGCTTTAAATGGCAATAAACAGTGTTCTGTTCTGTTCTGTTGTTCTGTTCACACACAAACACACACGAATGCACATTTTTCGCTTCAAGCAGAAACACCCCACTTCAAACCCGAGCTTTTCTTCCGTCCTCGTGACTCTTAGTGGTGGTTTAGGCGATGATCTTTTAGATGGAGCGCTAAATTGAGGTCTTGTGTGCAACACAAATTCAGTGCACGTAAAAGAACCCACAGCAACAAGAGAGTTGTCCCTGGCAAAATTCTCCTGAAAAAATGCCCCTCTGACAGGGAAACCAATACACACACAGACAGGAAAATTTGACAAAAATAAGAAAATGGGTGGCGTTAGACCTGTGGCGACACACTTTCCCGAGGGAGAGCCGCCCCGAATTTCATGCAGACCTATGTTCCGCGACTGAAAGTAGTATACAATACAATAAATGCAATACAATATAATATAATGCAAAGCATACAATACAATACAATACAAAAACAAACAAAATCCCGTGCAAAAACAGTGGGTATAAAGCTTGCAATAGGGCGATACGAATG
>CM054146.1:37286537-37291929 GCA_028751875.1 Rapana venosa | reverse complement strand
CTTTTTCTCTCTCTCTTTTCTCTCTCTCTCTCTCTCTCTCTCTCTCTCTCTCTTCTCTCTCTTTCTCAGCACAGATTTAAATGAGAGAGAAATAGAAATAGAAGGTAAAGTGTACTAGGGTTTGGCAGGGACGCCTTTGGCATGGGGAGTCTACAGTTATTTTCTTTGTTTAAAAAAAAAGAAAAGTATTTATTTGAAGTAAGTTTGTGTCAGGCAGGAAGAAGAAAGAGAAAGACAGACCGACAGGCAGGGCAGGGCAGGGCAGGGCAGGGCAGGGCAGGGCAGGGCAGGGCAGGGCAGGGCAGGGCAAGGAGGCAGGCAGGCAGGCAGGCAGGCAGGTAGGTAGGCAGGCGGGCAGTGTGTGTTGAAGATGGTTCAGATAGTGCTTACCTACCTGTCAGTGTTTTCCGCCACTGTCCATGTTTTCTTGGGAGTTTCTCGGGTAAGCCAGCTAAGCTGTCTGTTCCTTGGGTTATCTTAGCGTAAAGTGGTTTTTCCTTGTCCTTTTAGACTCTCTCACTCTCTCTCTTTCTCTCTCCACCTCCCCCCCCCCCCCCCCCCCCCCCCCCTCTAGCATACACACATACACACACGCACGCACGCTCACACACACACACACACATAAACACTCACTTGCGCGCACGTTGAAACCCGTTCCGCTTTTCGGAAGAGTAGGCCATCGTGTGCCGGTGGGAACGGCTGACAAAACTTACAAAACTGCAGACACACTGGATGGGAAAAAAAGCACACGAGTGCTTATTCCATTAACCTCGAAATAAAAGAATAACATACAATATAAAAAATAAAACAAACACACTCACACAATCTTACTCACTCACTCACTCACTCTCTCTCGCATGAACACACACATTCTCTCTCTCTCTCTCTCTTTCCTTCTCTCTCTCTTTCTCTCTCTATGTCTGTCTGTCTGTCTATCTTCTCTATCTGTCTGTCCTCCCCCCCCCCTCTCTCTCTCTCCCTCCCTCCTTTCTCTCCCTCCTCCCTCTCCCTCACTACATTTTCTGTCTCCCTCCCCTCCCCCCTTCTCTCTGTCTCTCTCTCTCTGTCTCTCTGTCTCTCTCTCTCCCTCTCTCTCTCTCTCTCTCTGGCACAGATAAAGACAGACAGAAACAGGTAAAAGGTATTAAGAGTTTGGCATGGGGAGTCTTGCAGTTAGTCTATCAGTATTTATTTGTTTGAGGTTTCTGTCAGCCACGGAAGAAAGAGACAGGCAGTTTGTGTTGGAGATGCTTCTCTATCGTTTCTCTATCTCTCTGTCTGTCTGTCTGTCTGTCTGTCTGCCTCCCTGCCTGCCTGTCTGCTTGTCTCTGTCTGTCTGTCTGTCTGTCTCTGTCTGTATGTCTGTCTGTCTGTCTACTCCCTCTCTCTTACTCTCTCTTTCTATATCACTCGTCTCTCTCCATCACTCTGTCTCTCTCCATCACTCTGACTCTCTCTCTCCCTCTCTCCCCTTCTGAGGCTTCTCTCTCTCTTTCTTTCTTTCTCTCTCTCTCTCTCTTCTCTCTCTCTCTCTCTCTCTCTCTCTCTCCTCTTTCTTTCTTTTCTTTCTCTCTCTCTCTCTCTGTATTTTGGCCAAAGGCCAATGTACATTAAACCTGTTCAGAGTTCAGAGTTCTCTCTCTCTCTCTCTCTCTCTCTCTCTCTCTCTCTCTCGCTCTCTCTCCCTCTCTCTCGCGGTTATTATAGAATTTTTAGAATTTTTTTTATTTTTTATTAGGGGGTGGTAGTTTTGCCCAGAAAGATAATAGATAGATAAATAGAGATAGGTAGATATAGATAGATAGAGATAGATAGATAGATAGATGGATAGATAGAGAGATAGTTAATAGATAGATAGATAGATGAAGAGAGAGAGAGAGAGGGAGAGAGGGGGAGAGGAGAGAGAGAGAGAGGGAGAGAGAGAGAGAATGGATGGAGACATGGCAGTATTTTACTTTTTAAATGTTTTGGGGTATTTTTGGTGGTCAATCTGTGTGTTGATTCCATTCGTAACAATCTTCTCTGGGTGTGAAGCTGCTCTTTAGTATGACTGTCTGCCTGCATGCCTGTTTTTCTTGTCTTGTCTTGTCTTGTCTGCTTGCCTGTCTGTCTGCTATTTTGTCTGTCTATCTGTCTGCTTGTCTGTCTGTTTGTTGTCTTGTCTATCCCCACGCTTCCTTCCTTTAACAACTATTTTTTGGGGGGTTTTAATCAGTCTATAGCAAGGGGAGAAGGGGGTAGGTTGAGCTCTCCTTTCTGTTATCGGTTTTGCCTTTTGACTTTTATGATCAGTGCTGTCAGTCATTTTTTGTTTTGTTTTTGTTTGCTTTTTCTTTCTCTCTTAGCTTGACAGCTCTCTATCCCCCTTCACCTTTCTCTCATTCCATAACCAATTTATCTTTTCTTTATTCGTCTTTCGATGTTTCGTGTTTTTTGCCATCGGCCTTTTCATCAGGCTCTCCCCCCCTCCCTCACTCCTCTTTTTCTTTCTCTTTCTTTTTTGTCTGTCTCAGTCTTTCCGTCTCAAACTCTTTTCCTTCACTAAGTGCTAACCCACCTTCTTTTTCCAGTCTGTCTGTCTGTGTGTGTGTGTGTGTGTGTGTGTGGTGTGTTTTGTGGTGTGTGTGTGTGTCTTTTCTGTCTGTCTCTCTCTCTCTCTGTCTCTCTCTGTCTCTCTCTCTCTCTCTCTCCCTCCCAATTTTTCTTTCATTTTATGTGTGTGTTTAGTGTTTGAGTTCGAACGTGCGTGCGTGCGTGCGCGCGCGCGCGATTTGCGTGTATTTCACTGCCTCGTTTCCCTTTTGAAGTGACATTTGCAACGGTTTAAGAGTTTACCATAAAAATATCAAGAATTTGTGATAATTTATTATTTTGTTTAGACACATTTGAGATTATTTTTTGTGTGTGGTAATTTTTGGTGTAGGGAATGTTTTTTATATAAGGTATGCCGACTTGCGCTAACATTTATCTTGAATATTTTTGTTGTTGTTTTTATTAAGATTTTTTTTTGTTTAGGAAACCCGGAAGTTTTTTTTGTCTTTATGGGAGGATTAAAATGTTTATTTTGGGGATTTGTTTGTTTTTTTGTTTTTTTAAAAAAGTGATGTGTGATAATTACACCTGCATGCAACACGCGCAAGCACATACACACACACGTACGCACCCCACACACGCACGTACTCGCTCGCACGCACGCACACACACACACACACACGCACGCACGCACGCACGCACGCACGCACACACACATACACAGATACAGACACACACAGGTTTTTGTTGTTGTTTTAAGCAGTTTGTTAACTTGTGTTTACAAGCCTTCTACGCTTTAAATGGCAATAAACAGTGTTCTGTTCTGTTCTGTTGTTCTGTTCACACACAAACACACCAAAATGCACATTTTTCGCTTCAAGCAGAAACACCCCACTTCAAACCGAGTTTTTCTTCCGTCCTCGGGGACTCTTAGTGGTGGTTTAGGCGATGATCTTTTAGATGGAGCGCAAAATTTGAGGTTTTGTGTGCAACAAAAATTCGTGCACGAAAAAGAACCCACAGCAACAAGAGAGTTGTCCCTGGCAAAATTCTCCTGAAAAAATGCCCCTCTGACAGGGAAACCAATACACACACAGACAGGAAAATTTGACAAAAATAAGAAAATGGGTGGCGTTAGACCTGTGGCGACACACTTTCCCGAGGGAGAGCCGCCCCGAATTTCATGCAGACCTATGTTCCGCGACTGAAAGTAGTATACAATACAATAAATGCAATACAATATAATATAATGCAAAGCAATACAATACAATACAATACAATACAATACAATACAGTGCAGTGCGATACAGTGGAATATAATGCATTGCAATAGGGCGATACAATGCAATGCAATACAATTCAGTACAGTGCGATGCAATAGAATATAATCAATGCAATGCACGATAGGGCGATACAATGCAATGCAATACAATACAATTCAGTATATCACAATACAGTTCAATATAATACAATGCAAGATAGGGCAATACAATGCAATGCAATACAGTACAGTGTGATACAATGGAATACAATGCAATTGCAATGCAAGATGGCGAATCAGTGCAATGCAATACAACACAATACAGTGCGGTGCGATACAGGGGAGTAATATAATGAAACGCAGAGCAATATAGGGCGATACAATGCAATGCAGTATAGTACAGTGCAATGCGATACAATACAACACATGACAACACAGTACATGACAACACAACACAACACACCACACCGCACCACACCACACCAACACCCCCACCACACCACACCCCAACAAAACAACAAAAAAACAACACAAAAAACCCACCACACATACCAACACCACCAATTCAAACCCCCCTACCCACCCACCCATACATTCAAACAAAACGAAACGCCCTAGCCTACTACATCATTCTAAAAAATCGGAACCAAGCCCCCGAAGTCTAACATTTCCGACATGAAGCAGTTCTGTTCAGTTTCAACCTCCAAAAACCCTCTATAGGCCTACTACCTACTCCTCTTCTCCTCCACCCGCCCAATTCTTCTAATCTTGTCTACTTCTATACCTACCTAACCCTCGTGCTAGAGATTCCAAGAGAATGTCAGGTAGTCCCTGGAGGAATCCTACTTCTACAACATTCCTGAAAAGCGGTACCTTCCGTCTCCTGCAATTTTACAAGGCAGCGGGGGAAAGTTGTCTTCCACGCGCGCTAGCCTACACACCTGCCTTGTATCAACAGCACAACTGTCTGTCTAGAGAGCTCTCTCTGTCTGTGTGTCTGTCTCTGTCTGTTTGTCTGTGTCTGTTTGTCTGTTTGTCTGTCTCTGTGTGTCTGTCTGTTTGTTTTGTGGCTGTGTCTGTCTGTCTGTCTCTCTCTCTCTCTCCCCTGTCTGTCTGTCTCTCTCTCTGTGTCTATCTCTGTCTCTCTGTCTGTCTGATTGTGTGTTTGACTATTTTACCTGTGTTTTTTTCTGAAAAAGTCTTTGAGTGTGTTTGTTTGATTGTCTGTCTGTCTATGGTGATGCCCTGTCTGTCTGTCTGTCTGTCTGTCCGTCTGTATCTTTCTCTCTCTGTGTCTATCTCTGTCTCTCTGTGTGTCTATCTCTCTCTCTCTCTGTACTATGTGTGTGTGTTTGACGACTGTACCTGGGTTTTTTTTCTTTCTGTGAGTGTGTGGGGTGTGTTTGTCTGCTTGTCTGTCTCTCTGGGGTGATGGTCTCTGTGTCTCTGACTGACTGACTGTCTCTGTCTGTCTGTCTCTGTCTGTCTCTGTTTGTCTGTCTGTCTGTCTCTGTCTGTCTGTCTGTCTCTGTCTGTCTGTCTGTCTGTCTGTCTCTCTCTCTCTCTCTCTCTCTCTTCTCTCTCTCTCTCTCTCTCTCT
>CM054146.1:37256537-37269037 GCA_028751875.1 Rapana venosa | reverse complement strand
GGAGAGAGAGAGAGAGAGAGAGAGAGAGAGAGAGAGAGAGAGAGAGAGAGAGAGAGAGAGAAGAGCAGAAGACAACTCTAATAATTATGAGGGTTGCTATCGAAGATGATGATTCTGTGGAGGGTTATTATTGTCATGGTCGTCCTTTTTTTGTTTAATGGGTTCCTGAAAGGGGTAATGAAGACGGTTTTCCGGCGTATCTCCGCAAGTTCCTATGCGGATTTTCTCTGTCTGTCTGTTTTTCTCTCTGTCTGTCATTGAGTTCCTCTCTCTTGTTTCTGTGTTTCTTCTCTGCCCTCTTCTGTCTCTTCTCTCTCCTTCTCTCTCTCTCTCTCTCTCTCTCTGTCCTTTTCCCTTCCCACCCCTCTCTCTCTCTCTCCTCTCTCGCTCCTCTCTCTTCTCTCCCCCCTCTCCTCCTCCCCCCCCCCCCCTCCCCCTCTTCTTTCTCTTCCTCCCCCCCCCCCCCCCCCCCCCCCCCCCCCCCTCCCCCCCCCCCCCCCCCCCCCCCCCCCCCCCCCCCCCCCGTCTCTCTTTTCTGTATATCCTCTCTCTCTGTACATATATATATATATATATATATATATATATACACATATATATCTTTTATATCTCGTTTCTTTACTTCCTCTTTCTTTCCCTCATTTCCTCCCTCTTCCTTTCTCGTCCTACACCCCCTCCCTCTCTCTCTCTCTCTCTTTCTTCCCCTCCCCCCCGCACCCCCAACTTTTTTCTCTCTCCATCTCCCCTCTCTCTCCCTCCCTCCCCCTCCCTCCCTCTCCCTCCCTCTCTCATTCTCACCCCCCCTCTCTCTCTTTCCTCCCCCCAACTGTTCTCTCTCTTTCCATCTTATCTCTCTCTCTCTCTCTCTCTGTCTTGCTCACTTTTTGTCGTTTTTACCCCTTTAACTTGGCTTGTTGGCTACCTCAGTGGCTCATTCTCCAATGAGCGGGGCGAATGGAATAAAACTGGTTTGGGGGATGGGGGGGGGGAGAGAATAGCTAGACTAGCTAGGCCTATATCAGAATAGAGAAACAAGCTGCCTGCCATCAATAATTTTGACCATCCAGATATCTCTCACCCCTGTTGCATGTACCGGCCATAAAACTAGGCTTTATAATATATAAATATTTATATTAAGATATATAATATATAAAACATATTATAGGGGGAGAGAACAGAAAACAGAGCCGCAAACGGTTCTCTTTTTCTCTGTATGTTTGTCCTGTCTCTGTGACTGTCTCTCTGTGTGTCTCTCTGTCTGTTTCTGTCTGTCTCTGTGTCTGTCTATCTGCCTCTCTGTGTATCTGTCTGTCTGTCTGTCTATCTGTCTGTCTCTCTCTCTCTCTCTCTCTCTCTCTCTCTCTCTCTCTCTCTCTATCTATCTATCTATCTATCTCTATCTCTATCTCTATCTCTCTCTCGTTCGCTCGCAAGAGAAATGGGTCGGGTAGGCTAGGAGAGAGAAGTTTTTGTTGTCAAAGACAGAAATTTAATCGAGAGACACAGGTACCTACCTGCTGCTCTCTCACACACGCGCGTGCGTGTGCACACATGCGCGCACGCAAACGCACGCACGAGCGAGCATGCGCACACGCACACACAGACACACAGATACACAGACAGACTCACACACACATGCGTGTGTCTCGTCTAATTTTACTCATAGTGAACAGACATTAAATACAAGAGCTAACGAACACACACACACACATATTCTCTCATTCTCTCTCTCTCTTTCTCACTAACAACACACACACACACACACACACACACACACACACACACACACACACACACACACACACACACACACACACACACACACTCCCTCCCCTCCCTCTCCCCTCTCTCTCCTTCTCTCTCTCTCTCTTTAAGAAAAACTTGAAATCGGTCACCCTATTAAAACAAACTCGTTTGCCATGTTTACAATCCCATTTACTTGACACACACACACACTTTTACTAAGAAAATATTTCATCCAAAAACTAAATACAAGTCATAGAATTCGATCAACTCAAAGCCAGGCACATATATATATATATACAAGCCAACAAAATGAAGAAGACGACATTTTTTTTAATCGAGCAAGGATCGATACTGTAGCTTGAAATGAATTTGTCAGGAAAGTGCATTAACCCAGACACACGCACGTCAGTATTTTTCAGACCAGGAAGACTACTCTCTCTTGATTCTGATTCCAAATAGCCCGTCTAGTTTTGGAATTGCTAACCTAAAAACACACATTAGCGAATGATGTGATCCGGAATTCTACGTGTGTGTGTCTGTTTTTTGTCTGTCTGTCTCTCTGTCTGTCTGTCTGACCTCCTCTCATTGTGTGTGTGTGTGTCTCTCTCTCTCTGTCTGTCTGTCTGTCTGTCTGTCTGTCTGTCTCTCTCTCTCTCTCTGTCTGTCTGTCTGTCTGTCTGTCTGTCTGTCTGTCTGTCTCTCTGTCTCAGTCTGTTTCTGTCTCGTTCTCTCTCTCATACAGACACCGCCACACACACACACACACACACACACACACACACACACACACACACACACACACACACACACACACACACACACACACACACAACACACACCTCCACCTCACACACACACGCACACGCACGTACGCACGCACAAGCACATATCAGTCTAATATCACTTGATAGTGTGAACAGATTTTAAACATACAACAACGAAAACAACAAGAACAACAACAAGAAAAACAACAACACACACTCCTAGTACCTACTTACTCACTCACTCCCCCCCCCACTCCCCCCACTCTCCCCCCCCCCACACACTCACACACCCACACCTCACCTCCCCTCACCACACCATACCTCACACTCACACACACACACATGTACGCACGCACGCACGCACACACGCACACATACACACACACAGACATTCCTGATGTCATGTAAACAATGGAAAAAAACACACACACACACAAAACACAACCAAACAATAGTTCAAAGGACGCTATTGCTCTCAGCTTTGCGTGTGGAGACACAATCAAAGCCAGTCTCGAGATGTAAGCTTTTAGACCAATGTTTTCTTGGTTTTTAACTTAACACTAACTGGGACCGCCTTTTTCGTTTTCCTTGCTCAATCACCTTTTTGATTTTTTGGGGGGAGTATTTGTTTGGTATCGTCTGTTTCAGAATGTCTCTTATTTTGTAAAACACTTTCTTTTGATGTTTTTTTTGGGGGATGTTAGAAAATGGTGGCCTTTTCTTCAGGAAAAATGCGTCTATTGTATCAGGAAGTTTAAGAAAATGCTTGCATCAGCTTAGAGATGTAAATAATTATGGTGGTGCTGCTGGCAGAAACAGACTTGTATTGTATTGTGTCGTGTTGTATCGTACCGTACTTTTACAACCAGAGCGGAATGTGTACGAGTGTAGTATAAAACAGTCAATGTCAAGTATATTATTTTTTGATTGCCGCCTGTGGTGGATTAAGATTTTGGTTGTTGTTGTTGTTGTTGTTGTTGTTGCTGCTGCTGTTTTGGTTAGAAGTGTCCATTATAATAATGATAATAATAAGTGGAATGTGTATAGCGCTATATCTTGCAAAGACAAAACCAGAGCGCTTGCATTCAACATATTCTTACAGAGTCATGCAGCCAATAACTATCAAAAGCATTATACCTTTGTATTCGTTGTTGTTGTTGTGAAGTTTCTGCGTTTGTTTTGGTGGGCTCTGAAGCCACATCGATGATCAGACACAGTGAAAAGACAAACCCTTCATCCTCCTCCAGAAAGCAAAGACCTCCAAAAACCAAACAAAAAATGAAAATACACACACATACACGCTCGCACGCACGCCCGCGCGCACACACACACACACACACACGCGCGCGCGCGCACACACGCACACACGCACACACACATACACAAACCTAGTAAAATAAAATAAAAAAGCACTTCCATTATCCTCGATATAAAAGAATTTTTTTTTAACATAAAAAAATAAAAACCCTCCCCTAAAAAACCAAGAAAACAAAAAGAAACCCCCAACAACAAACTTTAAAAAAACTACAAAAAACAAAAACAACAACAAAAAGCAAACAATAAAAAAAGCCAACCCCCAAAAAACAACAAACAAACAATGTTCATGGAAAAGAAAATGCAGCAGGAGAAGAGGAAGAAGTACAAAAAAAGCATGCCCTGAAGAGATCTAGCTCCAAGATTCACAAGTTGAAATGGGAGCCACGTAGACTACACATCTTCGGATTTGTGAATAATTTTTTATATTTTCCCTTTTTTTTCTTCCTTAGGTTTTTTTATGCTATATGTTTTGTTTTTTTTATAGAATAAATGTTTTTTGTGTGTGTTTTTTTAAAAGGTTTGTAGGCTATGTTTCTTGTATACATGCACGCACGCACGCACACGCACGCACACCACCACCACACAACACAACACACACACACTTATATATATCTATCTATCTATATCTATCTATATATCTACGTGTATATATATACATATAGATATATAGATAATAGACATATATATATATATCAGGTCCTATATTTTGTATATATATATATATATATATATATATATATATATATATTCTCTCCTCTTTTCTTAGGTTTTTGTGTTATCTCTTTTTCTTTTCTAAATCTCTCCGTTGCATTCTCTTTGTCATGATATCACTGTCTTTCTGTTTCTGTCTTTGTCTCCGTCTCACACTTTTGGATGTTTTTTTAAGAATATATTTTCCTTATTTGTTTTCTTTTTTAAAAATCTTATTTTACTTGTCTTATCTTCACTGTTTGATTCTTTTTGGTCTTGATGTCTTTTTGGGGGGTCTCTTTTGTTGATGTTTGTGTTCTGGTAAGTTTGGCTGGGTGTCTGTGTCCCTGTCTGCCTCTTATTTTCTCATTGTCTGTCTCTGTGTCTGTCTGTCTCAGTCTGCCTCTCTCTGCCTCTCTGTCTATTCTCTGTCTCTACTCTTCTCTGTCTCTCTGTCTCTCTCTCTTTACCCACCCCCTCCCACCCCTTTTGTTCTTTCTCCATCCATCTCTCATTTTCACTCACTCTCTCTCTCTTCTGTTTTTCTTCCCAACTTACTCCAGTCTGCTTCATTTCTACACATTCTCTCTCTCAGAAGTTTTGAACAGATCAATAGATACCAGTAGTCAGTCCTCTTGGTCATATCCAACAACAACAACAATAATAATAATAAGATAAAGATAAAGCAAGGCAAAGGAAGGAGACCACCGGATTGCAGAGGTCTATAACAATCGGAAATCGTAAAAAACCTACAAGAATGATTCTTCTTTTCTTTTTCCTCTTTCCTTCCTGTACTTCCTTCTCTATGCTTTAAAAAAAACCCACCACACATTTTATTTTAGTCCAAATCGCTTGTTTGGTTTTTATCTTTGAGTCCCAATAGCTTTGTTTGCTTTTTTTATGTTTGAGTCTGAATCGCTTCGTTTGCTTTTTATGCTGGAGTCCGAAATGCTTTGTTTGCTTTTTTTATATTTTGGAGTCCAAATCGTTCGCTTTTTGTATTGTATTGTAGTTTTGTTGTGGTCCAAATCGTTGTCTCCGTGTGTTGGCTTAACCCGATTGGGTGTCTGGGCCACGTGATAGTTGGTGGACAAAAAACGGCGCCCAGCCAATCAGGTAGATCAACAGAATGAAGTAGGACACCCCCCCTGCTTTATGAGGCGGGGGTTTTCTTTTGTGCAGCTTTTTATAGCCCTCGTCTGGGCCTCGGTCCTAATGGGGTTTGTGAAGTGGGAACCCGAGCCATCTTTTGTCCCTCCATCTCTCCTCCCCTCCCCTCCCTCTCCCCTCTCCCCTGTCCCCCATCAACCCACCACCAACCATCACCACCACCTAGTGAGGTCAGGTCCTTTAGTTGGTGGCTATCGTGGGGTTTTTTTTCTTTTCAAATTTATGACTGTTGTAAAGGCTGAGTCACTTTTGGTCAGGGTTGGTTTCTGTGTACACAAAAGGTTGGGAACTTAAGGGCTTCTTCAAAATTTAAGGGTACTGAAAAATGCGAGACACTAGAGGAGGAAGCAGAGAGAGAGAATCTTGAGTGTGACATTTGAACGAAAGTTGGATTTTGATTTTGAAAAAAATAGAAGTTATCTTTGGTCATAGCGTTATTTGAAAATCGTCGGAGTATGCGTACAGGGTGAAATTCTGATTATTCTAGTTTTCAAATCGTTCCTGCCATGTAGGTTGTCATGGTGTACACCAGTGTCCTACTTTAGTGTGACATGATGACGATAGTTTTAGCTTGCTTTGCTGAGAGAGAGATTCGTGATTGAAATCGTATTAGTGTCATGGTAGTCAAGTAGATACCCTGAATGCTTTTAATCATCCCATGAAAGGCGTTTAGAGAGAGAGAGAGAGAGAGAGAGAGAGAGAGAGAGAGAGAGAGAGAGAGAGAGAGAGAGTACAACACTGACAGGCACACAACGGGGTAGAAATCATAAACTTGAAGAAGCATGAATAAACTATGACTACCGTTTGTGTGAATAGTAATAATAATAATAATAATAATAAATGGAATTTGTATAGCGCTGTATCTTGCACAGACAAATCAAAGCGCTTGCACTCAACTCATTCTTACACAGTCATGCAACCAATAGCAAGTAATAGTTTTAACAAGTCCAAATGCACACACACACACACACACACACATACACACAGAGGTTATACACTTTAGCAGGGTGGTGGAAGTTTTGGCTGTTGAAAAGCAGGGAGAGCTATGAAATGAAATAGGAGAGGAAAATCTTAGGTTTGAAACAAATATGTCCAAGGCAAATTCAAATAAAAATCACACACAAGCAATTAGCAAGCAAGAAAGCAAGCAAGCGTACACACATACACACACAATCACTCTCTCTCTCTCTCTCTCTCTCTCTCTCTCTCCTGTGTCACACACACGCACGCGCGCACACACACACACACACAAACACAGCTTTCTGGCTTCATCTTCTATCACGTTGTTCATGAACACATCATAGGAGACCATGAATGCATTGAGAAGGAGGAAGAAGAAGAAAAAAGGAATGCCTTATTGGAAAATATTTTGAATGTCACTGCTTTATTATTACGTTTGGGTGTTTTTTAAATTGTTATTATTTGTGCTGTTTTGATCTGAGCTTGAATTCTCAACAACGTGACAACCCTGAATGGTCAATAAGGCCATAAATATGGTTGGAGAGAGGGAGAGACAGAGAGAGAGAGACAGACAGACAGAGACAGACAGGCATACAGGGCCAGAGATAGAGACAGACAGACAGACAGATAGGGCCAGAGAGAGAGAGAGAGAGAGAGAGAGATACACAGACAGACAGACAGACAGACAGACGTTCTTTTGAGATGAGAAGAGGAAAAGCAGAGGAAGGCAGCTACCAGAGCAATCGTCACCTTCTGGGCTTTATAGCTTTCAATTTCACAGGGCAAGAAAGAGCCGGTGTCTCGGACGAAAATCGTTCCTCCACCTGTCTGTAATTCACCCCTAGGATAATTTTTATCCCTAGCTAACCAATACCCTTATTTGTAAAGACTTTAATGTACGTTTAACTCTACGTTTAAAAGGGTAAAGGGAAAGGTGTCCCATAACATATGTGGTCGTAAGGGAGCGAGGCATCAGAGACCTCTAGGGGCCAGCATGTTGAGAGGGCGGCGCCCATCTTCTCTCCCTCGCTGCTTTACTTCCCCATAACCCTGAAAAGGGCAGGTACCCATTAAAAGCTGGGTGAACTGGGGGACTGGTCTGAAGCCAAGGCTCGCAAACGGTCACCTATCCCCTTAGTAACCGCACTCAATGCTGCTTAACCTTAGCTGGGAGGAAAGTGAGTGAGTGCTCTGACCACTGAGCTAGCTATCCAGTCCCCAACTCTTTATAATTATACTTGCACGTGGAATAAAAACGACGATGGCTCATTCTACTCAGTGCTATGTTACAAGATGTTTGGAATGGCCCAGAAAAATTTTTCCCCCCAAAAAATATTAGCATCTAGGCATTGTCCATCCACTGAAGGATCTTGTCCTCCATAACGGCCCATTTCTGTCTTGTACCTGCCTCTCTCTACCATTTTCCATACGTAATATCCCGATTTGAGTCCCTACCTCCAGCCACCCCCCTCCAACCGCCCCCCCCTCCCTCCAGCCCCCCCCCCCCTCCTTCCAGCCTCCCCCCCTTTTAAAAAAAAAAAAAAAGCAGTGTTATTTCTATCTGTTTCTCTCCTTAATATTAACCACACTTAAAAAAAAAAAGAAGTAGCTTTAGCTGGGTTTTTGGTAAAAACCGAGAAAACATTTTTATCATTTTTCATAGTTGTTACCGAACCATTACTTTATGATCTTTCTAAGTTGTAAAAGACAGAGAAAAATTCCCCAAAACTACCGCAAAACGGTTTTTTGGATAGAGTGCTGCTACTGCTAATTATCATTATTATTTATCTCTTCGCTCTACAACAAAGGAGGAGCCTCTGAGAATAAATATATTATGAAAGAAGTCAACAAAATTTCACTTCGCCAGTCATGATGAAAGCACTTAATGTAAGCAGAGCACCAAAAAAAAAAAAATCTCCGGGGCGGATTTAGAACTGAGAAAGGATGCATTTCAGCAAGGTTCACCGTTACGTGAAGGTCTGTCCGTCCATCCAATACACAGAGATGGGCCCATAGAGTGTGTGTGTGTGTGTGTGGAGATTGCATGCGCTTTGTCCTGCCCCCCCTCACCCACCCCCCCTATAAACCATACCAGGGGAAATTGGGAAAGACAGATCCTTCTTGGTGGACACTCCAAAGGTGGACGATATATATATATATATATATATGGACTGATAATCATGAATTTCTTTTGGTACTTCCCAGCCCTGTTGATTCTATTGTATTGTGTTGTGTTGTATTGGGTTGTATTGCATCGTACGTTATTGTAGTGTGTTCAGTTGCACAGTTTTGGGTAATATCGTTATCGCACCGTATTGTGTATAATGATAACTATCTTTGTATTGTGTCGTATCCTTTTTACTGTATTGTATTTTATTTCAGTATGTCTGTCTGTCTGTCTGTCTGCGTGTCTGCTTCGCTCGCAGGCTCTTGCCCACGTATGCAGAAGGAGGGATGGAAGGAGGAAAGGGGAAGAGAGAGAGAGAGAGAGAGAGAGAGAGAGAGAGAGAGGAGAGAGAGAGAGAGAGAGAGAAGAGAGAGGCAAACAAGCGAACGAAATTTTATTTTGTGTGTGTGTGAGAGAGAGAGAGAGAGAGAGAGAGAGAGAGAGAGAGAGAGAGAGAGAGAGAGAGAGAGAGAGAACAAACAAGCGAACGAAATTTTATTTTGTGTGTGAGAAAGAGAGAGAGAGAGAGAGAGAGAGAGAGAGAGAGAGAGAGAGAGAGACAGACAGACAGACAGACAGACAGACAGACGGACGGACGGACGGACGGACGGACGGACGGACGGACGGACGGACGGACGGACAGACAGACACAGAGAGACAGAGACAGAGAGGAGGAAACAGATCTTGTTGAAACCCGCGCCGTCTTCATATTTTCCTTTTAAACATTTAAAAAAAACAACCCACCAAAACAACAACAACAACACCACAAAACAAATAAACAACAAGAACTGGTTTAAAAAAAAAAAGCCAGGCTCATAAAAAAAGAGGAGAAAATGTCAACACTGGCCAGAATCCCAACAATGCCTGCCTGCCTGCCTGCATCCATACCCCCCCCCCCCCCCCCCCCCCCACACACACACACCTTCTTCCTCCTCCCCTCTTCTTCTTCTCTTACATTTCCACTCAGAGAAACGCCATAAAAGACATTCTCCATCTTTCCATTGCCCCCCCCCCCCCCCCCCCCCACTCTCTCTCTCTCGATCTCTCTCTCTCTCTCTGTCTCTGTCTGTCCTCTGTCTGTCTGTTCGTCTGTCTCCCTGTGTGTCTGTCTGTCTGTGTGTCTGTCTCTTTCTCTGTCTGTCTCCTTCTCTCTCTGTCTCTGTCTTTGTGTGTCTGTCTTTGTCTGTCTCTCTGTCTCTGTGTCTTTGTCTCTGTCTCTCTCTGTGTCTCTTTCTGTCTGTCTCTGTCTCTCTCTCTGTCTTTCTCTGTCTCTCTCTGTCTGCCTGTCTGTCTCGGTCTATCTGTCTCTCTCTGTGTCTGCCTGTCTCTCTCTCTCTCTCTCTCCCCCTCTCCTTCCCTCCCTCCCTCTCTCTCTCTCCCAGTAACGACCCAAACGGCTGTGTCAGAATAAATAAAGGGGAAGTGTAAAGAGGGTACCTAAGAAGTAAAATAAATAAACAAAAAGTAGAGAACGTAGGGAAAAATCGATTACAGAACATTTGCATCCATGTACACACACATACTCACGAACGTACGCACACATACACACACTCGCACCAAGACACACACATGCGCGCACGCGTGCACAGAACACACACACACACATAGTGCATACCTGCACAGTGCGCACACATGCACACACCCCACACACACACACACACACTCACACCTGGAGGGTACATGTAAAAAAAAAAGTTTTTAGAAAGAGAAGAAACGGCGGAAAAAAACAAAAAAAAAAACCCTGAAGAAAGGAGCAAAACCAAAACATACAGAACAACCCCAAAGCAAAACAGCCACCCACCCTGCCAAAAAATCCCCAAAATGAAACAGAACAAAAGCAAAGCAAAAACGCCCCAAACAAAAAAACAAAACAAAAGTCCCCCAAACCAAACAACCAACCTACCAAACAAAAACGAAAAAAAAAAAAACAGAAAAAAGCTGTGGAGGGAAAAAACCAAACCAAACCACACAAAAAAGAGGAGGTGGGGGTGGGATAGGGGTGGGGATGGGGGGCTCAACACAGCCCCTTTATCGGTCACAGGCTAAAACGAGACTCCAGAGACTTTCATAGAAACGCCCAATGTTAGTTAGAGGCCTATTTCTTTATCTGGGATGACCAATGGACCTTGTGTACCACTCCCCCCTCACGGACCATCTAACCTAGCCCCTCACCACAGCTCTGCACTGTTCACGGGCCATCTATAGAAGCGCCCATAGCCCTACATCCCATTCCCCCTAGTGGCCCCTACCTAACCCATCCCACCTGTATAGCCTGATAGCTTCCTTTTGCCTCGGGCCAATCAGGACCTTGTATCTCTCTCCCTTTCTCTCGCTCTCCTTGTCATTAAGCTCTTCTCTCCAGAGGTCAGGTCTTTAGGGAGAGGGAGACAGAGAGAGAGAGAGAGAGAGAGAGAGAGAGAGAGATAGACAGACAGACAGACAGACAGACAGACAGGCAGGCAGACAGACAGATTTTTGAGGGCCAAGGAGATAGCTGAGATCTGTCTCTGTCCGTCTGTTTGTCTGTCTGTCTCTTTCTGTCTGTCTGTCTGTCTGTCTGTCTGTCTGTCTCTCTCTCTCTCTCTCTCTCTCTCTCTCTCTCTCTCTCTCTCTGTCTCTGGTTGGTATAATATCAGGTCTCTGATACTCTGACCCAGTTTTAGTGGATTGAGAGAAATTGGTTCAAGGTTGTGGAGTCCCCCCCCCCCCCCCCCCCCTGCACCCTGTGGAGGTTGATGGCGGGGGTCCTGTCAGTACAAACAGCATCCCCACCTTTTGGACATTCTGTGTTAGGAATTTGCTCTTTAAAAAAAATGCATCCCTCTCTTTGTCTCTTTTATCCCTCCCCTCGCCTTGTTCCTTTTCTACATTCTGTGTTAGGAATTCCCTCTTTTTTATCCCTCTCTTTGTCTCTTTTATCCCTCCCCTCACCTTGTTCCTTTTCTACATTCTGTGTTAGGAATTCCCTCTTTTTTATCCCTCTCTTTGTCTCTTTTATCCCTCCCCTCGCCTTGTTCCTTTTCTTCATGTCACCACAAGCTTCTTTTTTTTTGGGGGGGGGGGTGGGAGGGGGGTTACCTTCTTGGTCCATTCCCCTGCCTCCCCCCCAACCCCCCCCAAACAAACCCAAAACAAACAAAAACCCCACCACCACCACCATCAACAGCAACCTAAAAAACAATTCTTTCCAGAGAGAGGTAGAGAGAGAGAGAGAGAGAGAGAGAGAGAGAGGGAGAGAGAGAGAGAGAGAGAGAGAGAGAGAGAGAGAGAGAGAGAGAGAGAGAGTTTTGTCCACTAAGGCATCAACCTTCTTCTTATCAAAGTAGAGACAGAGACAGAGACAGACCGACAGACAGAAAGCTTCCTTATTACCTACTTTAAATATACTACCACTCACACAACTCACAAGAAAGAAAGACTAGAGAGAGAGAGAGAAAAAAGATACCTTGTCTATCAACAAGCTGATTATAAACCTCTTGGTCCGATGATCGTATTTCCGAGATTTGAGCCTTTTTTTTTTTAACTGGCTCTCTCTCTCTCTCTCTCTCCCTCTCTCTCTCTCTCTCTATCTTAGCACTTATCTACATGTTTGTTGCCTTTGGTCTCGGCTTGAGTAAACACACAGGCCCGCCAGTTTGGAAACAGGAGAGCCTTAGTTGTAACGGGTCCACACATGGTCATTGTTG
>CM054146.1:37244037-37246537 GCA_028751875.1 Rapana venosa | reverse complement strand
AGAAAAAAAATAACCCAACGGAGAATTTTGTTTCATGCTATAAAAAACACCGATTGTTAAAATAAAATTTATCAAGATGAACATGACTAATAATTTTTTTTAAAAAAGACCCCAAAACAACACCCCCCTCCCCCCCCCCCCCCCCCCCCAACCTAACCCAAACCAAACCTAAACCTTTCTCATGATTAAAAACCTTACTTTCTTTCCTGATGAACATTCATCTTCTTCATCTTTTTGTTTTTTGTTGTTACGAGCGGAATGTAATTACACACACGCGCGCTGTTGCTACATCTACTTACTTACTACCTCTGTCGAAGATTGAATCGAATGCAGCTGCACCCCTCTGCTCTCCTCACCTCCTCTTCCACCTCTCCTCCCTCCCCCCCTTCCTTCCTTCCCTCCTCTTCCTCCCCCTCCCCCCCCCCCCCCCCCCCCCCCTACCCCCCCCTTTCCCCTCCTGAACCTAGGAATCGGGGGTTGTCTGGCATCAACAGGTGGCAGGAAAAAAGGGAGGCAGGCCAAAGGCAAGGGGGGGAGTGCAGAGTAGGCCCTATAAGGTTAGATTTTTTTTAGAAGATGGGGGGGGGGGTGGTAGGTAGGAGTGTTCGTGGGGTGTGAGAGTGGGGGGGGGGAGGGGGGGGGGGGGGGGGGGGGGGGGGGAGAGGGGAGGAGGGGGGGGGGAGGAAGAGGGGAGGAGGGGGGGGGGGGGAGGAGGGGATCGGTGCTTAGATACTGCGTGGGTGGGGACTGTAGTATAGATCAGGGCTTGAGTAGGGTTTCGGTGTGGTGTGTGTGGTGTGTGTGTGAGTGTGTGTTATTTGTCTGTGTGTTGTGTTTGTTCGGTGTTCTTGTGTGTGTGTGTGTGTGTGTGTGTGTGTGGTGTGTGAGTGTGTGTGTGTGTGTCCTCTTTGTTGTTGTATCTTTCGAAAGTCTCATGTCACTTCTTTTTCTCTTACACCCTTCTTGCCCCTAATTACTCTGTGTGTGTGTGTGTGTGTGTGTGTGTGTGTGTGTTGTGTGTGTGTGTGTGTGCCCTCTCTTAGTCTTGTCGTATCTCTTCTGCAAGTCTCCATCTTCCCTCTCTTTCCCTACTCTCCCCCCCCCCACCCCCCCTTATTTTCTTCATTACTCTCTCTTAGTGTGTGTCTGTCTGGTGTCTGTGCGTTCTTTGTCTTGTGGGGTGTCTGTCTCTCGTCATATCTTGTCCGCTCTTCTCTCTGTTACTCCCCTCTTTCCCCTTCCCTAACTCCCCCCCCCCCCCCCCCCCCCTTATCTTCTTCTCTCACTCCTCTCTCTCAGTGCCTGTGTCCACCTGTCCTGTCTCCTCTCTCTTTGTCTTGCTCCTGTATCTCAGTCCTCTGTCACATCCCCCTCCTCTACTCTTCTTACTCCCCCACCCCCCCCATCCTTTCTCTCTCTCTCTCTCTCCTCTTCTTCTCTCTCTCTCTCTCTCTCCTGATCCTTCAGTTAATAAGGCGGGACTGATGTAAAAAGACCCACTCAAGAGCATGTGCCTCTCTCTCTCTCTCGCGCACGCTCTCTCTCTCTTTCCATCTCCCTCTCTCCCTCCATCTCCCTCTCGTCTCAACCCCTCCTCTCTTTCTCTCTCTCTGTGCTCTTCATTTAATTAGGGCGGGGACTGGATGTAAAAAGACCCACAACGAGTACTTATTCTCCCTCATCCTCTCCTCCCTCCCCCCTTCTCTGTCTTCTCCCTCTCTCTTCCCTCTCTCCTCCCCTCTTCCCTACCCCTCTCTCTTCCTCTCTCTCTCCTCTCTTTTCCCTCCCCTCCCTCCCTCCCACCCCCCCCCCCCCCCCCTCCCAAAACAGCAGTGCCATCTTCGCCAGCACCCGAAAACAAGTAAACACGTTTGACATATTCACGATGCAGATCACAAGAGTTTAACAGGCGAGTAGTGTGCTTTCTCAGCTGCCAGATCACTTCATCTTCTCAGTCAGTCAGTCAGTCAGTCAGTATGTATGTATGTATGTATGTATGTACCTAGTACTTACTCTTTCCATACCTCTGTGAGGTTTTAGGTTTGGGTTTTCTTGTTTTTGTTTCTTTTGTGTGTGTGTGTGTGTGTGTGTGTGTTTCCCCTGTACTATCCAGAACTGAATCGGTTTCCACCCATGCTCAATGACACAAAAGAGAGTACTTTAAAGTGAGCGACGGTCGTGGTGGGAGTTTGGCAGGGTGGAGGTGAAGGAGGGGGGGGGGGGGGAGGGAAGGGGAGGGGATTTTGTTTAGCGGTGTAGTACCGACACAAGTCGTAGAGTTTCAGAATGAAGGTAGGTTTATTGAGGGTAAGGATAGGTTGTGTGTGTGTGTGTGTGTGTGTGTGTGTGTGTGGTGTGTGTTGTGGTGTGTGAGAGAGAGAGAGAGAGAGAGAGAGAGAGAGAGAGAGAGAGAGAACTCAGAACTCAGAAATTTATGTGTGGTGTATGCGTGTGTGTGTGTGTGTGTGTGTGTGTGCGCTCGCGCGCTCGCGTGCTTGCG
>CM054146.1:37231537-37239037 GCA_028751875.1 Rapana venosa | reverse complement strand
CTCTCTCTCTGTGCCTCTCCCCCCCTCCTCCTCTCCTCCATCCCTGCCCTCCTCCTCTTCCCTGCCACACCTTCTCCCCCCCCCCCCCCCCGCCACCCAACCCTCACCCGCCCCCCATCCTGCCCTCCTCCTCTTCCCTGCCACACCTTCTCCCCCCCCCCCCCTCCCCCATCCACAAAACTCTCCAAAAATCGACACACTCTGAACGGCAGAATGAACAGACTTGAGGTGAGGCGTGACAAGAGATAAAGAAGTGGGGGGAGGGAGGGGCAGGGGTGGTGGTGAAGGTTATTATCTCTTCCCCGCTGCACTATCTTGTCACTGGGGAACACCCAAGACATCACTCTCTGGCCAAATCGATCAGCACGATTAAAGGTGTAGGGGGGGGGGGGGGGAGGAGGGGGAGGAGGGGGGGGAGGAGGGGGAGGAGGAGGGGGAGGAGGAGGAGGAGGAGGAACAACAACCCCCCCCCCCCCACGGAGTACCGAAGAAACTTTCCGTGACACTGACAGAGAGATAAGAGTATGTAGAGAGGATAGGAGAACCCGTGTAGGCCGCCTAGCCTACTCCCTAAAACTTTGAACTTGCAGGCTTATAGGCCTAAGGCCCTAGCTATGCTTTTAAAAGGCTGCAAGCAGCAGCAGCAGTGTTAGTAGTAGTAGTAGTGGTGGTAAGTAGTAAGTAGTAGTAGTAGTAGTGGTAGTAGTGGTAGTAGTAGTAGTGGTGGTGGTGGTGGTGGTGGTGGGGTGGTGGTGGTGTGGTGGTGGTGGTTGGTAGTGGTGGTGGTAGGTAGTATGTGGGTAGTAGTAGTAGTGGTAGTGGTGTAGTAGTAGCAGCAGCAGCAGCAGCAGCAGTAATAGTAGTAGTAGTAGTAGCAATCATAGTAGTAGTAGCAGCAGCAGCAGTAGCAGCAGCAGTAATAGTAGTAGTGGTAGTAGTAGTAGCAGCAGCAGCAGCAGCAATAGTAGTAGTAGTAGCAGTCGTAGTAGTAGTAGCAGCAGCAGCAGCAGCAGCAGCAGCAGCAGCAGCAGCAGCAGGAGTAGCAGCAGTAGTAGTAGCAGCAGCAGCAGCAGCAGCAGGAGTACGCAGCAGGCAGCAGTAGCAGCAGCAGCAGCAGCAGTAGTAGTAGCAGCAGCAGCAGCAGTAGCAGCAGCAGCAGTAGTAGTAGCAGCAGCAGCAGCAGCAGCAGCAGCAGCAGCAGCAGCAGCAGCAGTAGTAGTAGTAGCAGCAGCAGCAGTAGTAGTAGCAGCAGCAGCAGCAGCAGTAGTAGTAGCAGCAGCAGCAGCAGCAGCAGCAGTCGTAGTAGTAGCAGCAGCAGTAGTAGTAGTAGCAGCAGCAGCAGCAGCAGCAGCAGCAGCAGCAGTAGTAGTAGCAGCAGCAGCAGTAGTAGTAGCAGCAGCAGCAGCAGCAGCAGCAGCAGCAGCAGCAGCAGCAGCACGCAAGCAGGCATCCATGGATATCAAGAGATTTGGGGGCTTAATGGCGTGTGGGGGGTAATCGGGGAACTACAAGGGTGAGGGTGATAAGGGTTGTTGATCAAATCTGATTGGTTAGGGGTTGGATGGGGGTTGGGGGGGGGGGGGGGAGAGGGAGGGTTGAGAGTGTAGGGGGGAAGAGGGAGGGTTGAGAGTGTAGGGGGGGGGGGGGTGGCCTCCCCCCCCCCCCCCCTCCGAGAAAGGGAAGGGGATATGTCAGGTGTGGTGGATTTCGGGTTTTTTGTTTTGTTTGTTGCTTTTTCTTGTTGAGATTTTAGTTTCAAGACATTTGAAGAAACGATAAAACTTCGGTGACTCATTCTCCTCAAGTGTAGCAGCTGGAAACTGAATCTCTTTGCAGAATCTTTTCTTTGTCTGACTTGTGTGTCTATCTGTCTCTGTCTGTCTGTCTTGTCTGTCTCTGTCTCTCTTGTCTGTCTCTGTCTCTCTCTGTCTGTCTGTCTCTGTCTCTCTCTCTCTCCCTGTGTTTGCGTTTGGCAGTTTTTCTTATGAACAGCTTGTGTGAATTTTACAGTAGACGGTACTGGTGATTGGTTTTTCTGTTGTGTGTATGCTTTGTTTGATTTCAACCGAGTTGTCTAGTTTGAGGGAGTTAAACCTTTTAGATGATTTGAAAGAAAGGGCAGTGCAAGTGAAAACTTTTGTACACGTTTTGGGGACAGCAGGATAGAAGAAATGGCAGCACGTGCGTGTGCGCCCACCCACATCTATTATCACAACTTGTGAAAAGACGTTATTAAGTGAATTTGAGCACGCACACACACACACACACACACACACACACACACACCACACACACACACACACACCACAACACACACACACCACAAACACACACACCACAACACACACACACCACAACACAACTTACACACACAACACACACAACAACAACAACTTTCTATAAACACCACATTTATTTTTAGTAACACTTTAATCCACGCACCTAGAAAGTCTTAAAACCAATTATGAGCTTTAAAAAGTTTCTGTGAATTCATCGTTAAAAAAAAATTAGCCATCAACTCAGCTGTCACGACAGCACTGAGTAAACCCTCAAAACCCTGTTGACTAAAAAAAAAAACCCCAGACAAAACCAAAAACTTAATTTTGACCTAAACGTGTCGTAGTTTATCACCTTAAAACCACAAAGGCAAAATTTCCCGCCAAAACCGCACTTGCGCGTGCGTCCCCGGATGTTGTGGGCTTTTAAACCAATCACAGCGCGAGTCCCAGGCCCACCGGGGGTCATGCGCAGTGCAGTGCCATTAAGGGGCGGGCAATAATTGTGCATCCCCCATGTGGACTGATTATCTGGCAATGTTCATGGTCCTTGTCCTGTCTGTGCCATAATGGCTGTTCTGGGACGCTGCCGACTCCACTCCACTCCACTCTGTGTGTGTGTCTCTCTCTCTCTCTCTCTCTCTCTCTCTCTCTCTCTCTCTCTCTCTCTCTTCTCTCTCTCTTCTCTCTCTCTCTCTCTCAGATCCTCAGCTACCACAAAGGCTTTCCCCCGTTTCTGCTTATTCCTGATGACGTTCTGGAATTGTGTTGTGTGTGTTGTGTGTCTGGGGGGTGGGGGTGGGGGCTGGTGTGGTGGAGGTTGTGTGTGTGTGTGTGTGTGTGTGTGTGTATTGTATGTGGTGTGTGTGTGTCTCATCTTCAGTGTGGAGGTTGTGTGTGTGTGTGTGTGTGTGTGTGTGTGTGTGTGTGTGTGTGTTGTGTGTGTGGTGTGTGTGTATGTTGTTGTTTGTGTGTTGTGTGTGCTGTGGTGTGTGTGTGTATGTGTGTGTATGTGTCTATCTGTCTGTCTCTGTGTGTGTGTGTTTATGTGTGTGTGTGTTCTCTGTGGCCGTTCTTTCTGTACGTCCTCTTTTCTGTTCTGTCTGTCTCTGTCTGTCTTTGTCTCTGTCAGTGCCAGTCTCTCTCTCTCTCTCTCTCTCTCTCTCTCTCTCTCTCTCTCTCTCTCTCTCTCTTTCTGTCTGTCTGTTTCTCTGTCTCTCTCCCTTTCTCTGCCACAGTATCTCGCGCTGTCTCAGTCTCTCTTACTCTCTGTCTCTCTGTCTGTCTGTCTGTGTCTGTCTGTCTCTGCCTGTCTCTCTGTGTCGCTCTCTGTCTCAGTCTCTCTCTCTCACTCTCTGTATCTTTGTCTGTGCCTGTATGTCTCTCTGTCTCTGTCTGTGTGTCGCTGACTCTCTCTCTCTCTGTCTCAGACTCTCCCTCTCTTGTCTCTCTGTGTGCCCCTCTCTCTCTCTCTCTCAGTGCATGCTGTGTACGCCTTGATCCTCACTCTTTTCGCTGTAAAGACCTAGCCTATGTCAATCTGCCCCAGTTCTCTGATGTGGGGTTTCTTGTTTTCGCGGCTTCATTCTCTGTGTGTGTGTGTGTGTGTGTGTGTGTGTGTGTGAGTGAGTGTGTGCGCGCGCTGGCATGCGTGAGTGAGTGAGTGTGTGTGTGTGTGACTGTGTGTGTACGTGGCTCTGTGTGTGTGTGTGTGTGTGTGTGTGTGTGTGTGTGTGTGTGTGTGTGTTGTGTCGTGCGCGCGCGCTGTGAAGTGTGCTTCGTCACATGCACAGATGTGTGTGACCATCTTCCTTTCCTCCGCTTGTTATCGGTATTGAGTTTCTAGGCTGCGCTAAGTGCATTCTTTTCTCGCTTTCCTCCCCTTCTTCCCCTTTAGTTTTTAGGTGTGTTTTTTTTCAACGGTCTGTTTTTCCTTTAAAAAAGAAAAAGTCTTTGTTTCTTCCTGTCAGTCTCTGTCTCTGTCTGTCTGTCTGTCTGTCTGTCTTCGCCTTCCTCTTTGTCTCTGTCCCAGTGTCTCTGTCTCATCCCGTTTCTAAAATGTCTCTTTCTTTCTTTTTTATTTTATTCTTTTATATCGAGGATAATGGAATAAGCACTTATGTGCTCTTTTACATCCCGGGCCCGTGTGTATGCAGTTTTGTAAATTTTGTCGTCTGTTCCCACCGGCACACAATGGCCTACTCTTACGAAAAGCGGAACAGGCTTTAACGTCTCTTAATGCATATCTGGCTTTCTTTCACTACCTCTGGATTTCTCTGTGTCCCTGACTCTCTCTCTCTCTCTATCTGTCTGTCTCTCTCCCTTTCTCTGTCTCTGTGGCTTTGACAGCCTGTCTGCCTTTCTCCTTCAGTGTTTCTTGGTCTCAAGTCTGCCTATCTCTGCTGGGCTGCCTGACTCTGTGTCTGTGTCTGTGTGTGTCGGTGTGTCTGTGTGTCTCTCTGTCTCTGTCTCAGTCTGTCTGTCTGTCTCTCTCTCTCTCCAACACCATCCCTCTGTCCCCCCTGTTGGTCATTCCGGGAGACCTATGCGAGATTGGAGGAGCTGTGTGCAGTTTAAAAAGTTAGCGATAAGTGTCCACCATACTATGAATCCAGCTCAGATAATATCTGTCTCATACTGCGCCATTTCAAATGTAAATATTCAACATTTACCACGGATCCTTCTCTCTCCTTCCAGATTTTCTTGGGGGGGGGGGTTCGCTTTTTCTCAGTGGGAGCCTTGCATCTTCTTTCCAGTGTCAAAAATGTTGTGGGCTAGCGGTTCTTTTACACGAATAGAAACGAAGCGAAGACAGTTTGGGTCCCATCACGACACGATCCCCTCTCAGCAGATAACGTATATTATGATAATTTATACGGTCGTCATTGGTGCAGCATCCCCCCTATCCCCTATCCAATCCAATCCAAACCTATTGTTTATAGCCCCGCCGACCACAGAGGCCATATCAGGGCTGACAGCTCGTCAAGCTTTAAATCTCAGATTGAAAACTGCGCAACCTATAATTATACAGATTAAAACGGGGTGTTTCCTGGTATCAAAGCCCTGGCCAACCATAAGGGTCAACCCAGGTACGGGCACCGCGTTGTGGGGAAAAAAAAACCGCATCAAAATGAGATAAAAACCCCAAACCAGATTCCTTAAAACGACCTTGTTCTTGGTGGCCAACTATTTTTATTTTATTTATTTTTATTTATTTTATATTTTATACCTCTTTAAGTCACGAGATTTTTCTACGTGAAATTCGGGCTGCTCTCAGTCCCCGGAGAGAGCGCGTCGCCACAAGAGCAGCGCCACCTTTTTTTTTCTTTTTTTGTGTGTGATACTATAACTACCTTACTTGGAGTATTCAGCAACAATGGAAGGTCCGGTTGTCATTGTTTGCATTCTGTGAGATTGCAGCTAGCTATGTTCTCCGCACTTTAACCACTTTCACTCGTATCAGACGGGGAAAAGTCTGAACATTCTCTCAGGAAGTGATAATGGTGTGGGGTGGAACATCACGAAAAAAGGATCTTCAGGGAGTCTGCAAGTAAAACGCTTGTACCTAATAATATGCTGGACATCGGACATCGTCCCTCATACTTGTTTGATGCTCCAACAGCTGGCTGGTCAGACGGTCCAGACACTCACTTGATGGGTCAGTCAGTCAAACAGTCAGTCAGTTCATGAGCCAAATGGACTGTGGAAGTGGGGGTTCTGTGATTGATGGACTGCACTTGGGGGACGTGCGTGGTTAAAAAGCACTTCTAATGGAGAGTGCCCAAAAAACAAAAACAAAAAAGACTGCAAACGCGGTGCTTGGTGAATGGACTGTAATGTAAATTAGGGGGGGGGGGGGGGGGGCATAAAATGGACTGTAAATGGGGTGTGTGGGAAAATAGACTGTATTTATTATTTATTTATTTATTAATTCTTTTATATCGAGCATAATGGAATAAGCACTCATGTGCTTTTTTTACATCCAGTCCCCGTGTGTATGCGGTTTTGTAAATTTTGTCATCTGTTTCCACTGGCACACAATGGCCTACTCTTCCGAAAAGCGGAACAGGATTTAACGTGTGCGCAAGATGTTCTGCATGCGTTCGAACACGAGGCCTCGGTTTATAGTCTAAAATGGACTGTAAATGGGGTGTGTGGGGAAAATGGAGTGTACATAGGGTGTGTGGGAAAATTGGACTGTAAATGGGGTGTGTAGGAAAATAGACTGTACATGGGGTGTGTGGGAAAATGGACTGTAAATGGGGTGTGGGATAAAATGGACTGTAAATGGGGGTGTGTGGGATAAAATGAACTGTAAATGGGGCGTGTGGGATAAAATGGACTGTAAATGGGGTGTGTGTGGGAAAATACTGTAAACGGGTGTGTGGGGAAAATAGACTGTAAATGGGGTGTGTGGGATAAAATAGACTGTAAATGGGGTGTGTGGGATAAAATAGACTGTAAATGGGGCGTGTGGGATAAAATAGACTGTAAATGGGGTGTGCGGGGAAAAAATGAACTGTAAATGGGGCGTGTGGGATAACATGGACTGTAAAAAACAAAACAAAAATCAGTGCAACCTTCCATCCATCCTGGGGGCAGACTGCCAGCCAAGAAGCAGAAAAACTGTACCGCCGCTAAGCCCCTCACTGACACAGACCTATCATGACACGCAGACTGCAGAGAGACTGGCCACTGGTCATCATCTTCATCATCATCATCATCATCATCATCATCATAATGATGATGGCGATGATGGTCAAAAGGTCTCGTGCGGGGTCCATTAGGGACCCCCGGACTGCAAATGATGCGCGTCCGGGTGTGGAATGCTTTACCTGCGCGGGGCTCTTATCGTGTCGGTCAGGTGTCGGTCGGTGTGTGAAGCTGGGTCGTTTGTCCATGTCTTCATCTCGTAGGCGTCTCTTTTGGGATGATCCCTTTTGGCGAGCAGTGTGATGAGGATGGTGGTGGGGGTGGGTGGGGGGGGGGGGGGGGGGGGGAGGTGGTGGTGATTGGGGGTGTGAGGTGGTGGTGGTGGTGGTGAAGTGTTGTGGTGTGTGGGGTGGGTGCGTGCGTGCGTTCCTTCGTTAATTTAATGCTTTTTCCCACTTTAAATGATGTTAGACTATTTTATTTTATTTTGTTCTTTTATTTCGAAGATAAAGGAGTGAGCACTCGTGTGTTTTTTCGTGTTTTTTTTTTTAAAATGCATTTTTGGGGTTAT
>CM054146.1:37214037-37216537 GCA_028751875.1 Rapana venosa | reverse complement strand
TTAGTTACGTTGCTGCTGCCTCTGAGAGTTCTTCTGTTCAGCTGAATTCCCTCCAGTACCGAAGTAGAGAAAGTGCTTTTCAGAGCAGTTCAGATTTATATAATGTATAAACACACCCTCTTGTTGAGTCTTGCTTGAAGGGCGTGTGGTGGTGTTTATTTTTGGTTGGTGTTTCATTGCATTCATTAAATAAAATAAAGAGTATGTGTGTGTGTTTTGTTTGGCTCACTAATACTTTTATATGTCTCCTCTGTTTTGAGAATTTCCTGCTTTGAAAAGTGATTTAAAAAAAAATTGTTCTGCCTTTTGTAGTCTTACATCATTGAGAAGAGAGAAGAGAGAGAGAAAAAAAAGGAGAGAGGGAGAGTAGAGAGAGAGGAGAGAGAGAGAGAGAGAGAGAGAAGAGAGAGGAGAGAGAGAGAGAGATCCACAGTAAATTATTTTGGGGTTTGGTGTGTGAGGTTTTTGAATGAAATTCGTTGGGAGTAAGGAAGAGAGAGGATGAATAATAAACACAGGGCAAGGTAGTATAAACTGAAAAGGAGCATAAAGTGAGTAACGCTGGCAGCAAAACTGTTGTGATATACAAGCCCATGACATGACCTCACACGCTTCTCCATCCACCTTCCTCTACTCTCCCCTTTCCCTTCTTAATGACTGCCTCCTCTTGTAAGGTTCTTATTTGTGTAAAACACACATTCTTTCTGGCAAGGGTTACTGCAGGGTCGGGTTAAATAAGTAAGCCTCAGGATTTTGCCTGAAGCCTGCTGGATTCAAGTTAGTTGAGTTGCGGGCTGCCTCTGAGAGTTCTGTCGCTGAATTCCTCAGTACGAAGTGAGAAAGTGCTTTCGAGAGTTAGATTTATATAATGTAAACACACGCCTCTTGTTGAGTCTGGGCTGGGAGGGCGTGTGGTGGTGTTTATTTTTGGTTGGTGTCATTGCATTCATTAAAAAAATAAAGGTATGGGTGTGTGTTTTGTTTGGCTCACTAATACTTTTATATGGTTCCTTGTTTTGAGGGAATTTCCTGCTTTGAAAAGTGATTTAAAAAAATTGTCTGCCTTTTTAGTCTTACATCATTGAGGAGAGAGAGAGAGAGAGAGAAGAGAGGGGAGGGGGAGGAGAGAGAGAGGAGAGAGGGGAGAAGATGAGGAGAGAGGAAGAGAGAGAGGAGAGAGAGAGAGAGATCCAACAGTATTATTTTGGGGGTTGGGTGTGGAGGTTTTGAATGAAATTCGTTGGACGGAAGGAAGGAGAGAGGATGAATAATAAACACAGGGCAAGGTAGTAGTAACTGAAAAGGAGCATAAAGTGAGTAACGCTGGCAGCAAGAACTGTTGTGTTGATACAAGCCATGACATGACCCCACTCGCTTTCTCCATCCACCTTCCCTCTACCTCTCCCCTTTCCTCCTTCTTAATGACTTGCCTTCTCTTGTAAGGTTTCTATTCTGTGTAAAACACACACTCCTCTTCTGGCACTCACTGCAGGGTCTTGGTAAATAAGTAACCTCAGGATTTTGCCTGAAGCCTGCTGGATTCAAGTTAGTTAATATGTTGCTGCTGCCTCTGAGAGTTCTGTTCTGGCTGAATTCCCAGTAGAAGAGAAATTGCTTTTCAGAGCAGTTCATATAATATATACACACACGTACATGCACACTCTTGTTGAGTCCTGCTTTAAAGGTATGGTGTTGTTTATTTTTGATTGGTGTTTAAGTGTGCCACTGATTAAAAAAAACAACACCCAACCTTTTATGGGTATGTTTGGTGGTGTTTTTAAAAAAAAAATGTTTGGCTCTCTTGTACTTTTATTTCTCTTCTTCCATTCTTTGGGATTTGCATTCATTTTAGTTTTGGTCTAGTTTTTCCTTTGTAGATTTCCTTTCATTAAGTGAAAGAGAGAATGTATGTTGAATACGAAGAAAAGTGAAAGGGTTGAGTATAATAGTTACTGGTATATGGTACAATATGAAGAAAAGAGTATGTGAGCAACCGAGAGAGTGAGACAGACAGACAGACAGACAGATGGACGGACGGACAGACACACTCACAAACAGATACTAGACAGACCTAGACAGAGGCAGGCAGACAGAAACAGACCAGACAGACACACTAGACAGACACAGACCGACAGATAGAAGAGATACATAACAAGACCCATCTTCGTTGACTTTCAAGGTGGAAATCGACCTTTGGCTTTATAATTATACACACTCTGTATACTCAAACTGCAGGCAAGGCAAGGCAGGCAGGCAGGCAGGCAGGCAAGCAAAAATCCCCTGTTGCAATAGCCAGGCTGCAGGTTGTTTATTATGGGGCTTTCAGCTTTTGTTGACTTTTGCATCAGTGTCTTAGCTGTCTGGAGAAGCTAGCTGCCTGACAGTGACAGCCCCAGCTGTCAAAGCCTGTCTGCCTTTGTGCTGTGGTGTGGTGTGGTGTGGTGTGTGGTGTGCGCTAGGCTATAGGCCTAGCAGACAGCTCAGGATTCAGCTTCCATTG
>CM054146.1:37189037-37204037 GCA_028751875.1 Rapana venosa | reverse complement strand
CTCCTCGTCCTCCTTCCTCCTCATCATCCTCATCATCCCAATCGTCATTTACTGCTTTTGTTTTGGAAACCGTAATGACAAAAAGCAAACAACAACAACAAAAAAGCCAAGCACTGCTAACGACGTATCATTTCATTGTATACAGAAAACACGATGGAAACGAAAACCAAGTGGGTAGATTGTTGAGGCAAACTAAATGGGCATTTTTCTCTGTGTGTGTGTGTGTGTGTGTGTGTGTGTGTGTACCCCAAAAAGGGGTGAAAGGAATTAAATCTTGAATCTTGAATCTTGTTTCCAGGTGTCCAAGGTTCGAGTCCACGACTGCAGTCGCTACACCACGTGCTCGGAGTGTCTGGGGGCACAGGACCCTTACTGTGGCTGGTGCTCTTTGGAAAACAAGTCAGTAGCCTGCCTGCCTGCTTGCTTGTCTGTCTTTCTGTCTGTCGGTCTCTCTTTCTGTCTGTCTGTCTGTCTCTCTGTGTCTGTCTGTCTGTCTTTCTCTCTGTCTCTCTGTCTGTCTGTCTCTCCCTCTCCCTTTCCATCCCTCACTCCCTTCTGATCTGACACCAAAGTTTATTCTAAGTTCTATTAGGCAGGTAGCGGTTTTCTTTATTCATGGCATCAAATATTGAAAATATGTGTGTCATCTAGCGTTGTTTTAATATATAAAGTGGGTGGGTTTTTTCCCCTTCCATTTACGAGAAACAGTGTTGTTTTGATTTTTCCTGTATTGTTATCATGTTGCTAGGGCTAGCAATGTTTTATATATATATCTTTTTGCAAGTAATTCTGTCAATACTTTTTGGGGGGCCCCCATTCATATAGGGCTATGGCCTTAATGAATACGCCATATGGAGTCTGAAGTCTCTTTCTGTGTTGCTGTCTGTCTGTCTGTCTCTGTCTCTGGTTGTCTGTTTCTCTCTCTCTCTCTCTCTCTCTCTCTCTCTCTCTCTCTCTGTGTCTCTCTGTGAGTAAGTCTCTGTCTCTGTCCGTCTCTGTATGTCTCTCTCTGTCTCTGTCTGTCGTTTGCATGTCTGTCTGTTTGTCTCTCTGCTCTGCCTCTCTCTGTCTCTGTCTGTCTGTCTGTCTGTCTCTGTCTGTCTGTCTGTCTCTCTCTCTATCTCTGTCTCTCTCTCTCTCTGTCGTCGCATCTCTCTGTGTGTGGCTCTGTCTGTTTGTTAGTAGTTATCGAACATTCCTTATAATTTATGTGATCCCTGTTAGATTGGGGAAAAGAGAAAAAAACACCAACAGATAGTATGGGTATGTGCATAACCTGTCTTCTCTTCGTGCACGCACTCACTAACGCATCTGCAGCGGAGTGGCAGCGAATATGTAAGTACATCCATCCCTCCTACACAACAGACGCGCTTGTGGTGTGTGATTGATTGTGTGTCACCTTTCCGTTCCTGTTGTGTCCTTTTTTTGTGTGTGTTGTTCACTGCTTAGTTCACAGGCTGGACGTTTTTTTGTTCGTTTTTTTTCTTCTTTTTTTTCTTTTTGGAATATGTATTTTGTTTGGTTTTAGTATTTTTTTTCTTCTCAATTTCAAAATATTGTCGCATTGTAAGTATGGAAAGTATGTGGATATTGTAAATTTATCTTTCTCTTTGTCTCTGTGTCTCAGTCTGTCTGGCTCTGATGTCTGTCTTTCTGTCTGTCTCTGTCTGTCTCTCTGTATGTGTCTGTCTCTTCTGTGTTTCTGCCTGTATCTCTGTCTCTGTCTCTCTTTGTCTGTCTCTCTCTCCCTCCATCTCCCTCCCTCTCCCCCCTCCCCCCCTCCCCCCTCTCTCTCTCCGCACTTCCTCCATATCTCTTTGCCTCTGTGTGTTTGTGTGCGTTTGTTATGTTGTGTGTGCGCGCGCGCGCGCGTGTGTGTGTGTGTGTGTATATGTAGTGTGTGTGTGTTAGAGATAGTGTCTGTACATATGTGGAAAGCATGTGAATGTCGTACATTTTGTCTTTTTTTTCTTGTATGTTTTTTCCTTCTTTTTTGTTACTTTCTTTATATGGAAAGTATGTGGAATGTTGTAAATTTATACTTTTTTTCTTGCCTTTTTTTTGCGGAATGCCTTTTCATTTTCTTCCTTCTTTATGTGTTGGTTTCCTTGCTTTCTCTCTCTCTCCCCCTCTCTTTCTCCCCCTCCCCCTCTCTTTCTCCCTCTCTCCCTTTCTCTCTCCCCCTCTCCCTTCCTCCCCCTCTCCCTCTTTGATGTTTTCTGTTTTATACGTTGTTCCTTTGGTGTTTTGTTTTCTGTTTTGGGTGTTTAATATTTGTTTTGTTTATATTGTTACTGTGTATCGTTTTTCAGACATAACTGTGGTGATTCGGGAAAGCGTTGCATTCACATCATCTTACGATATAAAGAGAAAGAGAGAATGATCTAACTCAACTCGAGTGTTTTATTGAGGGTAGGTAATTGGATAAAGGAAGAGACTTGTTTACACCAGGCCCTCATGAATAAAGAGGGGAGAGAGAGAGAGAGAGAGAGAGAGGAGAGAGAGAGAGAGAGAGAGAGAGAGAGAGAGAGAGCGTACAAACAAACAAACAACAACAATAACAACAAGTACAAAAAAAACCACAACAAAAACGAAAACTACGTCAATAATATAAAAAAACCCAAAACAAACCCAACAAAGTATCAAGCAACAATAGCACGCACCATTTTTAAACTGTCATTGTTCATCATCACGCGTCATCGATCTTTCTTTCTTGACTTTACAAAATACACTCTAGTCTGTAATTCTCACGCAGGGGGAGGGGGGGGGGGGAGGGGAAACAACCCGCTTTTTTTTTTTTTTGTCGCTTACAATACTTGTTGCACTCGTTTTCCTCCACTGCTATTTCTGCATTGTTACAATGCTTGTTTACGCAATCTACTGCTGTTAAAGGAAAGCATGGATTTGTGTTTTAAAGGGACAGAAGCACTCAAATGCTCGGCTGGTTTCATCAAACAATGTGTAGATGATGATTTTTATGACTTTGTAAGTTTGGTTGTTTTTTTTCCTTGTTTTGTTTGTTTGTTTGTTTTTCTCTTTTTTTTTTTTTTCCCGTGGATTTTTTTTATTTGGGTGGGGGTGGGGGGTGTTGTCTTTTCTTCTTCTTCTTTTTTTTTCTTTTTTCCCCTTGTTTGGGGATGGGAGGGGGGGTTTAGTTTTTTTTTCTTTTATTTGTTTTGTGTGGCTTTTTTGTTTTTTTAATGGGTTATTTCCCTTTGTTTCTACTGTGTGAGAGTATGAGTAATGGGTTATTATTTAAGATGTATCCCTACGGGCAGGGACTAGATGTTAAAAAAACCCAAAACACATGAGTGGTTATTCATTATCCTCGAAATAAAAGAATGTGTCATTGTCATTGTCATACCTTTGTGACGCTCCACCACGAAATGAGTCGGAGAGCACCTGACCCAATTTTTCGCTAGGAGCCATTTTAGGGCAGATGGTGGTGGGGGTCAGTCAGGTTGTCGACTTCGACGTTTCGACTAAAATTTAACATTTCGACTAGAATTATTAATTTAAACTGTAAAGATTTCTTCTAGCTTATTTTTCAAATCAGACATTTATGGGTGGCGCTGCTCCTGTGGCGACGCGCTCTCCCTTGCAGGGAAGAGCAGCCCGAATTTCACGTAGAGAGAAATCTGTTGTGATTTACAGTGGTATAAAAGTGTTTTTTTTAAAGTAAAAGAGTTCATAATGCCTTGATGCTTTTTTTCCTTGACTCAAAATGGTTTACTTCAAGGGTGCAAAATTACCAATTGTAGCTAGCGGCAAGACTGTCCATGGATAAAAGTGGTTTGCGATTGTTTTGTAAGGAAAACAACAGAAAATAAATGAAAACAGCGTATGAAAAAAACAGACGAACAGTCAGGTGCTGTTGACACGTGTCGGTGCGACAAACAAGAGATTTACTTGTCTGCTTTATCTTGAAGTAAGGAAATAAGCCACCAGTGTGTTTGTGTGTGGGGGGTGGGGGGTGTTGACAATTGCACATGTTTAGAACACTGTAAAAGAATGAGATTTTTCTGAACAGATTAAAAAAACTAAAAATGATGACCATCGAAAAACTTAAGTCGAATTCACTAAAACAACAACAACAAACAAACAAACAAATAACCCCGAAACAACTACAACAAAATATCGACAGCAAAGCTCGTGCATTCAGTTTTATAATGTACGATGTTTTGCTCCTTTCGGTTACGTGACTTTTTGTGAACAGTAAACTTCATTTTCCACCTCTGTCTTTTCTTTTTCTTGTCGTATATTTACTTTCAAAGTTGTATGTAATCAATCCACCTTAAAAAAAAAAACCGCCGTGAAAAAGATTGAATAGCTTTGTTTACGTCTCATGACCAAGCGACTGACGTCAGTTTGCTTCGATTCAAAATTTAAAAAAAACCCCACAAAAATCCCCCCAAAAACTAAACAAAAGAAAACCAGAGAAGAACCAAGTATTGAGGCTTTTAAATGTAGATGTGTCTAGTTACAAAACAAAACAAAAAACAAAAAAAAGCAAAAGAACAACCAAGTATCGAGGTTTTGAATGTAGATTGTGTGTCATAACAAAACGAAACAAACGCCCAAAAAAACAAAAAAACAATTTAAGAGTTGAAATGTAGATTGTGTCTAGTAACAAAACAAGACAAAACTAAACCAGAAGTTCAACCAAGTGTTCAGGTTTTTGAATATAGATTGTGCCTAAGTTTTTTTTTCTATAACTATTATTGTGGACTCGCTTGCCGTTTGCCATTTTGACTTGGTGTCACCTTTAAGTTGGAGAAAGAAATGGTTTCTTAGTTGTGACCTATTTATTGCACATTGTGACGCTTGCGCCGTTTTCTTTTTCTTTTTTTTTAGAGTCGATTAAAGGTAGAGTTGATTGTTTGTGTTCAAATGTCATAGGACAATCTCTTTCCGTCTCTGTATGTCTGTCTGTCTCTGTCTCTCTCTGTTTACGTAGGCTGTCTTTTTGTGTTTGTTTTATTTTTATTATAGTGGTTTTCTTGTTTGTGTTTTAATTTGCGTCTGCTTTTATTGTTTTATTGTGTTTTTAATGATCTCGGTGTTGTGAGCATTTTTACTGCCCTCTCGGAATGAATGATATTGTCAGTTCATGTTAACTTATTATTGTTTTGATAATGACATTATCATATCCATTTCCCAATTCTTGAATTAAAAGATCTCATAATGTACGGCTGTGTTTATTCAATATCGAGATATTTTTCACATCTTTTTTTAGCACGGCGATACTCGCTAAACAAGTTGAATATGCGCGAGTATAATTATTATAGTTGCACATTTTAAATCTGAGATTTAAAATTTAACTACGTGACAGCCCTGATGAGGCCTCTGTGGTCGGCGGGGCTATGAAACAACAGGATTGGATTGGATTGGATTGGACACAGCCATAATATTCAGACATGTAAGCGCGTACACACACACACACACACACACGAAGTGTTGTTTGTGCAGGAGGATTACACACAGTCACAACAGTGCACTGGCGAACCTTTACGTCAGTGGTTGGTTAACTGGACGATCAATGTTTCTACAGCTGCTGGGAGAGAGAGAGAGAGAGCATAGGAGTAATGGAGATTTTTATGGACAATTTGTCACAGGCCTAGGCCTATCTCCATCAGAGAGTGTCCTGCTGCTTCGTAGCACGTTGCAAACCAGATAGAGACAGACAGGCAGGAAGAAGGAGCAGGAGGAGGAGGAGGAGGAGGGAGAAGGAGGAGGAGAAGGAGGAGGGGGAGTAGTAGTAGTAGGAGTAGGAGGGGAGGAGGAGGGGAGGAGGAGGAGGAGTGGTGGTGGTAGTAGTAGAAGCAGCAGCAGCAGCAGCAGCAGCAGCAGCAGTAGTAGTAGTAGTAGTAGTAGTAGTAGTAGTAGTAGTAGTAGTAGTAGTAATTGTAGAAGTAGTAGCAGTAAATAGCAGCAGTAGCAGCATCAGCAGCAGCAGGAGATGGGAGTAGTAGGAGGAGGAGGAGCAGTAATTGTAGAAGTAGTAGCAGTACATAGCAGCAGCCGCAGTAGCAGCAGCAGCAGCAGCAGCAGCAGCAGCAGAGTAGTAGTAGTAGTAGTAGTAGTAGTAGTAGTAGAGTAGTAGTAGTAGAAGTAGAAGTAGTAGAAGTAGAAGTAGAAGAAGAAGAAGAAGAAGAAGTAGTAGTAGTAGTAGTAGTAGTAGTAGTAGTAGTAGTAGTAGTAGTAGTAGTAGTAGTAGTAGTAGAAGTATGTTCTTTCGAGCCAGAAGGCCCATAGAGCCGGAGCTTATCCCGGTTTCTGTAGCGTTAAGCGAACTGATGGTTTTTCACCACCCCTGTGACAGGACGCTAGTCTGTCACCAGATACTTCCCCAGCAGAGCTGGTACCCACTTGTACACCTGGGTGGAGTGAGGAAAATAGGAGTAAAGTGTCTTTCCCAAGGACACAACACTGAGCCGAGCGGGGATCGAACCCGCGACCTCTGGATCACGAGTTGACCGCCTAAACCACTCGACCACGGTGCCTCCGTGTAGTAGTAGAAGTAGAAGTAGAAGTAGCAGCAGCAGCAGCAGCAGCAGCAGGAGACAATGACTTCTTGGCCACCATCATCAGTCTTGTTCCGACCAATGTCTTAGATTGGCTCACCTGACCCATCCTTGCATGGCAGCTTCTGCCACCACTAGTTGTTGCAGACAAACAAAAACACACACAAAATTGGACGAATGCCGGGTTGATGGCCTGGTTTTGCCGTCTCTCCTTCCTGCTATGCCGCATCTTCTGTCTGTCTTTCGATTTTTTAAAAAAATTTGTTTTGGAAGAGTCTCGTTCCTTTTTCCTGTTTCTTTCAAATTGCCTCGTGTACTTGCTCTCCTCCCACTCACTGTAGATTTTCTGCAAGTTGTTTTACACTCAGTGAGAGAGAGAGAGGTGGAGGGGGAGAGAGAGAGAGAGAGAGAGAGAGAGAGAGAGAGAGGAGAGAGAGAGAGAGAGAGAGAGAGAGACAGACAGACAGACAGACAGACAGACAGAGAGAAAGAGAGAAGGAGAGAGAGAGAGAGAGAGAGAGAGAGAGGAGAGAGAGAGAGAGAGAGGGGAGAGAGAGAGAGAGAGAGAAGAAAGAAGAGGAGAAAGAGAGAGAGAAGAGAGAGAGAGAGAGAGAGAGAGAGAGAGAGGAGAGAGAGAGAGAGAGGGAGTAAAAGTCGAATGACAGACAGGAGGGGAGATGATTGTTCGTGACAACAGAAAAGGAAACCAAAAAGGCGAAAGTGATTATATATTGGACCAAGTCTAGGAAACCTCATTCTGGGCATCATCGCTATCTAAAAAAAGAGTAATGATGCCATCATTGCGTCATTAATTGTTTCTCTGGATGTGTGGGGAGGGTGGGAGGGAGGGAGAGAGGGGGGGGGGGGAGGAGAGGGATAGAGAGGGGGAAGGGACAGGGAGGGAGAGAGGGGGAGGGAGAGGGGCAGAGAGAGAGAGAGGCAGAGGAGGAGAGGGAGGGGGAGGGAGAGGGAGGAGGAGGAGAGGGAGAGAGAGAGGGGGGGGGGGAGGGAGAGAGAGATGTGGGGGGAGGTGAGGGAGAGAGGGAGAGAGAGAGAGATGTGCTCAGGATAGGAAAAGCTTGTTGTTGCATCATCATTATCAGAAAATAAAGGAACGCATAATTGCGTTGGCTTTTCTCTTCCACACGTGCGTGCACACGTGCTCGCATGCTTGCGCGCGCACACACAAACACACACATACATACACACACACCTACTCACAAACACACGTACGTGCACGCGCACGCATGCACACGCATACGCTCACACACACATTAGCATACAGAGAGAGAGAGGGAGGGAGGGAGGGAGGAGGGGGATGTGTAGTGAGAGAGGGGTGGGGAGATATGAGAGAGAGAGAGGGAATACGAAAACGAATACGACATTTTTTATTGAGGGTAAATGGATAAGCTTACAGCTTCTTTACACCTTGCCCTCAGCCCCACCCACCCATTCCCTTTCCCCCAAAGAAAAACGCAAAGGAAAAAGCCCAAAACATCTGAAATGTAAATAATTGCATAAAAAATTTCAAGTAAATAAGACTCAAACAGACAAACAACAAACAAACAAACAAACAAAGGAGCTAGGAAGGAGGGAGGAGGGGGATGTGTAGTGAGAGAGGGGTGGGGAGGTAGAGGGAGAGTAGAGAGTCCATCCTTTATTCTTCTCCGAAGCCCTGAGGTCATAGTGTACAGCGCAGTGCAGATGGTGTTCGGCCGACAAGAGAAGGGATAAAAAACAACCCACCCTCTGATTAATGAACGAACTATCAAACAGGAGGAGTCCCTCTTGTCAAGCTGCCGCCTGCTATAACACTTTAGTGTCCCATCATAAGCCATTCATCAGCTGCTGAATTTGGTCGGTCTGTCTCTTGTCTTTTGTTTCTGTGTGTTCTCTGTCTGTTTCTGTCTGTTTGTCTGTTTGTTTGGTCGGCCGGTCTGTCAAGTCAAGTCAAGTCAAGTCAAAAACACTTTAATCATCCCATGAAGGGCAATTACAATGTCTCTTGTCTGTCTGTCTCTTTCTTCCTCCCTGCCCCCTCATCCCCCTCTCTCTCTCCCTCCTCCTTCTTCTTCTTCTCCTTTTTATTTTGGGTTATTGCTTCTGCTGTTTATTCCATTCTCTCTATGTCTCTATTTATCTTTCTGCCCCTACCTCTCTTTCTCTTTTTCCGCCTGTTTGTCTGTCTGTCTGTTTCTCTCTCTCTCGCTCTCCCTCCCTCCCTCTCTTCCCCCCCCTCCCCGATTTCCTCAACCATCTCTTACCATATTCCCCCTTCATCTGACAACATGACGTTTTGAATATTCTCATCAATATTAATCAGGCCTTGTACTCGGGTTGGTGTATATACACACATACACGCTGTTGATGTTACGTTTTAGGCTAACACAGTTAGTCCCTATAATTCACTTCACCAGGGCAGTACAGAGACCAGGGAGCAGATGGAAAAGAGATAGTGGGTATGGAAATGCAGCTCAACAACAATAATTTTATTATGGGGGGGGGGGGGGGGGAGACAGGAAAAAGCATCTGCCTTACACACACACACACACACAGGTGCTGAAACAAAAGCCTTCAGAAGCCTTCTACAGTGCTGTGAAGCGTGGCCAGGCGTGGCACTGCTAGCTAAGTATAATAGGGCCTACTAGGAGGTAGGTAGGGCTGACTGAAGTGGTGTGGTCTTGGAGTTTGTTGAGCTTTGCTAGCTGTACTGTGTGGTTTTCCTCCCAGCTATAGCTTCTTCCACTTTCCTCCCTCTCCTCTTTCTTCTTTCATTCACAGGATGCTGGTTTACAGGGTTGTTTTTTTTTCTTTTCGAATTCAGCCACTCATTCACATAGACTTACACACATGTGTGTGTGTGTGTGTGTGTGAACGTAGAGGGTTTATGTTTTCATCTATATTCCAGCTTCCTTTCTTCCTTCCTTCTTTTCTGTTCTTCTTCTTCTTCTTTTCGGTTATTGCTTCTTTTGTTTATTCCTTTCTCCCCTCCCCCTCTCTCTCTTTTCCACCTGTCTGTCTGTTTCTCACTCTCTATCTCTGTCTCTCTCTCTCTCCCTCCTTCCTTCCCCTCACCCCTCCCCGAATTTCTCAACCATCTCTTACCATATTCCCCTTCATCTGACAACATGACGTTTTGAATATTCTCATCAATATTAATCAGGCCTTGTACTATGGTCGGTATTATATATACACGTACACGCTGTTCATGTTACATTTTAGGCTAACACAGTCGGTTCCTATAATTCATCAGGGCAGTACAGAGACCAGGGAGCAGATGGAAAAGAGATAGGTGTGTATGGAAACGCAGCCCAGCAACAATATATTATCCCGGGGGGGGGGGGGGGGGGGGGGGGGGGGGGGGTAAAGACAGGAAAAAACATCTGCCTTTCTACACACACACACACAGGTGCTGAAACAAAAGACTAGTAGAGCTTCAGAAGCCTTCTACAGTGCTGTGAAGCTTGGCCAGGCGTGGCTCTGCTAGCTAAGTATAATAGGGCCTACTAGGAGGTAGGTAGGGCTGACTGAAGTGGCGTGGTCTTGGAGTTTGTTGAGCTTTGCTAGCTGTACTGTGTGGTTTTTTCCTCCCAGCTATAGCTTCTTCCACTTTCCTCCCTCTCCTCTTTCTTCTTTCACACACAGGATGCTGGTTTACGGGGTTTTTTTTCTTTTCGAATTCAGCTACTCATTCACACAGACTCACACACGTGTGTGTGAGCATAGAGGTTTTATGTTTTCATCGATATTCCAGCTTCCTTCCTTCTTTTCTTCTTCTTCTTCTTCTTCTTCTTCTTCTTTGCGGTTCTTGCTTCTTTTGTTTATTCCTTTCTCTCTATGTCTGTCTCTATTTATCTTTCTGCCCCTCCTCTCTTTCTCTTTTTCTGCCTGTCTGTCTGTCTGTCTGTCTGTCTCCCTCCCTCCTTCCCTCCCTCCTACTCCCCAAATTTCTCAACCATCTCTTACCACACTCCCCCTTCATCTGACAACATAAGGTTTTGAATATATTCATCAATATTAATCAGGCCTTGTACTCGGGGTCGGTGTATATATACACGTACATGGCTGTTGCGTTTTAGGCTAACACAGTCAGTCCCTATAATTCACTTTACCAGGGCAGTACAGAGACCAGGGAGCAGATGGAAAAGAGATAGTGGGTATGGAAATGCAGCCCAACAACAAATCCCCACAGGAAAAAGCATCTGCTTCCACACACACACCACACACACACACACACACACACACACACACACACACACACACACACACACACACACACACACGCACACACACGCACGCACACACACACACACATACACAGGTGCTGAAACAAAAGACTAGTAGAGCTCCAGAAGCCTTCTACAGTGCTGTGAAGCGTGGCCAGGCGTGGCACTGCTAGCTAAGTATAATAGTAGGGCCTACTAGGAGGTAGGTAGGGCTGACTGAAGTGGCGTGGTCTTGGAGTTTGTTGAGCTTTGCTAGCTGTACTGTGGTTTTTTCCTCCCAGCTATAGCTTCTTCCACTTTCCTCCCTCTCCTCTTTCTTCTTTCACACACAGGATGCTGGTTTACGGGTGGTTGTTTTTTCTTTTCGAATTCAGCCATTCATTCACACAGACTTACACACGTGTGTGTGTGTGTGTTTGTGTGTGTGTGAGAGAGCATAGAGGTTTTATGTTTTCATGGATTTTCCATCTTCCTTTCTTCCTTCCTTCCTTCTTTTCTGTTCTTCTTCTTCTTCTCCTTCTTTTCGGTTATTGCTTCTGCTGTTTATTCCTTTCTCTCTTTGTCTCTATTTATCTTTCTGCCCCTCTCTTTCTTTCTTTTCTCCCACCTGTCTGTCTGTCTCTCCCTCTCTCTCTCTCCCTCTCTCCTCTCCCCTCCCTCTCACCATTCTCCGATTTCCTCAACCATCTTTTACCATATTCCCCCTTCATCTGACAACATGACGTTTTGAATATTCTCATCAATATTAATCAGGCCTTGTACTCGGGGTCGGTGTATATATATATACACATACACGCTGTTGATGTTACGTTTTAGGCTAACACAGTCAGCCCCTATAATTCATCAGGTCAGTACAGAGACCAGGGAGCAGCTGGAAAAGAGATTGTGGGTATGGAAATGCAGCCCAACAACAATATATTATCCATGGGGAAAAAAGACAGGAAAAAGCATCTGCCTTCCACACACACACACACACACAGGTGCTGAAACAAAAGACTAGTAGAGCTTCAGAAGCCTTCTACAGTGCTGTGAAGCGTGGCCAGGCGTGGCACTGCTAGCTAAGTTTAATAATAGGGCCTACTAGGAGGTAGGTAGGGCTGACTGAAGTGGCGTGGTCTTGGAGTTTGTTGAGCTTTGCTAGCTGTACTGTGTGGTTTTTTCCTCCCAGCTATAGCTTCTTTCACTTTGCTATCTCCCTCTCCTCTTTCTTCTTTCACTCACAGGATGCTGGTTTACAGGTTGTTTTTTTCCTTTTTTTCCCCCAAATTCAGCCACTCATTCACACCGACACACGTGTGTGTGTGTGTGTGTGTGTGTGTGTGTGTGTGTGTGTGTGTGTGTGAACGTAGAGGTTTTATGTTTTCATCTATATTCCAGCTTCCTTTCTTCCTTTTTCTGTTCTTTTCGGTTATTGCTTCTTTTGTTTATTCCTTTCTCCCCTCCCTCTCTTTCTCTTTTTCCACCTGTCTGTCTGTCTCACTCTCTATCTCTGTCTCTCTCTGCTCTCCCTCCCTCCCTCCTCTCCCCCTCCCTCTCACCCTTCCCCCGATTTCCTCTACCATCTCCTACCATATTCCCCCTTCATCTGACAACATGACGTTTTGAATATTCTCATCAATATTAATCAGGCCTTGTAGGAGTCGGGTCAGTATATATATATACACATACACGCTGTTGATGTTACATTTTAGGCTAACACAGTCATTCCCTATAATTCAATTCATCAGGACAGTACAGAGACCAGGGAGCAGATGTAAAAGGGATAGTGAGTATGGAAATGCAGCCCAACAACAATATATTATCCCCGGGAAAAAGACAGGAAAAGCATCTGCCTTCCACGCACACACACACACCAACACACACATCACACACACACACACAAAACACACACACACACACACACACACACACACACAACACACAAAACACACCACACACAAGCACACACACACACACACACACACACACACACACACACACACACACACACACACACACAAAAGGTTTGCTGAAACAAAAGACTAGTAGAGCTTCAGAAGCCTTCTACAGTGCTATGAAGCGTGGCCAGGCGTGGCACTGCTAGCTAAGTATAATAGGGCCTGCTAGGAGGTAGGTAGGGCTGACTGAAGTGGTGTGGTCTTGGAGTTTGTTGAGCTTTGCTAGCTGTACTACTGTGTTTTTTCCTCCCACCTATAGCTTCTTCCACTTTCCTCCCTCTCCTCTTTCTTTTTTCCCTCACAAGATGCTGGTTTACGTTTTGTTTTTTTCTTTTCGAATTCAGCCACTCATTCACACAGACTTACACACGTGTGTGTATGTGAACGTAGAGGTTTTATGTTTTCATCATATTCCAGCTTCCCTTTTCCTTCCTTCCTTTTCTTCTTCTTCTTTTCTTTTCTTCTTCTTCTCTTTCTTCTTCTTCTTCTTCTTTTCTTGTTCTTTTGGGTTTTATTGTTCTGCTGTTTATTCCTTTCTCTCTATGTCTGTCTTATTTATCTTTCTGCCCATCCCTCTCTTTCTCTTTATCCACCTGTCTGTCTGTCTGTCTGTCTGTCTCTCCCTCCCTCCCTTCCACTCCCCAAATTTCTCAACCATCTCTTACCATATTCCCCTTCATCTGACAACATGACGTTTTGAATATTCTCATCAATATTAATCAGGCCTTGTACTACGGTCGGTATTATATATACACGTACACGCTGTTCATGTTACATTTTAGGCTAACACAGTCGGTTCCTATAATTCATCAGGGCAGTACAGAGACCAGGGGAGCAGATGGAAAAGAGATAGGTGTGTATGGAACGCAGCCCCAAAAACAATATATTATCGGGGGGGGGGGGGGGGGGGGGGGGGGGGGGGGGGGTTTAAAAACAGGAAAAAACATTGCCTTTACACACACACACACACACACACACACACACACACACACACAACACACACACACACACACACACACACACAGGTGCTGAAACAAAAGACTAGTAGAGCTTCAGAAGCCTTCTACAGTGCTGTGAAGCTTGGCCAGGCGTGGCTCTGCTAGCTAAGTATAATAGGGCCTACTAGGAGGTAGGTAGGGCTGACTGAAGTGGCGTGGTCTTGGAGTTTGTTGAGCTTTGCTAGCTGTACTGTGTTTTTTTCCTCCCAGCTATAGCTTCTTCCACTTTCCTTCCTCTCCTCTTTCTTCTTTCACACACAGGATGCTGGTTTACGTGTTGTTTTTTTCTTTTTATCTTGAATTCAGCCACTCATTCACACCGACTTACACACACGTGTGTGTGTGTGTGTGTGTGGTGGGGTGTGTGAACGTAGAGGTTTTTTTGTTTTCATCTATATTCTAGCTTCCTTCCTTTCTTCCTTCTTTTCTTTTTCTTTTCTTCTTCTTCTTCTTCTTCTTCTTCTTCTTCTTCATGCATCCCTTTTCTCTTTTTGTATGTCTCTGTCTCTCTCTCCCCCTCCCTCACACATGATGAGTATTGAAAAGAACACACAGACACACATAGACACAAAGACAGACAGACAGATAGACACACTCACACACTCACACACACTCACACACATACACACTCACGCACGTGCGTGTTATATCGCGAGTAGTGAACAGACGTTAAATACAAGAACACACACTCAAACACACAGACACACAAACACTCAAACACACAGACACACACACACACACACACACACACACACACAGAGATAGACAGACAGACAGACAGACAGACCGACGGACGACCGACAGACAGACAGACACCCTCACTCACTCACTCAAACACACACACACTTCTCATTCTCTGTCCTTGTCTTCCTTCTAACATCTCATAGAAATTGCCTTATCATTCTCTTCATTTCTTATAAAAAAAAACACCACCCAACAACAACAACAAAAAAGTTAACAAAAATAAATATAAAATGGAAAAAAATGAGAACCCCGGAAGACAACTGAAAAGTGAATGATTTCCATTCTTCCTGCAGCTTTGAGTAGGGGAGGGGGGGGGGGGGGGGGCATGCTTTAATGGAGAGGATGGAGAGGGAAAAGTGGGGCTGGGGAGTGGAGGTGGGAGGGGTAGAGGGGAGGGGGGAGAGTAATATGTTAAGATGGAGGAAGAGAATCAGGAAATTAGAAACCAGACATGAATACATGACATAATGGTAGTGTGTGTGAGTGCGTGTATGTGTGTGTGTGTGAGAGAGAGAGAGAGTGTGTGTGTGTGTGTGGGGGGGGGGGGGGAGTGTAGGGGGTTTTGTGTGTG
>CM054146.1:37176537-37181537 GCA_028751875.1 Rapana venosa | reverse complement strand
AATTTAAGTTACTCCCTCCATAAAGACAATTTTAAATTGAAAATCCCCACAATTTTGCCCCCCCATTCTCTCAATTTTGTTTCCTTTTTTAAAACCCTTTTGAAGTGCTTGTAAAAAACGTCCGTTTGTTAAAAAAAAAAATGTAAATCGTTTCTGTCCGTTTGCTACATTAGAAGGAAATAAAAAACAACAAAAACCCCAAACCCAACAAAAACCCCTGTTTGGGTTTAGAGTTTGAGAAGGAAAATTGTCCCATAAATCATTTAAAAATTACGCCATCCCCAAGAACGAGAATGTTTCCCCTATTGACAAAAAACCCTTTGGGTACAGACGAGAGAGAGAGAGAGGGGGGAGAAGGGGCAGAGAGATGAGAGGATGAGAGAGAGAGGGGAGGGGAGGAGAGGAAAACGACAGCCGGGACGGGACAGACACCCAGGACAGACAGACCGGGACGGGCCGACAAAACGACAGACAGAAAGACAGAAGCCAGACAGACAGGCCCAATTTTTAAACAGCAGATTGCGGAAATATTACAGGGCCCATTTTCAAAATGCGATTGATTTAAGAAAATCCCGGGTGTTTGAGATGAATATTATTTTTAAGGAATCCCAGCGGAGTTTAAGATTTATTTTTAATTTGTGGTGGCAATCACCCCACTTTGAGTTCCGGGTCACCCAAAAAAATACCCAAGTTCTGGAAAAAAATTTAAAAAGAGAGGCCCGCGCAGGCGGACATTTTGTTGCACGACCCTTGAGCTCAAATTAGGTAAAATTTTGGCGGGAGAGGGAAAAGGGCCCATTGAAACAGAGATTGCGGTATATGGGGAAAATGGCCATTTAGAAGGGGAAAAATTTTTTGCCAAATGTATTTGGAAAAAACCTGACAGAGATAAAGGGGGGCCCCTTTGAAACAGCAGATTGCGGTATATGTGACATGGCCATTTCAGAATGGGAATGTTTGCCATAATTGCTGAAAATCTTCAGAATGAGAGAAGTCCATAGTAACAGCATTTTGGGGTTTATTTTTAAAACAGGGCCCATTCAAAAATGGAATTTTTTGCCAAAATTTGTACTGAAAAACCCTGCCCGGGATTAAAAAGGGGGTTTTGAAACAGAGATTGCGGAAATATGTAGGGGGCCATTTAAAGAATGGGAATTTTTGGGCCAAAACATCCTGATAATCTGATAGAGATCAGAAGCCTTTGAAAACAGCGGGTTCCCGGTATAGTAACATGGCCATTTCAAAATGGGAATGTTTGCCAAAACATTGTTTAATCTGAAAAAGATCAAAAGGGGGGGGCCCATTGTAACGCGATTGCGGTATATGAAAACTTTGGCCATTTCAGAAAGGGAAGGTTTGGGGCCTTTATGAAATGATAATTGTAGAGAAAAAAAAGTTTGCAGCCCTTTGGGAAAAGCAGATTGCGGTTTTATAAAACATGGCCATTTCGGGGGGAATGTTTCCCATAATATGCTGATAACCCGGACAGAGATGAGAAAAAGTGCTTAGTACAGCAAAATTCCCAGAAATTTAGGGACAGGGCCCCATTTCAGAATGAGAATGTTTGCTCCCTTTAAACAAAATAAATTTTTGTTTAGGGGATCGAAGAAGTCCTTTGGAACAGCAGATCGCGGTAAAAGGGAACTTTTCCTTTCAAAAGGGGAATGTTTGCCATAAATGTATGTTAATCCTGTAGGATCAGAAGTCCATTGAAACAGCAGATTGCGGAATATATAACAGGGCCCTTTTCAAAATTGAGAATTTTTTGCCAAACATACTGATAATCGTTGAGTCAAAAAGTCCATTTGAAACAGCAGATTTTGGTATTGTAACAGGGCCCAAATTCAGAAGAGAAGGTTTCCCTTTTTTTAATTATACTTTTAATTTGGAAAGAGAGAGTCCCGTTCAAAGGGCCTTTGAAAAAGGGTTTTAAGATTGGGGTTTACCCAAAAAATGTTTTTAAAAAACAGGGCCCATTTTAGAATAAAAAGTTTCCCGTTGCTTGTAATTGAGGAAGCTGCAGATGAATCAGGAAAAAAATTGGTTTTCCCGTGGGGGGGAGGGGAAGTCGAATCTGTTTTTAAAATTAAAAAAAAAAAAACCCATCAAACCGGAATAGGTGGTTGGAAATGACAACTTTCTCGTGTTGGCAGTTCTTCTTTTTTGTGTATCTGTTTTTCCTTTTTTTTAAAATCGCTTATGACCTTTTTGTCTTGTCTTTTTTCTTTTGTCTGTCCCGTCTGTCTGTCTTTTCTGTCGTTGTCTCTCTCTCTCTCTCTCTTTCCCTTTCTCTCTCTCTCTCTCCCCTCTCTCTTTCTCTCCCCCCCTAATGGGTTTTTCTTTTTTCTGTCATTTAGTCTTGTCTGTCTCTTTTTGTTTCTGCTCCCCTTCCCCCTTTCCCCCCCCCCCCCCCTCCCCCCCCCCACAATTCTTTAAACCCTCCACTACCCCCCCCCCACCCCCTACCCCTAATTCTGTTCCCTCCTTTTTTCCCTCCCCCTTTTTTTTTTTATATAAATTATCAGAAAAAAATCAAAGGAAAAAAAGGGGAAAAAAGGGGGAGACAAAAAGGGTTTCCCCTTCCCGTTGTTTAAGGAGGGGCCGGAAAAGCGATTTGATATTGGGAAGGTTTGAGCAGTTATGTTGACTCCCGTTCCCCCTCTTCCCCCTTTTCTTCCTCCCCCTTCCTTTCCTTCCCCTTCCCCCCCTTTCCCCCTCCTCCCCCCCTTCCTCCTCCTCCCCCTATTTATCCGCCCCCTATTCCTCGTCCCTCTTTTTTTGCTTTTTCTGCTGAGCTGGTTTATGGTGGTTTGGGGGTTTGGGACTGCCGCTAATGCTTTTTCCCCCTTTTTTTTTTCTGCGGTTCTTCTTTCTTCTCCTTTTTTCTTTCCATCTTTTTTTCCTCGTCTTCTTTTTTCCCTTTTTGTTCTTTTTCTTTCCCTTTTTTTTTTTTTGTGTTTTGGTTTCAGGGTTTTTGCCCCTTTCCCTCTTCTTTTTTTTTTTTCTTTGGGTTTAGTTTTCTTGCTGCTAGTTTCTTTGGTGTTTTTCCTTCTTGCTCCCGTTGTTGTTGTTTTTTGTTGTTGTTGTTGTTGTTGTTGTTGGGTTTTTGTTTTCTTTTTTTCTTCTTCTTTTTCTTCTTCTTCTTCTTCTTCTTCTTCTTCTTCTTTTCTTCTTTTTTCTTCTTTTCTTCCTTTTTTTTTCTTTTCTTCTTTTTTCTTCTTTTCTTCTTCTTTCTTCTTTTTTCTTTTTTTTTTTTCTTCTTCCTTCTTTTTCTTCTTTCTTCTTCTTCTTCCCTTTTTTTCTTCTTCTTCTTCTCCTGGGTTCTTCTTTTCTTCTTCTTTTTCCCTTTTCTGCTTCTCTTTTTTCCCCCCCTCCGCCCCTAATTTTTCGTTTCCCCCTTTTTTTGGGTCTTCTTTTTCTGCTGCTGGTTTTTGGTGGGGTGGGGGTGGTGGTTGGGATGCCTCTACGGTTTCCCCCCCTCCTTCGTCATCGTCTGTTTCTTTTTCCCTTTTCATGTTTTTTTTTCTCTGAAACCTTTCCCATTCCCCGTCCGCCCCCTTCTTTTGCTTTTTTTCTTTGCTGCTGGGTGTTGTTGGGGTTTTTGTGGTGGTGGTAGGGTGGGGGGACTGCCCAAACATGCTTCTCCCTTCCTTTTTTCGTCATCTTTTTGTTTCCCTTTTTTATTTTTTTTCATTTTCTGTTTTTCTGCTTTCTGCGCCCTCCTTTCTTCCCCCTTTTTTCTTGTTTACTTTGGTTATTTTTTTTCTTTTCCTTGTTCTGGTTCTTGTTCTTTTCGTTCTTTTTTTTCTTCCTTTCCTTTTTTTTGCTGCTGCTGGGTGCTGCTGCTGGGTGTTCCCCCTTTCCCCCTCCTCTTTCCCCCTCCTCCTCTTTCGGCTATGCAGAATTAACATAAGCAAAGCAGACAGGGGCGGGAGGAAGCTTAAAATAGTACTTTCTTTTTTCTCCCCTCCTTTAGGATGTTCCCTGATGAGGAGGGGGGGGAGCAGCAACGTAGGTTTGGTTTTCCTCTCCGGAAAAAGTAAAATATTAAGGAGAAAAAAAAGCATTTAAAATTCGGGCCCTCAAAACCCGTGAAAAATTGGGAAACAAGATCCCCGGGCCCTATTGTTGTCGTGGTCATTCCTGGTCCCTTCCCTTTTTTATCGTTTAAACCTCATCACTATCCCGGGGGTTTGTTTCTTCGTTATCGATGGGGCGCGACGACTTCTCATTCGTTTATCCAAACATTCCTATTTTCATTGTCGCCAACCCCCGCTATCATCGGATCAGTATTTGTCGTTTCAAAACCACCCCCACCCCCCACCCCCACACCCACCACCACCCACCTCCAAACCGGGGGTCCCCCCATGGGCATGGCCTTTTATCATTTAAATTCATCAAATTATCCCAACCCCTCATCACCACACACCCCTCACCACCCCGGTCATCACCACCATTATCATCATCCATCAAACTTTCAGCCCTTTTTCCCTTGTCTTTTTTCAAAAGATTTAAAAAACCCTTTTTTTTATCGAACATTTTTTTCTGGAAAACCCCCCCCCCCCCCCCCAAAATTTTCCCCACTTTCCCCACTCCTTCCCCCCCACGATTTTTTTCCCTCCCCTCATCTCCATCAGTATTTTATTTTTTTTTCCCAAACCCCCCCCCCTCCCCCACCCCCTTTTTTTCTTCCCCCCCTCACCCCTCACCCCGCCTCTCCAGTCCCCCGTCTTGGTCGTCTTTTTTTCCCCCTTCAATCTCAAATGCACTCAGATTTGACAGATAGACCAGGATATATCTATCGATTGCTCCGCACGTTTGTATTGATAAAACCATCCACTCCTCGCGCCTCTGTCTCTGCCCCCCCCCCCCCCCTCTCCCTCTCTCCTATCTCCCCCGCCGTTTCTGTCTGTCTGTCTCTTTTACTGCTTGTCTGCCGGTTTGTCTGCCTGTCTGCTCTCATTTTCTCTCTCATTTTTGAAGGGAGGGAGGGAGGGATT
>CM054146.1:37161537-37174037 GCA_028751875.1 Rapana venosa | reverse complement strand
AGGGGGGAAGGGGGGGGGGAAAAAAAAGGGAAAAGGGGGGGGGGAGTGGGGGAAAAAAGGAGAAAAAAAGGGAAAAGGAGAGGAAAAAAAGAGGTAGGAAGGGTAGAAAAGGGGGGGGAGGAGGGGGGGAGAAAGGGGGGGGAGGGGGGGGGGGGGGAAAAAAAGGGGGGGAGAAAGGGGGGGGGGGGGGGGGAAAAAGGGGAGGGGAAGAGAGAGAAGGGGGAAAAGGGAAGGAGAGGAGAGAGAGAAAATCAGAAGACAAAAGACAACAGAAAGACGACAGCCCGGACAGACAGGTCAGAGGACAAAAACAAAACAGAAAAGACAGGAAAAAACTTTCAAAATTTATAACGAATCCGGGGTTTGGGAATTTTGTAAACCTGTAGACGCGTGAGCATTTTTTTCCAAATGTATTTCTCACCCCAAATTTAAAAAAGAAAAAACGCAAAAACTTTTTGAAACCCTTTTTTTATTTTACCGCAGGGGAAAAGCGCGCTCATTTTTTACGTTTTTGAATGCAGTATACTTAAAACTTTTTTTTGCATGCAAGTATGCACACCCCCCCCAAAAATTTACCCCTAACCACCACACACAACTTTACACAAAACTCCTCTCTTTTTTAACCCCCACACACACACACAACACACCCCACCCCAAAAACACCCCAAAACAACCACACACACCCCCACAAAAACCCCCCAAACCCCAAACACCACCACCACCCCGCCCCCAACCTTTTCAAACCCCCCCTTTTTCCCCCACCCCCAACCCCCATTTACCCTCCCCAATATCACCCCCCCCTTTTATCCCCAAACCCCCCCCCCCTCCCAAACCCCCCCCTCCTTTCCCCAAAGGTGCGAAAAAAAACCCAAAAAAAGGGGGGGTTTGGAAAAACGAGGGAAAAGGGTTAGAAACGTGGGGTAGGGGAAAAAGGGGGGGGGAGAGAGAGAGAGGGGGGAGGGGGGAGAGAGAGGGGGGAGAGGGGAAAAGAGGGGGGAGAAGGGGAAGGGGAGGAAGAGAGAAAAGGAATTAAACCGAAATCGGGAAAATCAAAAATTTGCCCTTCCCCTTCCCCCTTCCCCCAATCATACCAAACACGGGCGGGAAACGTTGTGCCACTTATTTCCCCCCCCCCCCCCACCCTACCTTCCACCCCTCATTCCCAACCCTACCCCCCCCCCCAAACCCCCCAAACCCCCCCCCCCAACAATCCCTCACCCCTCCCCCCCCCCAAAACCCCCACTTTCCCCCCCCCAAACCCCCCAACCTTCCCATCTCTTTTTTCCAACCCCCCCTCTACCCCCCTCTTCCGCCCCCCCCCCCCCCAAATCGTTTCCCCCCCCCTCCCCCCCAAACAGACTCCCCCCCCAAACCCCCAAACCCAAACCCAAACTCCCAGTTCTCTTTCCATCACCCCCCCCCCCCTCCCCTTTTCCCCTTCCCCCCCCCCTATTAAAAAAAAAAAAACACAAAAAAAGACAGAAAAAAAAGGGGCCCGCATCCTTGGGTACAAAACGACCCAAATTTTTGAACAGGCCCGGCCCCCCCGTGCCCTGAGGGAAATAAATGAATGGCAAGAAGCGAGGATAATATATAAAGAAAAAAGGGGAGGAGGGAGAAAAGGGGGAGAGGAAGGGAGGTGAGGTGAGGGGGAGAGGAGGGGGGGAGAAAAGAGGGGGAGGGGGGAGGGAGAAAGGGGGGGAGGGAGAGAAAAAGAGGGGGGGGGGGGGGGAAGGGGGGAGGAGAGGGGGGAGGGAAGGAAGAGAGAAAAGGGGAGAGGAGAGGAGGGAGAGGAGGGGGAGAGAGGGAGGGGAAGGAGAGGGAAAAGGGAGGGGGAGGGGAAGGGGAGAAGGAGAAAAAAGGAGGAGGGGGGAAAAAGAAAAGAGAGGGGGGTTAAGGGAAGAGGGGGGAAAAGGGGAGGAAGAGAAAAGTTGTCTCTCTTCTTCCCTTTGCCTTTCCACTCCCCCTTGGGGGGCCTCCCCCTCCTTTTTTTTTTTTTTTTTTTTGTTTATTTTTTTTGTTTGTTGAGTCATTAAAAAGGAAAAAGAAAAAGGGGGGGGCCCCCCTAAAGGGAGGGAAAAAACCCCGCAACGGGGAAAAGGGCGGAAAAAGGGGGGGAGGAGAGGTAATTTTAAAAGGGGGAAAAGGGAGGGGGAAAGAATTGGAAAGGGGGAGAGGAGGGGAGGGGGAAGGGGGGGGGGAGAGAAGAGAGGAAGAGGGGAGGGAAAAAGGGGGAAGAGGGGGGGAAGGGGGAAAGGAGGGGGAAAAAGGAGAGAGGGGGGAAGGGGAAGAGGGGGAGGGGAAAAAGGGAGGGGAGGGGTGGAGGGGGAAGGGGGGAGGGAGGGGGCCATGCCCTGGGGCCGGGGTTTTCCTTTCCTTTTTGGTTTTGGGGCCCTTTTTCCCTTTGTTTGGGGCAGTTTTTTTGGTTGGTTCCCCCCCCCATCACAAAACCAAAAAATTTTCCCCTCCCCCCCCCCCCCCACCCCCAGCCCCTTTTTAAACCCCCCCCAAGAAGGAAAAAAAGGGGGAAAAGGAGAGAGGGTTGAGGGTTTTTTTTTGATAAACTTTTAAAAACCCAAACCCCAAGGGGGCATTTGGGGGAAAAGGGGCCCCAAAAAACCAAAAGCACCCCGATTATTTAAAAATAAACGAGAAAAAAAACAATTCACCACACCCCCGAAAATCATCATGGGATGGGAAAAAACCGAGAGAAGAGAGAGAGAAAAGAGAAGGAGGAAGAGAGGGAGAAGAGAGAGAGAGAAGAGAAGAGAAGGCAGGAGGGGGGGAGAGAGAAAGAGAGAGAGAGAGAGAAAAGGGGAAAATAAAAAAGAGAAAAGGGGAGAGAGGACAGAGACAGAGAGCGGAAAAAAACAGAAAAGAGAAACAGAGGGGAAAGGGGGGAGAGAGGGGAGAAAAGACCCGAGACTAGATAAAAGGGCAGCCAGGGGGCAGTAGGCAGGCAGGGGGCAGCAGACAACAGAGGGGAGAGAGACAGAGGGGGGGTTTTTTTGTGAAAAACTTTTTAACCCCCTTAAAAAGGGAACGAGGGAAAAGGGGGGGGCACAAAACACTTTTTTAAAATTTAATGAAAAGAGGAAAAAAAATTCAAATAGCCCCAAATATTCTTTATGGTATGGGTTAAAAAAGAGAGATGTGTATGTTGGGGAAAAGAGAGAGAGATGAAATGAAAAGAATCTTTATTTTTCAAAGGGGGTTTCCAGAATAAGCATAAAGGGAAAACTTTTTTTTTTTTTCATCCCCGGGCCCTTGCCCTTTAAAAGGGACTTTTCAAAAAAACCAATGGGGTGGGAGGGGAGGGGGGGTGGGGTGGGGGTGGCTACAACAACAACGACAAACATGATTATTAAAAAAAAAGATAATGTATGTTTAACAGTAACAATAATTTCAACTGACGCCGAATGTTAATATTAAAAAAAATGTACATTTTTAAAATATAAAAGAGATATACGTTTATTAAACATATTAATTCTCAAATAATAGAACACTAAAACAAGAAACAGGTACACTTATTAAATTCAGTGATATGGATAAAGTAAAATAAAGGAGTAGGAGGAGAGAGAGAGAGAGAGAAGAGAGAGAGAGAGAGAGAGGAGAGAGAGAGAGAGAGAGAGAGAGAGAGAGAGAGAGAGAGAGAGAGAGAGAGAGAGAGAGAACGACGAACGAACAACGAACGAACGAACGAACGAACGAAGCAACAAGAGAAGTGAACGAGCCGAACAAACGAGTATACGCATTGTATGAGAAGGTGATTGAATAAGCATCGATTGCTTTTAAAAATTCTTTTTTTTAAACTCAGCCCTGTCGGAAAAAAAAGAAAAGAGAAAAGAAAGAAGCACAGCGGACATGAAAAAATTATTTTTTTAATTATACCCAAATTAGCACAGCATGTACATACATCATGAAAACCATAATATTTAACAATCGAATCAGCCGAGAGAGATGAGATGATAGAGAGAGAGAATAGAGAGAAGAGAGAGAGGAGAGAGAGAGAGAGGAGAGAGAGAGAGAGAATCCGAGAGAGAGAGGAGAGAGGCCAAGGGAGAAAGATGGAGAGATAGAGAGACAGACACACAGATGAGACAGTGAGAGAGAGAGGGATGAGAGAGAGAACAGAGACGGGAGAAAATAGAGAGAGAGGGAATAGAGAGGACATAGAGATAGAGAGAGAGAGAGGAGAGAGAGAGAAGAAAAGAGAGAGAGACACAAACACACAGCACACGACAAAATAGCCAACCCTCGAGCAGAACTGAAACACAACAGAGGCGCACAGAGACAGAGAGAGAGAGAGAGAGAGGTCATACAGACACACATACACACACAGACAAAAGAACAAACACAGAGAGAGACAGAAGACGTTGGGAGGAGAAAGGGAAAATGAGAGAGAGAGAGAACGAGAGACAGAGTCAGCAACAGACGAGCGAATGATAGAAAACAGGACAGGCGACAGAGAGGAGAAAAGAAAAAATCCTAAACAAAAAAAAAAACCCAGTTCGTGTTTTTCTATATGAGTCCATCTTCTCACGTGATTCTGGGACCCTTACGCTTTTCTTCTTTCGTCTTCCTTTTCTTCTTCGTCTTCTTTTTCTTCTTCCGTCCTTCCTTTTATGATGGTTTTTTTTTTTTGTCATGGGACGGACTTTTGCAAGTTCTTTGTCGCTTTAAGTTTAAAAAACTGGAACAGAAAAGGAGGGAAGGATGGAGGGAAGGAGGGGGAGGAGGGAAAGAGGGAAGGGGAGAGAGAAGAGAGAGGGATTCAACAGAGAAGAGAGAGAGAAAGGAGAGAGAGAGAGAGAGAGAGAGAGAGAGACGAGAGAGAAGAAGAGAGAGAGAGAGAGAGAGAAGAAGAACAGAGAGAGACAGACCGAGAGAAGAGACAGACCGAGAGAAGAGAAGCGAGGGAGGGATCGAACAAGAGAGAGAGAGAGACAGATACAGAGACAGACAGACCGATAGACAGACAGACAACAGAGAAGACAGACAGACAGACAGACCGACCGAGAGGACCGATAGAGACAGATGGATAGAGACAGATAGAGAGAAACAAAACAGACATACCAGAGAGAGAGGGATTCACAGAGAAGAGAAGGAAGAGAGAGAGAGAGAGAGGAAGAGAGAGAGAAGGATAGAGAGAAGAAGAGGGGGGGGGGAGGGGGGGGGGGGGGAGGAGGGAGGGATTCAGCAGTCCACTGATTTTAAAAAAAATAATATCTACAGCACTCTTTCTTTTCTTATTTCGATATCTGTATTTCCTCGTTCTCTCCCCCAACCCCACCACACCCTTTCTTCCTTTTTTTCTATTTGTTGATTCCTTTTCTGTCTATTCCTCCTCGCTTTCACCCTTCTTGCTTCTTTTAATTCTTTCTTTTTTTTCTTTTTTCTGTCGTCTTCTTTCTGTCTGGCATCTTGTTTTCTGTCTTTTGCCTTAATCTTCTTCCATTTGTTTTGTTGGTTTGTTTTGTTTACTTGTGTGTTTAAAATTCCTTTCCCTTCGTTCTCTCATCGCTTGCTTTCCCACCATTCCTTTCTTTTTCGTTCTCGTCTCTCTCTCTTCAAGCTCTCTTTCATCTTTCTCTCTCTCTCTTTTCTCTCTCTCTCTCTCTCGTCTCTCCCCATCCCCTCTCCTCTCTCGCTCAAGATCTCTCTCTCCTCTCTCCTCTCTCTCTCCCCTATCGTCTCTTCCTCTCTCTCTTTCCTCTTCTCACTTCCAGTCTCTCTCTCTCTCTCTCTCTCACATCTCACTCTCTCCTCCCTCATCCTCTCTCTCTCTATTCACCTCTCTCCTCTCTCTCTACCTCATGAGTCCTGACCTCCTCGCTTTCTCATCCTTCTCTCTCTCCGTTCTCCTTCCTCTCTCATCTCTAATACTATCTCTCAGTCTCTAGCTAATCTCTCTCTCTCTTTCCTTTTCTCTTATCCATCACTCTCTCTCTCTTTTCTTTATTTCTTTCCTTTCTTTTTGTTTTTTTGTCCATCCTTCCTTCCTTCTCCTCGTGTTGTTTTTTGTGTCTGGTCTTTTTTACTTTTTCCTTCATCTCTTTCCCTGCTGTCGTCTGCTTTTTTTCTTTTTTCTTCTCTGGTCCTCTTCTTGTTCGTATAGAATATGTTTTTTTTTCAACTAAAAGCTTGGCTAAGCTGCGAAATCGCTTTCAAGGAAAGATTTGGGGAGGTTTCTCTTCTCTTCTTTCCTTTTTTGTCTTTCTCTCTTCTTTGAAAAAATTGATAACGATTTTTAGGGGGGTGGGGGGGGGGGGGGGGGGGGGGGAGGGGGGGGGGGGGGGGGGGGGGGGGGGGGGCGGGAGGGGGGGGGGGGGGGTGGGGGGGGGGAGGTGGGGGTGGGGGGGGGGGGGTGGGGGGGGGGGGGGGGGGGGGGGGGGGTTGAGGGTGTGGGGAGGGGGGGGAAGGATAAAGGAGTGGTTTTCTTTCCTCTACATTTCGTGTGCTGCCTTCGAGTGAAAAATGTGAAATTTTGTGAGAATTTTTTCAGAAAAATATCACGAGCCCGCCTTGTTGTATTTGTTTTCTTCTTCTTCTTTTTTCTTGTGGATTTTCTTTTGTAAGGCGCCCGCGCAATCCGATGTACTACTGTGCAATCCTTTGCAATGCAAAACTATGCAAAACAGTGCAATATAATACGGTGCAATGCAATGTTATACAGCACGATACAATACAATGCTCTGCGACATAATGCAATACAGTGCAATGCAATGCAGTGTAATACAGTACAATACAGTTAAAAGGCGTGAGATACATATACAATACTGTACAGTGCAATACAATATAGCGCAATGCAATTCAATGCAATACAGTAGAATGCAGCGCAATGCATTGCAATGCAATGCAGTACCAAACAATACAATCAAATGTGATACTATACAATGCAGTGTAATACGATAGATTAGGTAAAACAATGCAAAATGTAATGCAAGGCAATACAGTACATTGCAATAGCGAATACAATACAAAAAAAGTACTACAATACAATTCAATGTAATGCAATACAATAAAGAAAACTATACAAACAAGTACGCTATGCAATACAAAGCAATATAATACAATGCAACCAGTAGTGATTATAATACAAAATAATCCAATAGTAAAGAAATCAATGATAGACTACACGACAGTACAATACAAACATGACCCACCACCCCCCAAAAAAACAAAAACACAACAACAACACCACACACACAAACAAAACACACACCAAAACAACACAAAACAAAAAACCGAAAAAAATACCCCTACCACAAACGAAGAAACATCAAACAATGCCCCAAAAGCCCCCCCACGTCCCCCCCCCCCCACACCCCCACCAAAAAAAAAAAAACAACAACAAAAAAAAATACAAAAAAAACCACCCCAAAAACAACAAAACCCCACCAAAAAACAAAAAAACACCCACCAAAACAAATAAACCCCCACAACAAAAACAAACCCAAACCCAAATCAAAACAAAAACAAAAACAAGAAACATAACAAAACAACAAAAACAAACAAAAAAAAACCACCACAAATGAGAAGGAATCAAAGAAGCCCTAAAAATCAACCACCCCCCCCCCCCCCCCTACCCCAACCCCCCCCTACCCGGCCCCCCCGCCACCACCCCCCCCCTCCCCCGCCCCGCAGCCCCCCCCCCCCCACCCCCCCCCCCTCTCCTAAGCCCCCCCCAACCAGCACCCCCCCTCCCCCCCCCCCCCCCGCCCCCCCCCCCCCCCCCCCATCCCGCCACCCCGCCAGCCCCCCCCCCCCCAAAAAACAAAAAAACAAAAACAAAAACAAAAACAAACAACACAAAAACCCGACACACACAAAAAAACCAACACACAAAGCAACAAAACAAAACAAATCGAAACAACACCAAAACAACCACCAAAAAACAAAACAAAACAAACAAACCTCAGAAAACCTATCACAAAAACCTCGTCTTCAAGCCAGGCTCCCGAGCAAATCGGGGCTGTCTGAAGCAAAAAGAAATCACCTAATAACAAAAACAAAAAACCCAAACAAAAAACAAAAAAGGTACCAAACACGACGACCTAATCCATTCGTCCTAGACCCTCCTGTCAGATTAATCCACCCAACCCCCCTTCCCTCGCTCTTCCTTGCCCTCCCGCTCCATTCCCCATCCACTCCATTCCCCCCTCTTTCCCTGTCTAGGAGAGCGAACAAAAAAAAAGACAAAAAAATGAAAAACCGTAAACTAATAAGAAAGAAAAAATAGGCAGATGAAAATATAAGTTGTATGAATAAGACACTCCGAAACGTTATATGATAGTACGAGCAACAAAATAAAAGAGCACGGATCACATCTCTAAACTACCAAAACGCGAACCAAGCCCCCCACCGGATACCTGCCCCCTCCCCTCCCTCACAATTCGCCCCACCTCCCCTCCAATGCACACCTTACTGACCCGCCCTCCACCGTCGGAGCTCTCATGTTCCGACACTCCCCCTTCCCCCCCACCCTACCCCCTCCTCCAGCCCCCAAAACCATAAACCCTTCACCCGCCAATATTTAACGTTTGAAATAACTGCCATCTCACCCACCCACAACCCCCAGCCCTCCTTCCCTACTTCCATCCTAAAACCCACCCGTCGTAACCCCCCACCTTCCTCCCCTACATAAACCCGTTCACACTACAATCCCTGCCCTGCCACACATCCACTCCCCTGCCAGTCCCCTACACATTCCCGCAATTGATCTTCCAGGTGTCCCCACCCCCACCAGCCCTCCCCCCAAATCCCCCCCCCTCAACTATCCTCAACCAACCCAACCCCCCCAACACCACCATTAAACACCCGCTACCCCCGTTTCCCCCATTACTACCCCCCCCCCCCACCCTCCACGCCCCCTCTCCCACCCTCACCTCACACTATGATTCACCATCCCCCCCCAACATCGACCACCAAATGTTTCCACGTCCCCCTCGCTCTCCTACCACTCCTTCCTATGCTCCCCCTACCCCCACCCCCCTGCCCCACATGTAACAGCACACCACCCCTCCCCCCACACTCCCCCGGTTCATCCTTACAAACAACTACACTCCCCGCTCCCGCCTCTCAGCCACCAACCCACCCCCAATTCATTCTACACAATCTGCAACATCTCCTCCCCCTACCCTCCCCGGTGGAACCAGCACAAACCACCAATCCCCCCTTACCTTAAACCCCCCTCGCCACGCCAGACCCCCCTCCCATCCCAACCCTCCCCAATACGCCGTACACCTCCCACCTTTCACACCCTTCCACAGCAACCACCTCCCATCCCACCAAACCCCTAAATCACACACCCGCACCACCCACCCCTACCCCACCCCCCGACTCCAATTCCCCCCACTGACGTCACCCACCCTTCCCCCCACACGCTTCACATATCACATCAGTCCTGTTGCTACCACCCCAGCCTCCCACCCCTCGGCGAACCCTACGAACCATAATATATCCCTTTCCCACGTTTCACCCCTACACCGTCCAGCCCCAGCTCCACCCCGACGTCCTCCCCTCCCACCCCGCTCAACATCCGCCCACCTTCTCACACATCCGCTAGACCCCCCTACCTACGTCACGATCCCCTAGCTCCCCCCCGTCTTCCCACCCGCACCCCCCCACCATACCCTCCCTTAGGCCCCTGCCACCTTCCCGCTTTGATCCCCCCCCGCCACCAAGATACTCCAACGTAACCACCACCACGTCCTCCTCGCGAGCCACCCCTCCGCCGCCACCTCAACCCACCCCCCCTCCCCGCCCTTCCCAATTCCCCCTCACACCACCTCTTCCCACTCCGCCCTTACACCCCACCTGTATCACAGATTCACCGCCCCCCCCCCTCGAGCCTCCAAACCTTAACCACACCACCTTACCTAGTCACGCACCTCTCCACCGCACTTCCACCCCACCTCTTGCCACTGCTTGACGCAGAGCAACCACTCAACTACACCCCCAACCCCCCCCTCTCCAAGCCCAAGGCGATCAACTCCTCCACTGCCATACAACGTACGTCCCCCACCCCCCCAACTACCAGCGGAAGATAATGCACTAATAGTTCTGTATGTGGTGGTGTTGAAATTAGATGGGTTATCGGAACCACGCAACCATCACACGTAACCTTCTCCCCCTCCCCGCACCTACACCTCCAGCTCCCCGTCATTAGTCCCCCACCTCCCTCCACCCCTCCCACTCCCCCCCCAACCCACCCCATCCCGCCCCCCAGCCGGGCTAGACCTCCCCCTAGACCACTCCAACCACTATCCACCACTCACAAACCCGACCTACCCCACGACCGGTCATCTACCACATACTCCACCTCATCCTCCCTGCCCCCTCTCTCTCACCCAGCGGACCTCATTATACTCCCATCCCCCCTGCCCTCTGCACCTCGTGAACCTCAACTCCAAACACATCCGCCTGCCTCTTAAACAACCTCAACAGTCAGATTAACCCCCCCGCACCCACCCACCGTCACCCACCCCACTGCGCTTATCGTTTCCTCCCCAAATGACCACCGCGCCCATCACTCCCCAACCAGCACACCTCGCACCCCCCATCCGCCCCCACCACCCATTCCCTGTACAAACGCTCAACGCCACTCACTCGCCCGTCCCACCGCGCTGCCCTCAAACTTTCCCATTCACCCCTCCTTCACACATACATATCACACCCAACCCCTCAGGTATACCCCCAAAGCTTATCACTAGGTCCCATGACACACGCCCACTTGCACACATCCCGCCACCCCCCCTCCCTCCCGCCCTATTCAAAAAACCACCAGCATGACTCGCTACAAGTAACTGATTTACCCAGGCTAGCATATCATTAACCTACAATAACTGGCCCACAAGCTCATGGGACCACACCGTGGACGCTGGATGAGACGCTGTAGTGTTGATGAGGTGAGATGCCTGAGATACCAGCAACATGGGTACCAGTACAGTGGAGAGAGCCTATCCATTAACAATACAGTAGCTAATTAATATTCACTAGTGAGCCCGACAACACACTCCGCACCCCCCACACACATGCGCCACGCGCGCGCGAGCACGAAGATTAATAGCGCCACGCATGAGCGCATACACACACGCACGCACGCGCGCGCGTGCGAACTTTTGAATTTAGCATTAGTGTGAACAAGATGGGGGTCACGTCCGCATCGAGATTTTAAATGAGATCGAGAGAGGCTTTCTATGTCTGTCAGTCTGTCTTATCTATCCATTATCTTTCTATCCATCTATCTATCCATCTATCTATCCATCGATCCTATCCATCCATCCATCCATCCACCATCCATCCATCCATCCATTCATACATCTATCTATCTATCTATCTATCTATCTATCTATCTATCTAGCTAACTATCTATCTATCTATATCAAATCTATCTATCTAACTATCTATCCAGCTATCCACCCATCTATCTACTAAACTACCTACCTACCTATCTAGTCAACCTATCTATATAGTAGTCTAATATATCGTAAACCATCCATCCAAACTATCCATCCATCCATCCATCCATCCATCCATCCATCTATCCAACCCGATCCATCCATCCATCCGTCATACCATCTATCTATCTGACCTACCAATCTATCTCCCTACCTATCTATCCATTCTATCCATCCATCCATCCATCCTATCCTTCCATCCATCCTATCTCCTCCATCCATTTATGTCTGTCTGCCCTGTTTTTCCGGTCTGTTCTGTCTGTCTATCTGTCTGCTGTTCTGTCTGTCTGTATCTGTCCTGTCAATCGATTTTTAAGGCAAAATGCGAGACGTGTTTTTTTGCCAGAAGTACAAGACTCCTCCTTACCTCCTCCTTTAAAGCTGTGATTCGATTTGAACAATATATTATATATATATATATATATAATATATATATATATATAAAGAGTATAGATATATATATAATATAAAAATAGAGAGAGAGAGAGAGAGAGAGAGAGATGTAGACGATAGATAGATAGATGAAATGATAGATAGACAAAACAGACAGACGGACGGACAGAAAGATAGATAGACAGACATACAGACAATTGATAGATAATAGATAGATTATAGATAGATAGATAATAGATAGATAGAAATAGCCAGACGGACAGAAGTACTGACATATATATAGATAGATAGATAGATAATAGATACGAAAGATAGATAGATAGAAAGATAGATAGATAGACAGACAGACAGACAGACAGACAGAGACAGACAGACATACAGACAGACAGATAGAGAGACAGATAGTCAGATAGACAGACAGATAGGCAGACAGACAGAGAAGACTGATAGATGATAGAGAGATAGAAAGAAAGACAGACAGACAGACAGATATACGAAGAAGGATGTGACGTCTAACCCATCCTTTTTCATTTTCCAGTCGTCGTACTTGCTGATATGCATTTATCTTATTTCATCTAATTGTATCTTATCTCGTCTCTTCTCATCTCATCTGATCTCATCTGATCTGATCTTATCTTATCTTAT
>CM054146.1:37151537-37156537 GCA_028751875.1 Rapana venosa | reverse complement strand
ACGAGAATAGTAGATCGGTTATTACTTTTTGCATTGCAGCCATAGTAGCCTCGGTCACGCTATAAACCAGAAGAGTTCTTGTTTGTTTGAGGGGTTACTCAAGTGATAGACTTATTTTAATGATAGTAATAGTAAATCAAATGTTACTTTTTCCATTGTAGCCATAGTAGGCTTGGTTACGCTATGAACCAGAAGACTTTTTGTTTGTTTGAGGGGTTACTCAAGTGATAGACTTATTTTAATGAGAGTAGTAGAATACCAAATGTTACTTTTTTCCATTGTAGCCATAGAAGGATTGGTCACGCTTATAAACCAGAAGATGTCTTGAATATTTGTGTGTGTGTTTTGTTTTGAGGGTGGGGGGTGGGGTTGGTACTCTAGTCATAGAGTATGTTAACGAGAATAGTGAATCAATTATTATGTTTGCGTTGCAGCCATAGTAGGCTTGGTTATGCTATAAACTAGTAGAGTTTTTAATTTATTTTTTTTGTACTCTAGTCATAGACTATAACGAGAGTAGTAATAAATCAAATGTTATTTTTCCATAGTGACCTTGGTCACGCTATAATCTAGAAGAGAGTTTTTGAAATCTGTTTTTTTGTTGTTGTAACCTTGCCTTAGCCTTATACTATAAACAATTTTCAAGCAAAATAACAGTCTGATTCTTGTTTTTGTTTGTTGTTGGGTTGTTGTTGTTTTTTGCTTTTTAAGAAGTTCACTTTTATTTCTAGAGTGTTCAATACGGGAAAATAACCTTTCACTCAATAGCACAGTCTGATCTTTTTTTAAGGCAGTTTTACCCCATTTCTGAAATAGTCAACATGAAAAATAATCTATCTTTCTAGCAATAACACAACCATTTAGATTTTTTCTTTTTTTTAAAGGAGCTTACTATCATTTCTTAAATCTGCAACACGGGGAAAAACAACTTTCGATCAATAGCACAATCATGCTGATTTTTTTTTTAAAGCAGTTTACTACCATTTCTAAAATCTTCAACACGGAAAAAACACCTTTCGAACAATAACACAATTAGTCTGATTTTTTTTAAAAAGCTGTTAACTCTTATTACTGAAAAAAGAAAGCCCACTTTCGAGCAATAGCACAACCAATTGTTTCTACAAAGCATTTTTCTATCATTTCCGAAATCTTCAACACGGAAAAAAACCTTTCGACTAATAGTACAATCATCCTGATTTTTTTTAAAAATCAGTTTACTTTCAATTTTGAAGGAGCGACTTTTGAACAATAACACAATCATTCTGATTTTTTAAAAGCAGTTTACTCTTATTTCTGAAATCTTTCAAAAACAAGAAAAAAAACACCTATTTTCGTGCAATAGCAAAACCAGTCAGATTTCCCAAACAAAAAAAATCCAACAGTTTACTATCATTTCTGAACTCTGCAGCATGGAAAAAAACCCACCAACAACTTTCGAACAATTGTACAATCCTTCTGATGAAAAAAAAAACAACCAACCAACAGTTTACTATCATTTCTGCAAAACAAACAAAAAACAAAACAAAAACCCACCTTCTTGATCAATAGCACAATCATTCCTAGATTTTGTTTTGTTTTTGTTTTTCAAAAGCAATTTACTCTCATTTCCATTTGTCCCCTAGTTTCCTACTCCCTGCCTATGACGCCTGTAGAAGAAGAAAAACAAACAAAAACAGAAAAAAGCCAAACCCAAACGTTTTGGATCTGCTAGTGTTTGCTGATGATTATGGAAAGAACACAGCAGGATCAGACTTCTTTCTCTTCTGATAGCTGATGATGGAAATGCTTGTTGGGGGGTTTGAGTGAGTTAGTGAGTGAGTGAGAGAGAGAGAGAGAGAGAGAGGAGAGAGAGAGAGAGAGAGAGAGAGAGAGAGAGAGAGAGAGAGAGAGAGAGAGAGAGGTTTGTGTTCGTGTGTGCGTGTGTGTGTGGTGATGGAAATGTGTTGGGTTTTTTATAGAGTGTGTGTGTGTGTGTGTGTGTGTGTGTGTGCGTGCGTGCGTGCGTGCGTGCGTGCGTGCGTGCGTGCGTGCGTTCGTGGTGTGTGTGTGTGTTTTAGATTTGTTATGACTCATTGCCTATTTGTCTCTTTCTGTGGGTTGTTGACTCTCTCTTTTTCAGTCTGTCTCTCTTTCTCTGTCTCTCTGTCTCTGTCTGTCGGCTTCTCTCTCTTTCTTTTTGTCTGTCTGTCTATCTCTCTTTCTTCTTCGCTGTCTCTCTCTGTCTGTCTATGTCTCTCAGTTTCTGTGTGTCTGTCTCTCTGTCTCTCTGTATCTCTCTCTCTCTCTCTCCTCTCCTCTCCTTTCCTTCCCTTCCCTCCCTCCTTCCGTCATCTTCTTCTGACCTTCTATATTGGGAGTCTCTTCATTTCTTCCCTGCAAATTCCCCTGAAAGTGATAATACCCAGCAATAAAAGGCTGTAGCACCAGCATCACCACACAACACGATGACTTACTACCACCACTACTACTACTACAGCAACTGCTGTCTGAATGGCCAGGCTTCCATGTAGAAACATCACTCGCACTGGCCCAAAGCGAGTACCATCCTCTGAATCACCAGTCTTTATCGGCATCATCTTCGCATGGACGCTGTGGGCCTTGGTCAGAAGGACTTATAAGCCAGGATATTCATCAAGTGCTGGGTATACGTTATGAGTGGCCATACATCATCACTATCTCTGATTGTAGGGTGGAGAGGTTTCTGGTGAGTATATTTCGTATTTTGTAGGGGGGAGTGAGGGCAATGTCTTAAGGGAGAGTAGCGTCACTGTCTCATTTCCAAAGCAGGAACGTGGATTCTGGTGCCTTCTTCTGAATCAAGTTGTGATGTTGAGTTTTTATACTGTAGGGGCATACGTCTGTTGGGGACGGAATAGCTAAAACAAAATGTCAGAGCACTTGTTCTCCCGTAGCTGAGATTAAGCGATAATTGGCTCACGGATGGGTGACCGTCCGTGCGCCTTGGCTTCAGTACAGTCCCCTTCCCTAGTTGGTTTAAACATGGTTTATTCAATATTAATACAACAGTTCACCCAGCTGTAAATGGGTACCCGCCTTCTTTAGGCTCAGGGAAGGTAAAGCAGCAAAAGGAGAGGAGATGGGCACCAACCCTACAAATTCTAGCCCCCTAGAGAAGCTGAGGTCTCTGACACCTCCTCGCTCCCCTAACGACCGCATAGGTTATAAGACCCCTTCACCTACTATACATACGTTACAACCAAACCGTCAAACTTGGGAACATCCCCAGGAGAAAATCCCCCCCCAAAATGCCCTTGACATAGAAGCTTATTTCGGATCGATAACAATTCTATCTTTCCATGGACAAGAAAGAAAAGCAAAGCTACCAGCGCCCCCCCCCCCCCCCCCCCCCCCCCCCCTCTACTAAGCCCTTCACCCCCCCCACACCAACCCCCTCCTCCCTACTCAGCCCTTATGCCCTGTGGTACAGGCAATGTGGCGGCGCGTGTCATGTTTTGCTTTGAATATGGAGGGATGGCTGGCAGGGTAAGTCTGGTTACTAGGCATGGAAATGAGGGATGTAGCTTTTGGGTGTGTGTGGGGGTGTTGGGGGGGGGGGGGGGGGGGGGGGGTAGGGTTTGCTGGTAGTGGGAATATGACTCATTGCCGGGATCCTGTCTGTCTGTCTCCATGTCGTGGTCTGTCCTTTAGCCTTGCCAGAATGGGGTTATATATTATATATATATATATATTTATATATATACTTATTATATATATAATAATATATATATATCTACACTACAGCCTTGGCTTGTATGTAAGTTCAGGGAGATAGAGGAAATTTGGGGATAGCGGTGTTCGCTGTCTGGTCACTTGGTTCACTTGGGTTTTTGGGATTTTTGTTGTTGTTGGTTAGTCTGTGAAGATGTGTGTCTGTACTGCGTGCATGCATGCTCTTTCTCTGTATCTCTGAATCTTCTGTCCCTCCTGTTTCTCTATCTCTTCTCCTCTCTTACTCTCTCTCTCTCTGTATATGTATGTATATCTATATAATTATGTCTTTCTGTCTTCAAAGCACAAAAACACACACTCAACACACACACACACACACACACACACTACACACACACACACACACACACACACACACACACACACACACACACACACACACACACACACACACTGGGAGACATGAATCAATATCTCACTAACTAAATGGCTCCCATGAATGAGGATAGAGATCAATGGTAAAAGCACCCCCCCCCCCCTTCCTACATGGAGCCCCCCCTCCCCTCCCCCCCACACCACACACACACACTCACACACACACACACTACTCACACACACACACACTACACACACACATGCATCCCCTTCAGATTCTCAGCCAGTTCACGTTTCAGTGATATCTCTGATGACTGCTCTCCACTGTGACAGCACAATACATCATCACTCCTGCTACTGGCCTTTCAGAAACAAATACCGTCAGATGGGAGAGGGAGGGAGGGGAGGGGATGAAGAGAGCAATGGGAGAAGAGGGGGGGGGGGGGGGTGAGAGGAAGGAAGGAGGAAGTTTCATCCTCTCTCTCGGACCTGTTGCTGGAAGTGGACTACCAAGGACATTATTTATCATGTATGATTATGGCACTAAGGCTGTTCCATTTTTTTTCCGGGGGGATGCTGCAACGTGAAAGGCGGCTATAATTATGAGCATCTGTGTCTTTTCTTAGATCCCCGATACTTCCTCGAGAACATATTGGTTCTTTCCTGCTTTGGAGAGGTATCGTCTCTAGAGTCGGATTACATCAATATTTCATCGTAGCAGGCAACATGCAGAAATACTGTGGCCTTTTTAAGATCAGGAAAACTTAACGACTTTTCATTTCACAACAAACGATATCAATCCCACTCATAAAATTATGCGATGTGGTGGTTTAGAGCTTGTTTGAGATATTCATTTAGGCACTTGGTTCAGTTCTGTCTGTCCTTTCTTCGTTTCCCTGGACATTATGAGGTGATCTGGAAGGTGATATCTTGAA
>CM054146.1:37084037-37146537 GCA_028751875.1 Rapana venosa | reverse complement strand
GTGCCTGCAGTGCGACTTATTATGAGGTGGAGCGACACATAATGCAAAATATCACCAAGGATTAACAAACCTCAGAGCTTTTAGCCAAGGAACAACGAAAAAAAACCAAAACCAAGTTGAAAGTTGACATGGCGAAAAAAACCCTGAGCAATATCAACATTATATTAAGTTTCCCTTTGCAGGTACTTACATATATATGGGTTTTTTCTCTGTCTCCTTGGAATACTTTCAGTCATTTTTGCATGAATTTTTACTATCCTGGAAGCTGCAATACGGCTACCTTTTAATGGTCGGGGGAATAAACCAGTCGCATACCCCCCCCCCCCCCCCCCCCCATCCCCCCCCAAAAAAAAAATCACAGCAGTGGTAAATTTCGGAGGTCTTGATGTAGAAGTAAAACGTGAAAGTCAAATGTTTTATTTCCAGATGGTACATTGAATATGCAATGCATTTGCTTTTGTTTTCGTCGTGCTATAAGGGAAAGGGAGGGGAGGGAAGGGAGAGAGAGAGAGAGAGAGAGAGAGAGAGAGAGAGAGAGAGAGAGAGAGAGAGAGAGAGAGGGGAGAGAGAGAGAGAGAGACAGACAGACAGACAGACAGACAGACAGACAGACAGACAGACAGATAGACAGACAGAGACAGAGAGACAGACATAGACAGAGAGGTAGGGTGAAGGGAGGGAGGGAAAGAGAGAGAGAGAGAGAGAGAGAGAGAGAGAGAGAGAGAGAGAGAGAAGGAGAGAGAGACAGAGACAGAGAAGAGAGACACAGAGAGAGACAGAGAGATATATTAAACAAATAATTGTTCCATCGTCCCCCCCCAAAAAAAAAAAAAAACAACCAAAAAATAACAAACCAACAAACGAAAACAAAAACCCAATACAAAACACAAAACAACAACCAAAAAAAAAACCCAAACCCCTTGAAACATACAGTTGGAAGAAAGAAATAGAACGTAACAGAAAAAAACCCCACAACCCAACAAAGTTCTTTTTTGGGTAAAGTACTACTAACAGTAACGGCAAACCACTACAAAAGTACAGGGCCTCTTGATGCCCATTCCTGTTCTGGTTGAATAATACATAGGATGATACCCTATCCGCCTTCAGCGCCTATTGCATTAACTCCTCTTTCCCCGAGTGGGGGGCAACAAGAGAAGGGGGTGGGGTGGGGGATAGGAGGAGGAGGAGCAGGAGGGAGTTGTAGCAGAACCTGGCTTGGCTAGGATGGAGATAGAGGTGGTTGGAAGGTTAGGCCAGAGAAACGACCCGTTTGTGTCTTCTTCTCCCTGTGTCGACTTGTTGCTGGCTAGTTATGGCAGTGTGTTGTGTTGTGTTGTGTTGTATTGTATTGTTATTATTGTAATAGGAGGCAGAGGATGGTGGAAAGGTTATGCCGAGAACCGATCCGTTTGTGTCTTCTCCCTGTGTCGACTTGTAGCTGGCTAGTTATGGTGGTGTGTTGTGTTGTGCTGTATTGTATTCTGTTATTATGTAATAGGAGGCAGAGGATGGTGGAAGGTTAGGCTAGAGAAACGACCAATTTGTGTCTTCTTCTCCCTCTGTCGACTTGTTGCTGGATAGTTATGGTGTTGTGTTGTGTTGTGTTGTATTTTGTTATTATGTTATATGATCATTGTATTATGCTGGGTTGCATTATGGTATGGTATGGTATGGTGTGGTGTAGTGTAGTGTAGTGTAGTGTGTAGTGTAGAGTAGAGTTGAGTTCAGTAGAGTTCAGTACAGTACAGTACAGTGTAGTGTAGTGTAGTGTAGTGTAGAATAGTGTAATGTAGTATAGTATAGTATAGTATAGTATATATAAAATTATAGCATAGCATAGCTTAGCATAGCATTATTATAGCATAGAATATTTGTCATATTATAATCATCATACTATAGAATATTGTCATAATATATGCATATCAAATCATACCACATCACACATTACATGTTAACATTTTATTTATCGTATAGTACTATACTGTATCACAATCATTATAGTACGTTATTATCTCCAAACCACCGCCAAAATCCACCACCAACGAGGGTTAAGAATTAAGACGTTAAAAGCAGACGGCGTGATGGACCTTCAGGGAAAGAGGGGGGGGGGGGGGGGGGGGGGGCAATGTACACCCCACCATCATCATCAAGCCCCAGCCCTAGGGATGTCTTCTTTCATGGGGGTGGGGAGGGGGGGGGGAGGGGGGATTCTGGTGAAAGGAAAGCGAGGGGATCGATGGCAGTACAAAGAAACTAATCCCATCCCATCCCATCCCATCCCATCCAATCCTATGCCATCCCAGCCCAGTCCAGTCTCAGCTCGCTTCTTTTGGTTTGGAATGACTCTATACAGTGAACTGACTGACCAGCAGGATCCGGTTTACAGGGGCTGGAAGAGTTCTGTCTCTGTGTGGTGGGTGGGGTGAGGTGTGTGGGGGTGGGGGTGGGTTGGGGGTGGGGGGTTGGTGGGTGGGAAGGGTATTTTGTGTGTGTGTGTGTGTTGTTGACCCTCAATTTTACGTCTGTCACTTTTAGTGATTAATATTAGACGAATTGTAGTGATAGTGGTGTGTGTGTTGTGTGGTGTTGTGTGTGTGTGTGGTGGTGTGTGTGTGTGTGTGGGTGGTGGGTGTGGTGTGTGTGCGGCGTTGTGTGTGTGTGTGTGTGTTGTGTGTGTGTGTGTGTTTGTTGTGTTGACCTCAATTTAACGTCTGTTCATCTTTAGTGATATTAGACGAAGGGATGTGGAAAATGTTGTGAAGTTTAACAGAGTGGTGTGTGTGTGTGTGTGTGTGTGTGTGTGTGTGCGTGTGTTGTGTGTGTGTGGGGTGTGTGTTGTGTGAAAGTCAATCAATGATCTTTATTGAGGGTAAAAGATTTTAAAAGTTTACACAACTGGTTTTTTTTCATTCTGCCCTTGTGTGTGTGTGTTGTGTGTGGTGTGTGTGTGTGTGTGTGTGTGCTGTTGTCGCTGCCTGCTTCTGTTCTGCCTGCCTGCGTCTGTCTGTCTGTCTGTCTCTGTCTCTCTCTCTCTCTCTCCCTCCCCCCCCTCTCTCCTCCCCATTCTTCCCTTTTCTGCCCTTCTGTTTGTGTCTTTTTGTCTGTCAATCTGCCTGCCCTCTTCTCCCCCCCCCCCCCCCCCCCACCCCCCCCCTCTCCCCCCATCTACCCCCCCCCCCCCCATCCCCCAACCCTTATTCTCTGCATTTCTGTGGTTTTTGTCTGTTTGTCAGTGTGCCCCGCCTCCACATCACTCCCCCCACCCCACCCCTTCTCCTCTCCTCTCTCTCTCTCTCTCTCTCTCTTCTCTCTCTCTTCTCTCTCTCTCTCTCTTCTCTCTCTCTCTCTCTCTCTCTCTCCCTTCTCCCTCCCTCCCTCCAAGTCATGCACACGACGTTCCGATGCCAGCCCTGTTTCTGTCAATGTTCTGACTGAAATTGCAGTGTGGATTCAGCTGTGTGTCTGGGATCGAAACTGCTCCCCCTGGCATAAGAGGAATCGTGACTCCAAGATTGACTTAAAACTGCCCCGAGTTTAAACGTGTGCCATCTGCGAACTGATTGCCGATACCAATACCGATACTTTTTTTGTTGTCTCAATAAACGGGAGGGGAATTTCGCGTGATTGAATTGAATCTGTGGCGAAACCTTTATACGGTTTGATCGATCAGTGCTAAAAGAATCTCTTGTGTTGATATGTTCGTCTTTTGTTCATGCACTCGGGTCTTAACATTCTTTATCTTTCAAACGCTCCCAATCGCTTACATTTTAGTTTGTTGTTGTTGTTGTGCGTTCCCCAGCTTAACAACGCCCTGGGGAGTCACCCAGAATAATCACGCACTCTGGACTCGCTCATCCCACCACATAGGAATCGCTGTGAGATAAGAAGTACACACCGGATGAAAAGTTTGTAGTGTACGACTGTTTCAAAAGTACCTCGCCATAATTTTAGTCAGCCATACTCCGACTTCAGAGAACATTTTTTTGTTTTTTTTTTTAATGTTTGAAGCCGTGAATGATATAATTGCCCCCCCCCCCCCCCCCCCCCCCCCCCCCCCCCCCCCCCCCCAAAATCGTTTCGTAGCGAACGGACAGTAAAACCGCAGAACACACAAGATTCTTGTTTTGTTCGTGATATATCTCCCCGAAGTCGGAATGCGGCTACCTTCGTGGTGGGCTAAAACGGCAGCATAGGCAAAATCTCATCGTCGGTGAACGAAACAAATGAAATGATTAGGATGGATCCGGTGGTCTAGAGGTAACGCGCCTGTCTAGAATGCGAAAAGTCCGGGTCGGAAGTGTGCGGTGGTTCGAATCCCGTTAGGGCCCGACACTTTTCCCCCCATCCATTAAGACCATGAGTGGTGGTCTGGGCGCTAGTCTTTCGGATGAGACGATAAACCGAGGTCCCGTGTTGTTACACAAAATTATTCAGCGAGCGCGTAAAAGAACCCACGGCAACAAGAGAGTTGTCCCTGGCAAAATTCTTAGAAAAAAGCCACTCTGATAGGGAAACAAATACAGTTGCAGACAACAACAAAAAAAAAAGAAAAAAAAAGGGTGGCACTGCTCCTGTGGCGACGCGCTCTCCCCGAGGAGAGCAGCCCAAATTTCACGCCGAGAAATCTGGTGACTTAAAGTGGTATAAATGTAAAAGAAATGTAAATGTAAATGATAAGAGTCCTTCGGGACTCCTCTTCTCCTTGACAGCTTCGTAGGTCCCAGATCTCCCTGAAGACTTCAGAAGGTTGAGGGAAGGGGGGGGGGGGGGGGGGGGGGGGGGGGGGGGGAATTAGGAGGTGACAAGGGAAGATAATGGGTTCTGTATTATCGTGGCTCATGGCTGGAAGTCCTTCGGATGAGACTTGTAAACCGAGGCCCCGTGTTCGAACGCATGCAGAACACTTGCGCACACGTTAAATCCTGTTCCGTTTTTGGGAAGAGTAGGCCATTGTGTGCCGGTGGAAACGGATGACAAAATGTACAAAACCGCATACACACGGGGACTGGATGTAAATAAAAAAAGCACAAGAGTGCTTATTCCATTCTCTTCGATATATAAAAAAAAAAAAATAAATAAATAAAAGGTGTGTTGCTGCTAGTTGGGCGATTTAGCAAACTGCTGGTAGGGGAATGATGATCGGTGTTACACTTCAGGGGTCTTCGTCTTCTAGCGTTACAGATGTGTCTGTGTGTGTGTGTGTGTGTGTGTCGGGTTGGTTTCTTTTGATGTTGTTGTTGTTGATGTTGTTGTTGTTGTCGACGTTGTTGTGTGTTTGGGATTGTTGGTTTTGCTTTTTTGGTCTGTTACCTGTTTGTCTGCCTGGATGCTGCTGTTGTTTGGTGTGATTTTGTCATCAAGATCATCTTCTCCTCCCCTTGTTCTTTTCTTGTTCTGTTTTTGTTCTTCTTGTTCTCTCTCCTCCTCCTGTTTTTCTTCTTCTTTTCTTCTTCTTTTCTTCTTCCTTCTCTTCTTCTTCTCTCTCTCTCTTCTCTTCTTCTTCTTCTTCTTCTTTCTTACTTCTTTCTCTTCTCTCTTCTTCTTCTCCTCCTCCTCCTCCTCCTCCTCCTCCTCTCCTCCTCCTCCTCTCTTCTTTTCTCCTCCTCCTTTTCCTCCTCTCCTCCTCGTCCTCCTCGTCCTCCTCTCTTCTTCTTCTTCTTCTTCTCTCTCCTTCTTCTTCCTTCTTCTTCTTCTCTTCTCTTCTTCTTCTTCTTCTCTTCTTCTTCTCCTCCTCCCCCTCCTCTTTCTCCTCCTCCTCCAGCTCCTCCTTTTCCTTCTTCTCTCACTTTTTCTGCTCCACATGCAAAAAAAGGGGACAAAAGCACTCATTTACTCAAACTCACATTTAAGACACGTGTACAGACCGAGGATATATGCAAGTGATACAAGCGCTACAGAGGGGAGTTTGAAGTCTGACCAGTTAACTAGGGAGTCAGTATGATAATTATGCCAATAGCATTTTCTGTTGTTTAATTGATTTTGTAAGAAGTTGGTTTTTTTAAAACTTCATTGATGTCATAATTCTAACGTTCCATTGCGTAGTATTGTTTTGTTACATCTCTGAAAAAGATAAACCAGATTGCTGTGATAATGCTATCCACGTGAATGCGAAAAGTGTAGTGAGTAATTGGCCTTTTAGTTTAAATGTCCAGCTCTCTTAGTATTGTCAGATGGATTCTTTGTCATCAGGATTATTCATTTTTGATGCTGCGGCAACGGTTTGATAACCGTTCTGGGTAACTTAGATTGGAAATCACACAAATAAATGAAACAGCTTTCGGTTACAACGTAATAATCATTCTGTTTGTTGTTACTAGCATGGCATATCCCTCTGTAGAAAAAAAAAAGGGGGGGGGGGGGGGGGTAGAGGGAGGGAAACGGAGAAAATAAAATATGCATAGAGATGGGAAAAGCGAGGGGGATGAGGGGAGGGAGACAGAGGTTAAGCTTTCTGCCATCTTCGCTTGACGATGTACGGCTTCAACTGATCGCCCCATGACCCCTACCCAAACCTGAGCGGCATGTTCAAGAGTGACTGTAAATCCCTGGTCTTCAGAGGAAAGCCATCTTGTTGTGGGAGAAAAGGGCGACAACCAAGACAACGATACTAACCTCACCCCCCCCCCCCCCCCTCCCTCTCTGCGGGCCCTACATCATGACTAACCCGGGTCTGGTTGCACGAACCAACAAGATCGTCTCGTCTCCCTGATAAGAAGATTCTGGAGTGACCCAGTGGTAAACAAATCGTAGGAGATGTCAGTTCCCTGGTTCCTCTTCGTTTCCATCTGTGATTTCTCAACGGTCGCGGCTAAACGAGCTAGTTTACCCCCTCCTAGCTTAAAGACTTACGGTGGCTTGCTAATAATATGCCACAGGCATCATTTCAGAATCCCTCCACCAATGGCGAATTCGAAGTCCTGTCATAAAAACAACGCTGAGAGGAGAATCATCTTTGATGGTCGTCAAGACGGCGAGGGTGTTGAAACTGGCGACCGCTGGTTTTATAACCTTGTGGTGTCCTGTTCATCGTGATTCACCAGGACATAATGGCCAGCTGGGGTAGTCTTGTCCTCAGAGAGGGGGGTTCTCCTTTTTCTTTCCGTGACTGAAAGATTTTGGTCAGGCAAATGGCGTTCCTTCCTTCCTTCCCTCGTGTTCCCCACAATAAAAACAGGATCGACTGTGCGCTTTGCTAGATAGGAGAGGAGTCATGATCGTGAGTCTGTTCATTTTTGAAAAGAGGCGGAGAAGAGGGTGTTAGAAGTCCGGTGAAATGTTGTTTGATTAACTTAAACGCATGCAGGAAGGAGTGAAGACATGTGTGTGTGTGTGGGACTGTGAGGTTTTGAGAGGTAGGGTGGGGGTACTGCGGGTACTTCACACAGTGTACAAGCGAAAGGGAGTGGCGTATATTATATATTATTATACATATACATATGTGTGTGTGTGTGTGTGTGTGTGTGTGTGTGTGTGTGTGTGTGCGTGCGTGCGCGCGCGTGTGTGTGTGTGTGTGTGTGTGTGTGGGTGGGTGGGTGGACGGGTTAATACAAAGCAGCTGTATGTATAATTTATGGTTAAATCTGGCGTTCTCGTTACAAGCGAGATTGAATCATAATAACCTTGCACCTCTCCCCTCCTCTTTTCTCCCTTTCCCCCAACTTGTTCTTCTCTGTTTTTCCCATGTAATTTCCATCTTTTAAAAAAATCCCAACCACCCAGATATTAAATGAGTCGATTAAAATTCAGCTCGATTCTCTCATACCTTCCCCCGTGAAAATGGGGCATAGCCTTTTTCCATTCCGCCCCATTAGCTTCCTGATTAACACCATCCTCATATTCCCCCAGCCGAGATATCTCTTCCCCCCTCCCCCCCCCCCCCCCCTATTCGCCCCCAAAGTTGTCCACAATGTTTCCGCCGTCTTGTGGAAGGGGGGGGGGGTAGGAAATGGCTGGCGATGTCAAAGAGGAGAGAGAGATTGAAAGAAGCAGTTTGCAAATTCAGATTCTTTTTTTTTTTTCTTCTTCTTAATTTCATGTCATCCCTCTTAAGGTTTTTGGAAGAGTGTGTGCAAAATATCAAAGAAACGGAGTCACAACTGAACAACTTTTTTGCTGACACGCACTATTCAACTGAAATTTCAGGTTGATAATGATAATAGGGCAAAATTGTGATTCATTTTTCGTTTTATATATCAAGCAGTCTTTTAATTAAACATGTTTTACTCGTTATGTGTTCGGAGCTGTGAACCATGTGTAATCGGTGATTGCCTTTCTAATGGACCATTCCAGTGACGTGGAGGGGGAGGGGGGTGGGAGGGGGGTGGGGGGTGGTCTGCTACATGGGTAACAGCTTGCCCTCCATACTGACTTACCCAAGCTTTGCACTCTGGAGTATAAACACCTAGAGTGCAACTCCATAGTCTTAGGAGACTGACTGATGCCTACCTACCTTGATATTTCTGATAGCACGAATCGGTTGATCAACATTGGGCAATGTCTTTCTCTTTGCTGCGTGTCAAGCACTGAACTCTGACTCTGTTCCTTCTTTGTGGCCTGGCGGTTAAGCATCTATCTTACTCTATTCTATTTTATTTTATTTCGAGGATAATGGAACAAGCACTCGTTGCTTTTTTTACATCCTGTCCCCGTGTGTATACAATTTGTAAATTTTGTCATCCGTTCCCACCGGCACACAATGGCCTACTCTTCCGAAAAACGGAAACGGGTTTTAACGTGCGCGCAAGGTGTTCTGCGTGCGTTCGCGTCTTGGACATAAGCAAGAGGTCCTCGATACAAATCCCATACGATGTGGAATTTGTGTTGGGCATAAATGAACGCGTTTTGATTCAAGCATTTTTTGTTCAAAACAACTTTCATGTTTGACATCAGCACATGTCTGTGACGCATTATCAGTATGACGTGAGTTGTGGATATAAACGTCACAGAAGTTTGAGGAGGCGATCAAACTCGGGAAATACCCACCCGGCTCATCAAGACGTCGGGTGTCAAATCTGGTCAGAAGATACGAGTTTTCGAGAGTAGACATTGAATCAGTCAGAAGACGCGAAAAAAAGAAAAAAAGAAAAGAAAATCATCCTAAAGAGTGAACTGACAATACCAACATTCAGATGAGACTATATAAACCGAGGCCCCGTGTGCGAACGCATGCAGAACATCTTGCGCACACGTTAAATCCTGTTCCGCTTTTCGAAAGAGTAGGCCATTGTGTGCCGGTGGGAACAGATGACAGAATTGACAAAACCGCATACACACGGGGACTTGATGTAAAAAAGCACATGAGTGCTTATTCCATTATCCTCGAAATAAAAGAATAAATAAATAACAAATAGATAAATAAATGATAAGGGAGCACCAAGAGAGAATGAAATATTGATCAGCGTTTCTGAATGCAGCACGTTTTTGTGTCATTTTCTTCTTTTGTTTTTTGTTCAAAACGTGAAGTGGACGATATACGCTCCATAATATATACTTACCCTAAAGTAAAGTTCTGCAAGAATGTACAACCTGAATGCATTTACTTTTTTTTTTGGAGGGGGAAGAAGTATCAGCGATAACTGTGTGATGATCCTGTAAAACAGGCTGGGGAGGAGTTGAGTGTTCAGCTCATTAGTTGACTAATTAAGCATCGCACTCTCCACTGTCGTCGACCAGTACCTAAAAAAAATTTCTTCACGAGCTGAAATCAGGCCGGACAAAATAACCCTCCCCTGTAAATGTGTTCTTTTTATGCAAGCGACCAGACAACTTTAAATCAATAATTATGCATAACTCCGAGTCTCAGAAGCATACGAGAGTTATGCTCTTCCTTTTCTTTGTTATCTTTGTGTGTGTGTGTGTCTCTCTCTCTCTCTCTCTCTCTCTCTCTCTCTCTCTCTCTCTCTCTCTCTCTCTCTCTCTCTCTCTCTAAGTGTTGGGTTATTATTAAGATGTATCCCTACGGGCGGGGACTGGATGTAAAAAAGCACATGAGTGCTTATTCATTATCCTCGAAATAAAATAATTCTCTCTCTCTCCTCTCTCCTTCTCTCTCCTCCTCTCCTTCTCCTCTCTCTCTCTCTCTCTCTCTCTCTCTCTCTCTCTCTCTCTTTTAGTTATATTATATATTATTATTATTATTATTATTATTATTATTATTCCGCGTTTGGTTGTGTGCATGTCTGTGTCTCTAGTTTTTCTTTCGGGTCGGTTTGTCTCTGTCTGTCTGCCTCGGTTGGTCTGTCTCGGTCTGTCTGTTTGTGTCTGTCTTTCTCTCTGTCTCGGTCTGTATCTAGCTCTCTCTCTCTGTCTCTCTCTCTGTCTGTCTGCCTGTCTGTCCTCTCTCTGTCTGTCTGTCTTTCTGTTTGTCTCAACGTCTTTTTCTTATTTTTCATTGTCTCGTGCCCATTCTTCTCTTTCCTCCTCCTCCTTCTCTCTCTCTCTCTCTCTCTCTCTCTCCTCTCTCTCTTCTCTCTCTTCTCTCTCTCTTCTCTCTCTCTCTCTCTCTCCTCTCTCTCTTCTCTCTACCTCTCTCTCTCTCTCCCACCCTCTTTCCCTCTCTCTCCCCTCTTTTCCTCTTCCTCTCTTCCTCCTCTCACCTCCACTCTTTTGTACACTATACCTCTTCTCCCCTCTCCGTCTCTTCTCTCCCCCTCTCCGTCCTCTCTCTCTCTCTCTCTCTCTCTCTCTCTCTCTCTCTCTCTCTCTCTCTCTCTCCGTCTCTCTCTCTCTCCCCCTCTCCTGTCTCTCTCTCTCTCTCCGACTCTCTCTCTCTCTCTCTCTCTCTCTCTCTCCACTCTCAACCCTTTCTTTTTTTTTCTTTTTACACTCACTCCCCATTGTAGTCCTTTAATGATGTTTTGGAGCCGTGTTAACAGTCAGTTACATGACCAAGGCGTCAGCCTTTAAAGAGAGAAGCGAGGACACCGTCTGCATGAATTTTCCGCTGGTGTGGTTGGTGGCTGCGCATCTCTCTCTCTCTCTCTCTCTCTCTCTCTCTCTCTCTCTCCCCTCTCTCTCTCTCTCTCTCTCTCTCTCTCTCTCCTTTTTTTCCCCCTCTGGCACCGGAGTCGTTTTGCCGTCTGGAAGTCTGTGTGGACTACTACTACTAATACTACTACTACTACTGCTGCTGCTGCTGCTGCTGCTGCTGCTGCTGTTACTTTAGTAACGCTCTTGTCATTTTTTTACACCGTAGTTAACATCAGTACCGACTACACTTTCCCAAAAGTCTTTCGGATGAGTCATCTTGTGCACACGTTAAATCCTGTTCCGCTTTTCGTAAGAGTAGGTCACTGTGAGCCGGTGGGAACAGATGACGAAATTTACAAAAACCGCACACACACGGGGACTGGATGTAAAAAAAGCACATAAGTACTTATTCCATTAACCTCGATATAAAAGAATAAAATAAATAAATAAATAAATAAAATAAATACACTGCTGCTGGTGCTGGTGTGTTTACTGTTACTGCTACTACTTCTGTTGTTGTTGCCGTTGCTACTGATGGTGGTGGTGGTGGTGGTGGTGATGGTGCTACTACTACTACTACTACTGCTGCTGCTGCAAGTGGTGATGCTGCCACTGCCACGATGCTGCTGTTGCTATTGCTGCTGCTGCTACTGCTTCTACTGCTTCTGCTGTCGCTGTTGTTGTTGCTGCTGCTGCTGCTGCTGCTGCTGCTGCTGCTGCTACTACTACTACTACTACTACTACTACTTCCACCATCATTACAACTACTTCTTCTTTGCTACTACTGTTACCACTACCAGTCGGTTGTATACGCAAAATCTCACCATCAGTGAACCAAGGAACGACGAAATTTAAAAAAACAACAACAAAAACTTGTTCGTCTGTAACTCGCCTGAGGCAACGTTTTAAGTTTTTAAAAAATAAGTGACCATCATTCTATCACGGTTTCGTTTGGGCATTCGGATCAAAACCTGTCACTTTAGTATAGATAGGTAGCAATGGGATGACGTAACAAGTTGATGATGAACTATCTTTAAAGCGTAATCATTACTAATACACACTGTTCGAAGCAAAAATCGGATAGGGAAACGACGTTATGGAGTTTGATCCATTCCAAAACTCCGTTTCTTTAAACGTAAGTTAAGGGGAGAGAGTTGCGAAATGGATGGGGATGGAAAGGGAAGGCTGGGGGAGGCGGGAGGTGGGGAGGGGGGGGGAGAAGGGAGGGGGGGTGTTTTTGTGATGGTACAGGGCCAGGGAGATGAGTGCAAAATTGTTGTCAAGTTCACCCACTGTGCTTGAAAAGTCTTGGTGACTGGGGGGGGGGGGGGGGGGGGGGGGGGGGAGATATCGATCGATTCTGGTGGTTTTGGAGAGCTAGGTTTCCATCAAGCTAATTCCTCCTCCCCACCCTACAATTCCACCCCCCTCTCCCCTCCACTCCCACCCGGTCTCCCTTTTCTCACCATCCAGGGTTTTTTTTTTTCTCTCTTCTCTTTCTAAATTATTTTGTCTTATTTTTTGTTTTTTGTATGGAGTTCAGTCTAAAAGTTTTACAGTGATGGAGGAGGTTGGGGAGAAAAATGTGAGGGTGAAGGGGGTTGGGGGAGGGGGGTTCTTTTGGTTTTAGTTGATTTATTTTTTTCACTTTTGTTTTTCTGTCTTTGCTGGAATGGTGGTGTTGTGGTGTGTGGGGGGGGGGGGGGGGGGGGGGGTTGTTGGGTTGGATTGTGGGGTGTGATTGTATTGTTCTTGTTCATATTCCTGGTTGCTGAATGGTGTGGTGTGTGTGTGTGTGTTGGGGGGGTGGGGGGGGGGGGGGGGTTGGGGGTGGTGTGGTAGTGTGTGCGGTGTGCATGATGTTGTGTGTGATTAATACCATCACGTGATATTAGAAATGAATGTGGGGGAGGGGAGGAAACAGGTGAGGGGGGTGCGGGTGGTGGAGAGAGAGAGAGAGAAGGGGGGGGGGGGGGAAGAGGGAGTCTGCGTTGTGTGTGTTTTCAGCTAAGAATGGAGGGAGAAATCAAAGCCGATAGTGATGAATGATAACGAAAAAAAGAAAACTGTCGTCGCTGTTTGCAGAAAACAAGTGTAACTTTGAACTTGTTAGTGTTTAGAGTCAGGTCGTCATCTTGGGCTTACTGCTGCCTTGCCCCTGGCTTCCACTGCCTTGTTAGCCAGTGTGCGCGCCGCCGCCAGAAACTGGCTTCTGCTGTTTTGTGCTGTTAGTGTGGCCTGCCTGCCTGCACAACTGCTGTGGCGTCTGACCTTGGTAGTGAGGAAGAAGACACAGGCTAGCTGTCACCTTGCTGCCTTGTGTGCCGTTTTTGCTTTTTGATGGCACGTGCTCAAATCTGGCTGTGAGGTTCTGGCGTCAGATTTTATAGTGTTGAAGAAAGAAGGACGGAGTCTTTGTCGCTTGCTTTGATTTGTTTTTGTTATGGGAGGGATTTTACTGTTCTTTGATGTTGGTTTTGTGTGTTGTTTTTGCGTGTGTTTGTTGGTTAAAAGGATAGAATAAGAAGGAATTTGCCAAGAAATACAATGTGGAAGTGTGTATGTGTGTGCAGGGATGTGTGTGTGCGTCTAATATCACTCAAAGTGAACAGACGTAAAATTGATGTCAAAAACATGTGTGTGTGTGCATGCATGTATGACACATACAACAATGTTTCAGAGCATTAGAGATAGTAGGGAAGAAAAATTAAAAAGCACAGTCCTTGAATGATTTGAACCATAGATACCTCTTCTTTTCCAAAAAGTGTGTAGCAAGTCTGAGTCATCACATCACCACACACCCTAACTCAAGAAAGAATGAAAATATCAGAAAAGAACCCCAAGAAACATTGACTATAATCAAAAACACACACATGTACAAACGCACTTGCGCGCGCACACACACACTTACTTCATTCTATGTCATATGGTTTCAGGAAGAAACAAGCAACTGTGTTAGAAAATATTGGAAAGAACCCCAAGAAACATCAAATATAATCACACAGACACATATAGACACACACATACACACACACAGACACTCACAGACACACATACACACAGACACTTACAACATGATACACACACTACACCACACCATATCACACTACACACTGCATTCTATCTCCTCTGCTGGATTCATCAGCTAGAAACAAGCAAGTGTAAACTTCTCCTGAACAGCCTTGTTAGTGTTTAGAGTCAGGTCGTCATCTTGGCTTACTGCTGCCTTGCCCCTGGCTTCCTTCCACCTGCCTTGTTAGTCAGTGTGCGCGCCGCCGCCAGAAACTGGCTTCTGTCTGTCTTGTGCTGTTAGTGTGGCCTGCCTGCCTGCACAACTGCTGTGGCGTCTGACCTTGGTAGTGAGGAAGGAGACACAGGCTAGCTGTCACCTTGCTGCCTTGTGTGACGTTTTTGCTTTTTGATGGCACGTGCTCAAATCTGGCTGTGGGGTTCTGGCGTCAGATTTTATAGTGTTGAAGCATGAAGGATGGAGTCTTTGTTGCTTGCTTTGATTTGTTTTTGTTATTGGAGGGATTTAACTGTTGTTTGATGTTGTTTTTGTGTGTTGTTTTTGTGTTTGTTAGTTAAAAGGATAGAATAAGAAGGAATTTGCCAAGAAATACAATTTGGAAGTGTGAGTGTGCAGGGATGTGTGTGTGCATGCATGTATGACACATGCAACTATGTTTCAGAGTATTAGAGATAGTAGGGAAGAAAAACTAAAAAGCATAATCCTTATATGATTTGAACCATAGATACCTCGTTATTTCCCGAAAAGTGTGTAGCAAGTCTGATTCATCACATCACCACACACCCTAACTCAGGAAAGAATGAAAATATCAGAAAGAACCCCAAGAAACATTGACTATAATCAAACACACACATATACAAACGCACGTGCACACACACACATACACACAAAAACACACACACGCATGCATGCAAGTCACCACCACCCCACCCCCCACCCCCCACACACACACTTCCTCATGTGGGGATTTCAGCAAGAAACAAGCAAGTGTAAACTTCTCCTGAACAGCCTTGTTAGTGTTTAGAGTCTGGTCGTCATCTTGGGCTACTGCTGCCTTGCCCCTGGCTTCCACCTGCCTTGTTAGTCAGTGTGCGCGCCGCCGCCAGAAACTGGCTTCTGTCTGTCTTGTGCTGTTAGTGTGGCCTGCCTGCCTGCACAGCTGCTGTGGCGTCTGACCTTGGTAGTGAGGAAGAAGACACAGGCTAGCTGTCACCTTGCTGCCTTGTGTGACGGTTTTGCTGTTTGATGGCACGTGCTCAAATCTTGGCTGTGGGGTTCTGGCGTCAGGTTTTATAGTGTTGAAGAATGAATGAGTCTGGTTTTTTTCCATAAATGTTGTTCTGAGAAAGGATTTTTACCTGTATTTTTGTCTTTTTGTTTTTGTTTTTTTGGAGTGGTAGTGAAAAGCGAACAAGGAAGGAATTACAGAGAATGAATTGTTGGCCCGCAATACATTTAAGGCATATTTTATCTATGTATCTACCTTTGTGTCTATCTCTGTCTGTCTGTCTATCTCTGTCTATGTATCTATCTATCTCTGTCTATGTATCTATCTCTCTATCAATCTTGAGTATCTATATATCTCTGTCCATCCATCCATCCATCAATCCATCCATCTCTATCTATCTATCCATCTATCTGTCTGTCTGTCCATCTATCGTCTGTCTGTCTGTCTGTCTATCTATCTATCTATTTATCTATCTTTATATATCTACCTACCTACCTTTATATCTATATTTATATGTCTGTATGCATATCTATCTACCTACCTATTTATATCTATCTATCAAATTCATTTTCCTATCTATGCACCCATGTATCTAAGTCTCTCTCTCTCTCTGCTCTCGCTCTCTCTCTCTCTCTCTCTCTCTCTCTCTCTCTCTCCTCTCTCTCTCTCTCTCCTCTCTCTCTCTCTCTTCTCTCTCTCTCTCTCTTTCTCTCCAAACGTGCGTCCTTCAAGCTTAAGCTATGGCATAATCATGATCGCATAACTTAAGTGCTGATGTATCGCTCTCTCTCTCTCTCTCTCTCTCTCTCTCTCTCTCTCTCTCTCTCTCTCTCTCTCTTTCTCTCTCTCTCTCTCTCTCTCTCCTCTCTCTCTCTCTCTCTCTCTTCTCTCTCTCTCTCTCTCTCTCTCTCTATGAGCTGATTAGCTTGCTCTCTCTCTCTCTCTCTCTCTCTCTCTCTCTCTCTCTCTCTCTCTCTCTCTCTCTCTCTCTCTCTCTCTCTCTCTCTCTATGAGCTGATTAGCTTAACGGCGGGAACAGATGACAGAATTAACAAAATTGCATACACACGGGGACTGGATGTAAAAAAAAGCACATGAGTGCTTATTCCATTATCCTCGATATTTAAAAAACAAAAATGACATCTGAGCGCTTTGATTTCTTGCTCTACAAGATTCAGCGCTATATAACTTCTATACATGATGATGATGATGATGATGATGATGATGATTATCATCATCATTATAATTATTATAATATTTATTATCATTTTCGTATATATGCACCCATGTATCTTATAATGTAAATCTCTCTCTTTGGCTGTTGCTCTCTCTCTCTACCCCAAACGTGCGTCCTTCAAGCATTAAGCTACGGCATACGATCATGTAACTATGCGCTAATGTATCTCTGTATATGTATGTGTGTGTGTGTCTGTGTGTGTACAGGTGCAGCCTGAAGACGGAGTGCAAGGGCAGCGACATGGCCAAGAGATGGCTGCCCTACTCCGGGGAGGAGTGCACCAAGATCACCTCCGTCAGGCCCAAGGAGATCCAGAAGGACAGAGTCCGGCTGGTGAGTAGGACAGGAAAGAAAAGAATAATGGGTGGCGCTGCTCTCGTGGCGACGCGGCTCTCCGCGGGGAATGAGCAGCCCGAATTTCACGCAGAGAAATTTGCTGTGACTTATATACAAATAGGGGACGGGATAGCTCAGTGGTCGGAGCACTCGCTTTCCCCCAGCCAAGTTAAGCAGCGTCGAGCGTGGTTACCAGTTGGATGGGTGACCGTTTGCGCGCCTTGGCTTCAGTACAGTTCCCCAGTTCACCCAGCTGTAAATGGGTACCTGCCCTCTTTAGGGTCAGGGAAGGTAAAGCAGCGAGGGAGAGGAGATGGGCGCCGCCCTCAATATGCTGGCCCTAGAGAAGTGAGGTCTCTGACGCCTCGCTCCCCTACGACCTTATAGGTTAGGGAACTCCTTTACCTTTATATACAAATACATATCCAGAAGGACAGAGTCCGGCTGGTAAGTAAGACATATAAACAGAAAAAGAAAAGAAGAAAATAATAATGGGTGGCGCTGCTCTCGTGGCGACGCGGCTCTCTGCAGGGAATGAGCAGCCCGAATTTCACGCGGAGAAATTTTGCCGTGATTTATAATTATACAAATGCAAGAAAACAGTATTTGTATATTAGTTTCAGTTATACAGCAGATTTTTCTCTGCGTGGAATTTGGGCTGCATTCTTCCTGGGGGAGAACATGTCGCCACAGGAGTAGCGCCACCCGTTTAGAAAAATAAAAAGTTGTCTGAATGTAGACTACTTTAAATCACAACAGATTTCTTCGTGTGATACTCAGGCTGCTCTCCTCAGGGAGAGCATGTCACTACAAGAGCAGCGCCACCCATTAATTTTTTTTCCCCTTTTGTCTTTTGCTGTTTGCTTGTGTATGTTTCCCTATGAGAGTGGCTTTTTTTCCTACAGAATTTTACCAGGGACAACTCTTTTTTTCCAGTGAGATTGTTTGTGTGTGTGTGTGTGTGTGTGTGTGTGTGTTTGTGCAGGGTGTGTGAGTTTGCGTGTGCGTGCGCGCGCAGGGTGTGTGAGTGCAGGGTGTGTGAGTGTGTATGATGTGTGTGTGTGTGTAAGCGTGTGTGTGTGTGTGTGTTTGAGTGCAGGGTGTGTGAGTGTGTGTGTGTGTGTGTGTAAGCGTGCGTGCGTGCGTGCGTGTGTGAGTGTGTGTGTGTGTGTGTGTGTGTGTGTGTGTGTGTGTGTGTGTGTGTGTGTGTGTGTGTTTGTGCAGGGTGTGTGAGTTTGCGTGTGCGTGCGCGCGCAGGGTGTGTGAGTGCAGGGTGTGTGAGTGTGTATGATGTGTGTGTATGTGTAAGCGTGTGTGTGTGTGTGTGTGTGTTTGAGTGCAGGGTGTGTGAGTGTGTGTGTGTGTGTGTGTGTGTAAGCGTGCGTGCGTGCGTGCGTGTGTGAGTGTGTGTGTGTGTGTGTGTGTGTGTGTGTGTGTGTGTGTGTGTGTGTGTGTGTGTGTGTGTGTACTGAATGCATGTTGCACATGGGACCTCGGTTTATGGTCTCAACTGAAAGACTCGCACCCAAAGCACCACGAGTACTCAGGGTCTAGTGGGTAGGGGGGTAAATAAAGTTCAGGCTGTAGCGGGGGATCTGAACCCGCAATCATTCATCACTGTCTAGTCTAGGCAAGTGCATTCACTACCTCAAGACCACCGAGCCATGGTTTCATGGACACAGATGCTGATGACGACAGCAGCAGAAGGCAATGATGTGATGATGATGATGATAATGATGATTAGGACAGTGAAAAGAGGGGGTTATGGTGGGGTTGATGAGGACGATGTTGCGTGCGTGCGTGTGTGTGTGTGTGTGTGTTGTGTGTGTGTGTGTATGTTTGTGTGTGTGTATGTGTGTTTGTGTGTGTGTGTGTGTGTGTGTGTGTGTGTGTGTGTGTATGTGTGTGTGTGTGTGTGTGTGTGTGTGTGTGTGTGTGTGCGCGCGAGTGTGTGTGTGTGTGTGTGCGTGCGTGTGTGTGTGTTTGTGAGTGAGAGTGTGTGTGTGTGCGTGCGTGCGTGCGTGTGTGCGTGCGTGTGTGTGTATGATGTGTGATGTATATGTGTGTGTGCGTGCGTGCATGTGCCCGAATTTCACGCAGAGAAATCTCGTGACTTAAGTTAAAGTGGTAAAAATAAATAAAAGTAGTATAAATGATGTATGTGTGTGCGTGCGTTTGAAAATATCCCTTCATTTTCTACACTAAACCCCCCCCCCAAAAAAAAAAAAAAAAAAAACCCACAAAAAAACAACCAGCAACAACAACACAACAGCAAAAACAATCAACAATAACAAAAAAACCCCAATAACCAAACAACCAAACAACAACAACAACAACAAATCCCAACAAACAAACAACAAAACAAAACAACAAGCAACAACAAAAACAAGCAGCAACAACAACAACAACAAAACAACAAAAATAACCAACAACAAAACAACAACCAAACAACCAACAAAAAACCCAACATACTCATTCTCAACCCTATACATTTTTTCCCGTTTTTTGCTGTCCACAGCTCACTCTACATATCCAGAACCTCCCAGACTTCGAAAAGCACTACACTTACCATTGTGCCTTCACAACCCTGCTGGACTCTGGCAGTAGCAGCAGCAGCAGCAGCAGTAGCAGCAGCAGTAGCAACGATGGAAGCAGCAGCAGCAGCAGCGGCAGTAGTAGTAGCCGGCTGTCGCCAAGCATCTCTTCCTTGTCTACTCCAGCCAACAGGACCTCTATGGGTATCCAGTGTTATACCCCTCTCACCCACCTCCTGCCTCCCATTCCGACAGGTAAAGGTAAGGTGATGGATGTTGTGGTTGTGGTTGTGGTTGTGATGGTTGTGGGTGGTGGTGGGTGAAGGGTGGTTGTGGTTGTGGTGGGGGTTGGGGTGGTGGTTGTGGTTGTGAGGGTGGTGGTGTTGTTGTGGGTGGTGGGTGGTGGTGGTGGTGGTGGTGTGGTTGTGGTGGTGGAGGGAGGGAGGGAGGGAGGGAGGGTTGAACTTGTGTGGATGGGAGTGGGGGGTTGGTGGAGAGGGGGGATGTGTGTGTGGTGTGTGGTGGGGGGGGGGGGGGGGGGGTAAGTGGTGGGGGGGGGTGGGGGGGTGGCTAGTGTAATGTGTGGTGTGTGTGTGTGTGGGGTGGTGGTGGTTGTGTAGTGTGTGTGGGAGAGGTGGAGGAGGAGAGAGGAGGGGAGGAGAGGAGAGGGGTGAGAGAGAGAGGAGAGAGAGGAGGGGAGGAGAGAGAGGAGAGAGGAGGAGAGAGAGAGAGGAGAGAGAGAGAGAGAGAGAGAGGCAAGTGCCTGTAGGAGTGAGTTTGTGTGTAGTGTGTCTGGTGTGTGTAATGCGTGTGTAGTGCGTGTGTATAGTGTGTGTGTAGTGTGTGTAGTAGTGTTTGTGTGTAGTGTAGTGTGTGTGTGGTGATGTGGGGAGTAAGTATGTGTGTGTATGTTTCGTTTTGTCTGTCTGTCTGTCTGTCTGTCTGTCTAGTCTCTGCGTGTGTCACTCTTGTGCGCAGCAGTGTTTGTCTGTATGTATGTGTTCCACAGTTATTTTAATATCCTTAATGGTCTGCTCCTTTTTTCGTCTAGCCTTTTCTCCTCCTGTCTGGAACATCATTTTCTTCTGTTCTCTGTTTTTGCCCGAGCTTTTGGTAGTCTCAGATGTGCTGATGGGCCTAAGTCAAGCCTCCCTGTAAGGTTAATGGGTCTGTGTGTCTGGCTTGGAAGACACACACAGACAGACAGACAGACAGACAGGCAAGCAGACAGGCAGGCAGGCAGACAGAAGGAGAGGCTGATTGCCTGACTGACTGGTTGGCTGGCTGGCTGACTGAATGGCTGGCTAACTGACTGGCTGACTTAATAATAATATAAAAAAATAATAAATAATAATAATAAATGGAATTTATATAGCGCTGTATCTTGCACAGACAAATCAAAGCGCTTGCACTCAACTCATTCTTACACATCATGCAAAAACCCCTAGAAGTAATGTTCTAAACAAGTCCAAATGCACACACACACACACACACACGCGCAAAACACACACAAACACACACACACACACCACACACACACCCACACACACACACCATCAACACACACACACACACCCACACACACACACACACACACACGTTATACACTTTGGAGGGTGATGGAAATTTTTGCCGTTGAAAAGCGGGATAGCTATGAAATGAAACAGGAGAGGAAATTCTTAGGTTTGAAACAAAATTGTCTTGAGGCCAGATTAAAAGAGTCGCAAGAAGGCCTTTGGCGAAGAGAGATAGGGAGGCCATTCCATATCGATGGACCAGAAACAGAGAAAGAGCGACGGCCAACAGTGGACTGGTTGAATCTAGGTGTTTGTAAGCACAAGGAATCTGCAGCAGAGCAGAGGGAACGAGAAGGGGTGTACAGGTGGAGACATTCACAGAGGTAGGAGGGTGCTGTTTTGTGGAGACATTGTAACAGGGAGTACTGATCTTATAGTTTATTCTTTGTGGCACAGGCTGGCTGACTAACTGGCTGACTAACTGGCTGACTGGCTGACTGGCTGGACTGACAGAGTATACTGACAGACAGACATATACTGACTGACTGGCTCACTGGCTGACTGACTGGCTGGCTGGCTGACTGACTAGCTAACTGACTGACTGACTGAATGGCTGGCTGGCTGTACAGACAGACAGGAAAAAGAAGTACTGACGTTGAAAAGCGTGTCCAGAACGACGCTGGAGTGAATGTGCCATGAACTGAGTGAGGCATGAGAGCTTTGTTTCCATCCATCGTTACTGCGTCCTTTGGTTTGGGGGTGGTGTGGGGGGGGGAAGGGGGGGGGTTGTAGGGGGGTAGGGAATGGGTGGTTGTTTGGGTGGTGGATGCGTGGGAGAGAGAAGGAGAGAGAGAGAGAGAGAGGAGGGGGGAAGAGGGGAGAGAGAGAGAGAGAGAGAGAGAGAGAAAAGAGAGAGAGAGAGAGAGAGAGAGAGGAGAGAGAGAGAGAGAGAGAGCGAGCGAGCGAGCGAGAGAGAGAGAGTGTTTGTGTGTGTCTCTCTCTCTCTTTCTCTATCTCTTTCCTTTCTTTCTTTATTTCTGTCGTCTGGGCTGCTTGACTATTTTGACTGTCTGACGTCTGTCTCCCCTTCCCCTAGCTCTCTTGTCTCATTGTATCTGCCTCCCCCCCACCCCTTGTCACTCTGCTCTCCTCTCTCTTTTGGTGTTTGTCTTTCTCTGTTAGTCTGTATCTCCTTTCTCTTTCTGCCCCCCTCCCCTCCTTTTCTCTTCTCTGTCTCTCTCTGTTCTCTGTCCCTCTTTTCTCTCTTTCCTCTCCTCCTCTCTCTCTCTCCCCTCTCTCTCTCTCTCTCTTTTCCTTCCACTCTCCTCGTTTCTATCTATCTATCTGCTGTCCTGCCCCCCCCCCCCCCTCTCTCTCCTCTCTCCCCTACTCTCCTCTCTCTCCATCCCGGCTCTGTTTCTCTCCCAGCTCTTTCCTCTCCCTCCCTTTCCCCCCCTTCCTCTCCCTTTCTCTCCCTCCTTCTTCCTCCCTCTTCTCCCTCCCCCTCCCTTTCCCCCTCCTCTCCCACCCTCTCTCTCCCACCCCTCTCCCCCCTCCCACCCTCTCTCCCTCCCTCTCCCTCCATCTCCCCCCCTCTCCTCCTTTCCCCCTCTCTCTCTCTGTATCCCCGTTATATATATATATATATATATTATAATTATATATATAAAAATATTATATATATATATATGTGTGTGTGTTGTGTGGTGTGTGTTGGGGTGTGGTATTGTGTGTGCTCACACATCCAAACATAGCGGCCCGGGCCCGGTTGTTTTTTTAAAAAGGCGGTTGACAAATGTGGAAGCCATTGACAAATGTGGAAGCCATTGACAAGACTTGAGCGACTGATTGACTGACTGACGGACTGACTGACTGACTGACGGACTGACTGACTGACGGACGGCCGGCCAACGTCGCTTGTCTTTGTGATGAATGAGTGTCATTACAAGGCTACTACTGCTAGTAGCCTTCTTTGTCCCCTTCCCTTGCTTGCTGCTGCTGCTGCTGCTGCTGTACACAACACACACACAACACATATACACACACAAAACAACACACACACACACGCACACACACACACACGCACGCACACACACACATGCACGCAGGCATACGCACACACACACATACACACGCACGCTTGCACATACACACGCGCGCGCGCACACACGCACGCTTGCACGCACACACACACACACACACACACTACTGACAATATGGCGCTTGTCCATCGTTCTCTCTTCTTCGCTTTCTCTTTCTCAGTGTCTGTCTTAGTTTATGGGCTGGGCTGGGCTGTTGGTTGATGTTATTTTATCGTTTGTCTTTGAGAGAGACAGAAGAGAAGGGAAAGAGAGAGTGGGGAGGTAAGGGAAGGGGGGGGGGGGGTGAGAGTAATAGAGAGAGGGGAGGGGGAAAAGGAGGGAGAGAGAGTGTGTGTGCGTGTGTGTGTGTGCATGCGTGTGTGTGTGTGTGTGCGTGCGGGGCGTGTGTGTGTGTGTGTGTGTTGTGCATTGAGAGGGCATATAGACAGAGACAGACACAGAGGCAGACAGAGAGAGAGAGAGAAGAGAGAAGAGAGAGGGGGGAGAGAGAGAGAGAGAGAGGGGAAGAGAGAGATTCAAGAGAGAGAGAGAGATTCACAGACAAAGACAAGAGACCGAGAGTAAGTGAGGTGAGTGTGTATGTGTGTGTATGTGTATGTGTGTGTGAGAGAGGGACGGACGGACGGACGGACGAACGGACATATAGACAGACAGACAGACGGACGGACGGACGGACGGACGAACGGACACATAGACAGACAGACAGACAGACAGACAGACCGACAGACCGACAGATGAGACAGATGGACAGACAGAGACAGAGAGAGAGAGAAAGAATGGTTTTGCATGAACGCACGCTTAAGTGCGCTTGAAATGCGTGCGCACGTGCGCGCTCGCTTTTCATTTGGTGTTATTGACGAAACAATCTTCGTCCACATTACCCCCACTCCACCCCTAATCACGATCTCCACCCCCCCCCCTCCCTTCATCATCTCCTCCCCCCCTTCACCATCCTCCCCCCCCCCCCCTTCACCATCCTCCCCCCTCCCCTTTTTATGTCCACAACCTCATTTTTCTGTTTCCTCTTTTTAACTCTCACTTAACAACCATTTCTTTCCCTCCACAGAGACACAGACACACGCATGCGCGCACGCATGCACGCGCGCACGCGCGCGCGCACGCACACAAACAACTACCACATAAGGGATTATTCCATTATCCTCGAAATAAAAGAATAAAAAAAATAAATAAATAAAATAAACCACACCAACAAGAACAACAATAATAACAACAATCACAAAACATCCTTCACACACAAACTCGCAAACACATACACACACACCCTTCACACACATCCCCCCACACGCACTACACACACACTACTACACACACACTAATAACACACACACACTTACATACACACACACTACACTACACATACATAACACACATCCTTCACACTTACCCCCTCACCCAAACACACACACACACAGACACACACCACACCCCCCCCCACACACACACACACACACCACACTCCCCCCCCCCCCCCAGCACCCCACACATCCATCCCTTGACCTCGTACATTCTTCACACACACGCACACGCGCGTATGCACGCACGCACACACATCCGTCACACACACACACGATCCCCCCTCACACACACACACACAGACCCTCCCTCACCCACACACGTCTCCACCCTACCCCGACCCCACCCCACCACCACCACACGTCCGTCCCTTGACCTCATAACCCCCCCCCCCCCCCCCACCCCCAACCACGACCCCTACCACCCCCACCCCTACCTGAACTTTGTGTCTTGTTTTTCCCTTTTGTGTTGTGGATTACAATTTTTTTTATTGTTTCTATGTGTGTTGTGTGTGTGTGGTGTGTGAGAGAGAGAGAGAGAGAGAGAGAGAGAGAGAGAGAGAGAGAGAGAGAGAGAGAGAGAGAGAGAGAGAGAGAGAGAGAGAGAGAGAGGAGTGTGTGCTCATTCATTTCTTCTTCTTTCTTTCTTCTTCTTTTTCTCTCTTCTTTCTTGTCTGTCTGTCTGTCTGTCTTTCTTTGTTTTCTTCTCCATTAGTTCCATCAGTCATCACATTAAAAAGCCATCCTGCCCTGCTGCGCTGACTATTGTAGCTCGCAGTGGTACCTCATCGTGTTGAAGTGGTCACCATTCATTATGGAACAGGAGGGGGGGGGGGGGGGGAGAGGGAGAGATTGGGAGTGAGGGGTGGGTGGTGGGGGTAGGGGCGAGAGAGGAGTGGGGGGAGAGAGAAGGTAAGAGAGGACAGAGGTTGGGAGGAGTGTTGAGGTGGGGGGAGGGGGGGAGGGGGAGAGATTGGAGTGAGGGGGAGGGTGGTAGGGGTAGGATCGAGAGAGGAGGAGGAGTGGGGGGAGAGAAGGTAAGAGAGGACAGGGAGTGGAAGGAGGGGGGTTGAAGGTGGATGTGGGGGGAGGGGGAGAGATTGGGAGTGAGGGGGGGTGGTGAGGTAGGAGCGAGAGAGGAGTGGGGGGAGAGAGAAGGTAAGAGAGGACAGGGGGTGAAGGAGGGTTGAGGGTGGGGTTGGGGATGCAAACCTCCCACCCTCCCTCCTTCCCTCTCTTTCTTTCTTTGGTCTGTCATGATGTGGTAAACCCTGTGGAGGTGGGGGGTGGGGGAGGGGGGGGGCGGACTTGAGAGGCTTTCAGTAATTAATAGTGTTTTTGTGCAGGTAGCGATCAGTGAGAGAGATTATAACTATAAGGAGGAAGGGGTGGTAGGGTGATGGGGGAGGTTGGGTTGGTTGGTGGGAGGGGTGGGTGGCGGTAGAGGACAAAGGGACAACTGCAACATAAACGCACACGCATAGTCGACTTCACGCGTGCGTGCGTACACTTACGCGCGCGCACACAGGCAGACAGACAGACCCACACACCCACACCCATTCACACATGCGCGTGGACAGAGAGAGAGAGAGAGAGAGAGAGAGAGAGAGAGAGAGAGAGAGAGAGAAGATGAGAGAAGAGAGAGAGAGAGAGTGAGTGAGTGAGAGAGAGAGAGACGCAGATAGGCAGCAGACAAAAAGATAGATATTCAGACAAGACAGATATACAGACAGGTATAAATCACTAAATAATGGAAAGGTTGACAATATGCCAATGATAGATGGTGACATTGACAGAGACACAGAGATAGACAGATAGATAGATAGATAGATAGATAGATAGATAGATAGATAGATAGATAGACAGACAGACAGATAGATAGATAGATAGATAGATAGATAGATAGATAGATAGATAGATAGATAGATAGATAGATAGAGAGAGAGACAGAGACAGACACACACATAGAGAGATAGACATACACACAGAGACAGACACAGAGACAGACAAAGACAGACAGAGAGCGACAGAGCGAAGTGGGGGTGGGGGCAGTCAGATAGACAGACAGAAGAGCAGTCAGGCAGATTTCAGAAGGGTGTTTTTCACTACAGTGTCAGGGGAACTAGTGAACACGTGCATAAGAAGTGCAGAACACTGTTTCTACACTGACCACCTTTCATCTGCCTTTCGTTTTTCGCAGATGATGTGATTCTGCAGCTCTTCTGATTTAGATCATATCAGTCACTGACACACACACACACACACACACACACACACACACACACACACACTCACTCACTCACTGGCAATAAAGTTTTGGAATCTTGATTGATTTTGATTCTTGATTCTTCTCACACACACACCTCTCTCTCTCTTTTTTTGTAGTTGGAAGACAGAAATATGCAATATGACGGACAGAGAGAAAAGAGAAACGGTTTTTAGAAACAGTGGGAGCGGACAATGGTTATATTTTTATACAACAAAAGGCGACTGCGCCCCCCACCCCTTCCTCCCCCAACCCTCGCCCTCGCATCGGCACCCACTTCCCACCTCCCTAATCACTCCCTCCTCCGTCCCCATATCTCTCTCATCTTGATGATTTCGTCTGGCGAAGCACGACAACTTGCTAGCATTGTTAAAACAAAAATAGATAACGAGCAATCTAAAAAAAAAAAAAAGAGACCTTTAATAGGATTGATTTTTTCCCCCCTGACTATGACGGTATTTTTGTTGTTTGTCAATTCGAAGTGTAAACAGAGCCGTCAATCCATCTATTATTTATCAGAATTTGTGAGCCATTTGACGTCCTGCTTAAACGAAAGGATTTTTACATTCATCGTTTTGCCGCATAAACTAAAATATTATAAGCAAAAAATATCACCATTGGTGGAACAACGTTGGTACTCTAGCCGAGGGACAACTATCGTTTTGGGCCCGAAACTTTTCCCCCATCCATTAGACCATGACCCCCGTGGGACTCCCGGGGTATGCTTGCAAAGCGAGCATCGCAAGAATAGGATCTCTGCCCTCCTACCAGGCATGTCATAAAAGGCGACTAAGGTGGAACCCTTCCCCCAGGTAGGGGGTTAGACACAGGGCTAACAACCCTGTTCTGTAAAAAAAACGTTTGTTACGGAAACGGCAACACAAGAAATCAACACTACTGGGTGTGACGGGCTTCCAGAGTCATCGGAAGATACTCGCATGAATGACAGTGGTGAAAGCCAAAAGGAAGCCACTGACAGGAAGATGGAAGTCTTAAGCGTCAAAACTAAGCGAAACAGAGCTGAAGACCTTCCAACATACCTGGGGAACCATTCGGAAGCTGGCCCAGGACAGACAGGAGTGGAGAACATTTGTTGCTGCCCTACGTACAAAGAAGGCACAAAGGCATTGATGATGATGATGATTATTAGACCATGAGTGGTGGTCTGGGCGCTAATCTTTCGGATGAGACGATAAACCGAGGTCCCGTTGTGTTAACGCAAAATTATTCAGCGCACGTAAAAGAACCCACGGCAACAAGAGAGTTGTCCCTGGCAAAATTCTTAGAAAAAAAGACACTCTGATAGGGAAACAAATACAGTTGCAGACAACAACAAAAAAGTGGCGCTACTCCTTGTGGCGACGCGCTCTCCCCGGGAAGAGCAGCCCGAATTTCACGCAGAGAAATGAAATGGAAATGAAATGAAACTACAATTAAAAAAGAAAACGCTAAAAAAGAAAAAACAACTAAAGTAATATTTTATAATTCTAAAGGCGTGCACAGATATGATATCAAAAGAATGTTACTAATGTAAAATTTTAAATTCTCTTATGATTGTACTGAATACAGTATAATTTCAATTGCAGTTAAAGCTGTCTGATTGAGTGATTAGTATATCTAAAGGAAAGAATTCTACAGGAAAAAATATGGCTGTTTGCAAATTTTGGTCACATTTTTTGTGGTTTTTTTTTCAAAAACTGTTGTTTCTCTTTTTGCAATTCTTTGGCAAAAGTTATTTTTGCTCTGACCTGATAATTCTAAGACTGTGTGTATAAATGCCGTAAGATATGTTCGAAACAGGTGACTCACATGGAAGCAGCTAGAAGTGTCATTCCGTTTTTAACACGATTAATAGCAACGTCGGTCACAGCTAAAGGACCCAGACAAATTAGTGAAGATTCCGTCAGTTATCCGAACGGCGCAAAAAGTGTATTCGTTCATTTAATTTTTTACAAAATTTATTTTATTTATTTGTTTTATTCTTTTATATCGAGGATAATGGAATAAGCACTTATGCGCGTTTTTACATCCAGTCCCCGTGTGTATGGGGTTTTGTAAATTTTGTCATCTGTTCCCACCGGCACACAATGGCCTACTGTTACGAAAAGCGGAACAGGATTTAACGTGTGCGCAAGATGTTCTGCGTGCGTTCGCACACGGGGCCTCGGTTTGTAGTCGATGAGACTATGAGTCTGCACTGATGTTAACTCCAGGGTGAAAATATCCCCTTGAACGGGAATCGAACCCGGGTCGTCAGATTGCGAGCGCAATGTCCTAACCACTAGGCTATCCCGTCCTCATCACTTTGTGGTGCAAGGGAGTGCACAGAAGATCGTCGACTATTAGCTGTGTTGTATCTATTCGTGATGAGAGAGAATGCGAATGCGACGTTTGAGTCAATGTAAAATCTTTGCCCTTTAGAAAGGGGTGGAGTGAATAGAATCCAAGTCCACAACATATTATTGCATAGGGAACTTTGGGAAACAGAGGAATGATACTTCATCCGCGCACAGTATTTCTTATTTTAAAGAGAGAGAGAGAGGAGAGGGAGAGAGAGAGAGAGAGAGAGAGGGAGGGAGGGACAGACGGACAGACAGACAGACAGACAGACAGACAACAACACACACGACAACAACACACACACACACACACTTACACACACACACACACTTACCACACACACAACACACTTACACCACACACACACACACACACACACACACACACACACACACACAGATCTGAGAGAGAGAATGTGTGTGTGTGCGCGCGCGCGCGCGTGCGTGCGTGCATGCATCCGTGCGTGGTAGTTAACATTCCGTGTGCCTCAGTAATTACCTTTCATGAAATGATTAAAGCATCCTCAGTGGAAACTTGACAGGTTCACACCCTCACTTGTCTCCCCTAGTGGCTCAGCAACTGGATACGGTGATAACCCCCTGATAACATTGCCAAAGTGATTATCTCCCCCCCCCCCCCCCTCCCCTTCCCTCTTCTCCCTATACATTATTCACCGGATTTCATTTGCTTCAGAATCAGTGTGCGAGATTTACAAGTAAGGTCGGTGTCCAGAGGTAGATTCTTGCTGTAAATTAATGATCCCAGTTACTCTGAATTCTCTACTGGTCGGAGGTAAGCCGAGAGAGAATCTCTTCAATTATAGTTCTCGGTGAGGTGGGTTCGATCGCAGAATGTTTGGGTTTTATTTTTACGTGTTAAGTGTTTGGCTCTAGTTTTCGGAAATTTGTGAGATGGGGTTGGTTTTGGTGTGGGTGGGAACTGTTGGCTAATGGTTTTAGGAGTGAGGGAATGGTGAGATGTTATGAGTGGTTATTTTTTTTAGATATGGTGACTGTGATGTACGTGAATCTGTGGAGTTTGTTTGACAATATTTTCAGGTTTGTTTCTGGAAAAGTGTCAGTGTGTGTGTGTGTGTGTGTGTGTGTGTGTGTGTGTGTGTGTGTGTGTGTGTGTGTGTGTGTGTGTGTAAGTGTGATTGACTCAATAAGGTGATTGAATATTTGGAGTTTGTTTGGAAATATTTACATCTTCTGTTCCTAACTTTGTATCTCTAAAAGTACCACACACACACGCAGACACACACAGACACACAGAGACACACAGACACAGACACACACACACAACACACACACACACACACAATATATATATATATATATATATATATATATATATATATATATATATATATATATTCTCAAAGAGAGAGGGAGAATTAAATTGAATTTTGAATAAAGTTTATTTTAAAAGGGTTATGGCATAAGCAAACATGCTTTTTTTTATTTTTACAACCAACCCTTTGGGCAAATACAAACAGACCAACAACAAAGAGAGAGAGAGAGAGAGAGAGAGAGAGAGGAAGAGAGAGAGAGAGAGAGAGAGAGAGAGAGAGAGAGAGAGAGAGAGAAGACAACAGGACAGACAGACAGACAACAGACACACAGACACACACACACACACACACACATCCAGTCAGATAGCCAGCCAGCCAGCCAGCCAGCCTTGTTGTCAGACTTTTATCGGATATGGGTATTGACAGGGCTCAACATCCTTCACGGCGTTTGAGGAGTGAAGACGCGACCGAGGTTATCGACGACGGCTAATGGTAAATTAATGACACCTAGTAACCCCCCTGCCTGAATTGGCGCTCACGGAGTCTAACGTTTTGCAAGGTGATGGGGATGGTGGGGAGGGGAAGGTGGGGAGGTGGGGGGGTGGAGAGGGTGGAGGTGGGGGGGGGCGGGGATGGGGGTACGAACGGTAGTATTGGTGGTGAAGGTGAGTGCTTTTCCTCTCCCCTGATCAGAACTGTTTATTAATTATCGTGAATCATCCGCGCGCTTGTTTGTGGGCGGCCTTGACCGCCTCCTTTTCGTGTGTGTGTGTGTGTGTGTGTGTGTGTGTGTGTGGTGTGTGGTGGTGGTGCGTGCGGGTGCGGGGAGGACTGGTTGAGAGAGAGAGAAGAGAGAGAGAGAGAGAGAGAGAGACTGAGTGGGATGTGAGTGAGGAGAGAGAAACATGTGTGTTGATTGCTACACACTGATAGACCGGTGTGCTGGGCGTGTATACACACACGCATGCATGTACGTTCCGCACGCATGCACTAACGCCACATGCATGCACACAACACACAAACACACACACACAACACACACACACACACACGCTCCTCTCTCACTCCCCCCCCACCCCACACCACCACCCCACACACACACACACAACACACACACACACACACACACACATGGGGACAGCCTTGTGGTGGTCAAATGGTGCGAATTGCACTCGTGATTTGCTCACCCGGGTTCGAATCCCGTTCAAGGGATTTTCCCACCCTGGAGTTAACGTTAATCAGTGCCGTCTCCAACTCCTCACTAAAGTCCTTCGGATGAGACTAGGAAGAGAGTAGGCCATTGTGTGCTGGTGGCAACAGATAGCAAACTTTTACAAAAGCGCATGCAACACGGGGGACTGGATGTGAAAATTCACACGCGTGCTTATTCCATTCATCATCATCATCAATGCCTTTGTTATTGGCACGTAGGGCAGCAGCAACACATGTTCTCCACTCCTGTCTGTCCTGGGCCAGCTTCTGAATGGTTCCCCAGGTATGTTGGAAGGTTATTCCATTATCCTCAAGAAAGGGGTGAGGGGAGGAGGGAGTAGGTGGGTGGGTGGTGGGGGGATTAGGTGTGTTGGGTGTCTGTGTGGGTGGAGGGAGTATGTGGTCATGGTTGTTGGGTATGTTCATTGCTGATGTGTCGGTGTGTTTTTGTTGAAACTAAAATCCGTCAAAATGAAGAGGGAGGGAGGGAGGGAGGGAGAGAGAGAGAGAGAGAGAGAGAGAGAGAGAGAGAGAGAGAGAGAGAGAGGGAGGGGAGGGGAGGGTAGGGCAGGAGAGAGAGAGAGAGAGAGAGAGAGAGAGAGAGAGAGAGAGAGAGAGAGAGAGAGAGAGAGAGAGACGCACGCACACACACAGTCCTTTGGATGAGACTATAAGCCGAGGTCCCGTGTGCGAATGCACGTAGAACATCTTGCGCACACGTTAAATCTTGTTCCGCTTTTCGTAAGAGTAGGCCATTGTGTGCCGGTGGGAACGGTTGACACAAGTTACAAAACTGCATACACATGGGAACTAGATGTAAAAAAAAAAACCCCAATGCACACGGAGTGATTATTCCATAATCCTCGAAATAAAAGAATAAATAAAGAAAGAAATCCTCGAAATAAAAAAAAGTTAAATGAATACTAGATGATGAATAGTAAACACACTCACGCACGCACGCACGCACTCACACACAAACACACACACACACACACAAACACACACACAAACACACACACAAACACACACACACTCACATACACACACACACTCACATATACACACACACAAACACACACACACATATACACACACACAAACACACACATACACACACACAAACACACACACACAAACACACACACGCACACACACACACACTCACACACTCACACACACACACACCACACACACACAACAAACACACTTACACACACTACACACACACACACACACACACACACACACACACACACACACACACACACACCCTGGGCTAATTTTCTGTGCAAGTCACTCAGTCATACCCAGCGGGAGGGAGGGAAAGAGGGAGGGAGGCAAGAAAGGTGAAAGGGAGGGAGGGAGGGAGGGAAGAAAGGTGAAAGGGAGGGAGGGAGGGAGGAGGGAAGACATCAGAGGTCTTGGAGTGGAAAAATTCCGTTCACTGACCCATGCCTGTGATCAGAGTCCCGACTGAATGCCATTAATCCATTGCCAAGTCGCTGTATCTGTCTGTGTGTCTGTCTGCCTGCTTGTCTGTTTGTCTGTGTGTCTGTCTGCCTGCCTGTCTGTCTGTCTGCTTGTCTCTCTGTCTCTCTTTCTTTCTTTCTAGTCCCGACTGAATGTCATTAATCCATTGCCAAGTCACTGTCTCTCTGTCTGTCTGTGTGTCTGTCTGCCTGTCTGTCTGCCTGTTTGTCTGTCTGTCTGTCTGTGTGTCTGTCTGCCTGCCTGTCTTTCTGTCTGTCTGTCTCTCTGTCTCTCTTTCTTTCTTTCTAGTCCCGACTGAATGTCATTAATCCATTGCCAAGTCCCTGTCTGTGTGTCTGTCTGTCTGTGTCTGTGTCTCACTGTCTGTCAGTCTGCCTGCCTTCCTTCCTGCCTGCCTGTCTCTCTCTCTCCGTCTATCTTTCTTTCTTTCTTTCTCTCTCTCTCTCTCTCTCTCTCTCTCTCTCTCTCTCTCTCTCTCTCTCTCTCTCTCTCTCTCTCTCTCTCTCTCTCTCTCTCTCTCTCTCTCTCTGTTAAGTGTTTTAATGCCTGTCATCTTTGAAAATAGAGATTATCAATTATTCGATCAATCAATCGATCAATCAATCAATCAAATTCTCTGTCTGTCTGTCTGTCTCTGTCTCTGTGTCTCTTTTCTCCATCCCCCCCTCTCCTCTCCCTATCTCTTCGTGTTAAGTGTGTGAATGCTTGTCTGTCACCTTTGAAAATAAAAATAGTATCAATCAATGAATTAATCAATCGAACTTTATCTTTTACTCCCTTCCCCTCTCCCCCCCCCCCTCTCTCTCTCTCTCTCTCTTCTCTCTTATATCTCTATATATTCTATATCTTCTATTATCTTATATCATATATATCTTATGCTGGTCGTTATTATTGTATTTGAATATCCCCCATCTCTGTAGTCCTGTCTGTCTTTGTCTGGCTCTCTTTTCTCTCAAAAAATTGTTCTCCCTTTGTGATGCTTTGCTTGTATATGTATATATATTATATATATAATATATATATATATAATATAATCCCCCTCTCTCTCTGTTTTTATGTTTTCCTCTCTCCATCCACCTCCGCTCTGCCTCTCTCCCTATTTCTCCTTGCCTCTTTTTCTCTCTTAGTATGAGAGTCAAAATGGAGCTCTAACTTGATTGATTTTGCGTGTATGTCTGTCTGTTTGTTTGTTTGTTCGTTTGTTCGTCCCTCGTGTGCTTTTTTTTAGTTTGCAGCATCCTATTTCGTGACAAATGATAGTTCACTTTGACAAAAACGGTTTATTTGATTATTCACATTAACGTTGTTTGTTCGCGTATCTCCTTTATATTAAAAACAAATAATGTATTAAATTTTGATTATCTACATTCAAAGATATTTTATATGATTATTTACAATATGATATCTTTTCTTTTCTTTCTTGGTTCTCCTTTACAGAAATCATTTATTTGATAACTTACATTCTATGTTTTTGTTCCCCCTTTCTTCTCGTTTTTGTTCTCATATCTTTGAACATTCCTGTATATTTGAACGCGTGCCAGCAACTAAAGTACATCACATACTTTTTATTTTATTTTATCAGAAACTCAGTGTGTGGCAAAGCCTTTGCAGCATCCTATTTCGTGACAAATAATAGTTCACTTTGACAAAAACGGTTTATTTGATTATTCACATTCACTTTGTTTGTTCGCGTATCTCCTTTAAATAAAAAAAACCCCCAACAAATAATATATATTAAATTGTGATTATCTACATTCAAAAGGAATGGCAAAGGAATAACACCAATGGGTTTTGAGAACCAGGGACCTGTCAAATTTGTTATGACGAGGAAACAGCGAGCTGTAAAACCAGCTTCAGGGAGCAGAATCGTATCTAAAAGTTGTCTGCCTGCTTGGTTGCTATCACTGGGGCCGGGAGAGTGTATATGTAAAACTTTCCGGAACATTTAGCTGAAGGTTGAATTGTGTTTTTTTGAGTCTGTGAATACTCTGAATGCCATGGGGGAATATCGTGTATGTGAAGGATAGAGACATTAATATGTAACGGAGACTGTGAAAATCCCCCATAGGACTGTGCAAATCCCCCATGGGACTGCGCTTGTATAAATGATAGATAGATAGATAGATAAAGATGGTCGTTATTGTTGTGTTGGAAAGTACAGGTCTCTTTGAGGGTAAACCGTGCATGTTATTTATGGCATGGCATGATGATCACACAAAAAATTGTTGCTGTCCATTGGGTATGTTGTGTTGTGTATGGTAGACTTCAGAACGTTTAGCTTGCTAATAAGTCAATCAAACTTTTTTTCCCCAGAGGGGAAAATTAAAATAAGAAATAAAAATTTGCTTTTTCCCACAACCCATCTATCAGGAACAAAAAAACTTGATCAAAAATTATCTAACTACTTTAAATTACCAAAACCAATAACAAAAAACAAAATTCCATAAGAAAAATAGAAACAGAAAAAAAAAAGAAAAAAAACCCAGCACACACACACAAAACCAAACCAAACACAACACCCACAAAACACACACCTCACCCACAAAACAAAAAAAACCACCCCCACACAACACACACAAAACACTCAAAAGCAAACCAAAAAACAAAAATAAAAAAAAACTCACAAAAACGAAAGGGAAAGCCCCCCCTGAAAACAAGAAAAATACACGCAAAACCCGTACACACATACACGCCGGCGCACGCACAAAACAAAAAAAAAAAACACACCCACAAAAAACAACACACACACACCCACACCCCAACACACACCCACCACGCCCCGCAAAAAAACGCAACGCACGCACGCACGAAACGGAAAAAAATCCCGCAACGCAACTCAAAAACACAAAAACAACAAAAACCCAATTAAAACCACAAAAACACACAACACACACCCACACACAACACACACACAAACACACACAAAAACCACTCATACAAAACTCTTTGGGCCCAAAAAAAAGGGTTTTATTATGTGCGGTTAGGGATAATCCCCCAAAACTTGTTGCTGGGCCCTTGGGGTTGTCGTGTGGGAATATTCCGCTGAACATTTTCCCTTTTGACATTTTTGAAACGTTGTGTTTTTCTTTTTTCTGTTCCTTTTTTGGGGCGTTGAGGTTCAACAAAAATTTGGGAGATTTTTTGCGTATGCCCACTGTTTTTTTGCTCTCAATAAGGCACCCCACACTCTGACTTTTCGAGGAGAGTTGTATATTTTAAAGATATGATGGGAAAAATTCCCAGCTACCCCATTTGATTTTAAAATTTTATTGTACTGACAAAATTTCGGGGGTAAGCGATTGAGGTAATTATGACACACGCAATCACAGAACAGTTACTGGTCATATTGTTACTGCATGACAAGCATTTACTGGCACTTTTGGGAATTTTAAGGGGGGAACTTTTTACCCAAATGGGGTTTTGGGAAAAGTTTACCTGGTAAAATTTGGAACATTTTGCTTTTCATTGGCAACGTATTTTTGGGCACAAGTGGAACTTTTAGCGGGTTGTTGGAACTTTTTATGTATGGCACAAGTGGAACATTTTCTAAATCTTTGGGGAATTTTAAAAGTAGGGCACAAGTGGAATATTTAGTTTATTTTTTGGAATTTTTTAAAAAAGGAAAAAATGGAACATTTGGGTTGGGCCATCGGAAGGGTTAAGTGTGGCAAAAAAAAGGGAAAAAGCTTGGGTTGACCATTTGGGAATGTTAAGTGTAGCACAAATAGAACATATATCATCTTTTGGGAAAGGGTTAATTAGGGCACAAATGGAAGATTTAGCTGGTTTTTTTGGGAAGGGTTTATTTTATGGAAAAAAATTTGGAAAAAAATTAGCGGGCCATTGGGAATTTTTATTTTATAAAAGGCAAAAATGGAGCATTTAGCGGCTTTTTGAAAGTGTTAGGCATGTATTGCACAAATGAACTTTTGGTTGGCCTTTGGGGAATTTAAGTATGGCACAAATAGAGCTTTTTGGTTTGCCCCATTTGGGAATTTAAATGTATGGCCCCAAATAACATTTTATCTGATCATTTGGAACTTAACTGCCCAGAGAAGCAGGGGGAAGGGGGAAAACCCTAAAGAGCAAAAGAAAAAAAAAAAATAAAACAAAGGAAAAGGGGCCCCTGGGAATTAAATTTTAGCGAATTTTGCGTATCTTAAAAAAGTGGAACAAGTGCAATTTTCCCCCCCTTTTTTTTCCCAGACACTTTTCTACCTTTTAGGAAAGAGGGGACAAAGAGGAGGAGGGAGGAGAAAAAAAGGGGGAGAATAAGGGGGGGGGGGGGGGAGGGTAAAAGGGGACGGAAAAAGGACATGAAAGAAAAGGTCGAAAAATATAACCAAAAAGAAAGAGGCATGGAAGGGAAAAAATTTTTATTTGAAAAAAATTTTAAATTTTTAAAAACCCCCCCCACATCGAAGTTTCAAGAAAAATGGCACTACTAAATTAACCCCATTTTTTGACATCAAAAATATTTAAAACTGCCCTGGGGTAGGTTAATATTGAAGACATTGTTAAAATCTCGGGTAACTTTTTGTTTATCTCATTGATTCCTGCATGCCTTCACCCCCCCCCCCCCTCCACCCCCCAAAAAAAGGAAAAAATCGGGGCCAAAAAATTTTAAAATTTTAAAGGGTAAAAAAGGCAAATTTTGGGCAACACTATCCTTTTTCATATAAAAAATTTTAAAAAAATCCGCCGGGGGGAGAAAAGGACAATCTCTCCCCCTATCTTTTTTGGGGTTTTGAAAGTTAAAAACACCACAAATTTTTTTGAAGTTTTTCCCGGGGCGAGTTCACTGTCATTTTTTTAAAGCTCAGAAAACCCACCAAGTGTACCCAGCAAAAATTTAAATGGATGGGTTTTTTTCAAACCCAAGTAGAAACCCTTTATCTGACCCCAAACCAAACTCCCCACCACTACTTCTTAACCCATACCGGTATAGTGAAAAAATTTAAAACTCCGAGGACTAAAATTTAGCTTGAAGTAAAAGTAGCTTAAGCCCGTAGAGAGCTTGAAAAACTATAGTGGCTTGAAGACCGTGGGAAAACTTGAAGATTACAGTGACAAAAAACAATAGAGAGCTTAAAGCCAAAAGAAAGCTAAAAGACAAAGTGAGCTTAAAGACTATAGAGATTTGAAGACTATAAAAAACCCTTGAAGATTACAGTGAGCTTGAAGACTTAGAGAGCTTGAAGACTATAGAAAAGTTTTGAAGACAAATAAAAAATTTTGAAGATTACAGTAAACCAATATTAAAAGAGAGTTTTGAAGACAAGAGAGCTTGAAGACTTAGAAAACTTGAAGTTTACAGGGGAGTTTGAAAATATAGAGAACTTGAAGTTTAAACATGAGCTTGAAACTATAGAGAACTTGAAGACTATAGAGAACTTGAAGACTATAAAAAATTTTGGGAAGACTAAAAGTAAAGTTTGAAGACTATAGAGAACTTGAAGACACAGTGATTTGGGAGGATAAAAGTGGCTTGAAGACTAAAAGGGGAACTTGAAGACAAATAGAGACTTGAAGACTATAGAGGGGTTAAAATTTATTTTAGACACCTTAAGACTATAGAGTTTTTGGGAAAAGATAAAAAAAAGAAATTGGAGACATAGAAAACATGAAGACACAGTGAGCTTGAAGACTATAAGAAACTCGAAGACTAAGAAAAATTGAAGCCTAAAAGAGAGCTTGAAGACTATAGAAGTTTGAAAAAACTATAGAAAACTTAAAAACTTTTAGAAAACAAAAGTTACAGTGAGTTTTAAGATTTTATAGAAAATTTGAAGATTTAAGAAAACTTGAAAGCCTAAAGAGAATTTGACGACCAGACACAAGCAAAAAAAAGGGGCGTTTTTTTTTTTTTTCTTTTTTCCCTCAACACGGGGGACAACACTTTTGGAGATTTTGATCATAACACAAAAGACCAGTTGGGGTGTTTCTGCCCACTGGAAAGGGGCCCACATCCCGGGGGTTTGGGGGAGGGGCGAGGGAATTTTATGTATGATACCCACAGAACCTTTTTAAGCTAGCCCCCCCAAAAAATTTGGAAACTTTAACCCCCCCCCCCCCCCTCCTCTCTTTCTCCCCCCCTTCCTCTCTCCCCTCTCTCCCTCCCCCTCTCTCTTCCCCCCTCCCCTAAAAACCAAATCTCTATCCCTTCATCTCTCTCTCTCTCTTCTTTTTTCCTCCTCCCCCCTTTCCCAAGTGATATTCAAAAATTTTTTCTAAAAAAATTTTACCATGAGGGAAACAAAACAGAAGGACAGTAAAAAAAAAAAAAAAAAAAAAAAAAACTTCCCCCTTCGGGACAGTTTTTGTTCAACTTTTCCAAATTTTAAAAGGATTCCTTTTCCCCTTCTGGGGCCTCGGGGTAAAATTTTAAAAAAGGGAAGGGGGGAACAGGCTTAAAGGGAAAGGAGAGGGGGGGGGGGGAAACTGCCCTGGGGGGGGAAGAGAATTGTTCAAAAAGGACAGGGGAGGGGTGGGGGTGGGAGGAGAGAGAGGGGAAGAGATGGGGAAAGGAAAGGGGGGGGTGGGTGGTTTTGTAAAAATTTTACCATGTCTCGCTGGAAAAATTTTTTGGGCCGATCACTTTAGCGTAAACATGCAAGGGCCTTCCCTACTGACGATGTGATCTCTCTCGCCCCTACCCTCCCCTCTCCTCTCTCTTTTCTCAACCCTTCTCTCCTCTCTCCCCACTCCTCCCTCTCTCCCCTCTCTCTCCCCCTCTTCTCCTCTCCCTCTTTTCTCTTTTCCCCCTTTTTTCTCCCCCTTTTTTTCCAGAAAACCCGGGGGCAGCCCGATTCTCGAAACCCTTTGATTTAAGTTTTTTTTTTTTGTTGTTTGTGTTTTTTTTTTGAAGGAGAAAAAAAAAAGGAGAGGAAATTTATGGGAAGAAAAGGCCCCTTTTAAATGGGGTAAAGATTTGGGGGAAAAATTTGGAGAAAATTGTAAAATAGCAATGAAGACAGACGTAAAAACCTATAAAAAGAATAAAAAAGGTGGTGCTTCTTTTTCCCCTTATGGCTCCTTGGGGAGCATGGGCCTCAACACTTTCCTTCCACCTTCTCCTGCCCCCCCCGGAAAGGGCCCGGGGCCTCGTTCCCCATTCAGGCTGGGGGTCCTCAGCTCACTAGGGAAAGGCTTCTCCTCCATTTCCTTTTTGGGGGCCGCCCTCTTTTCCTTTTTTCCCCTGCGGGGTTTCCACTCGAGCCCCTTGTCTGGTGATGTTGAAAAGGGTTTCCTTTCCCCGTATAGGGGGAGGGGAAAAAGAGGAAGTAAAAGGGCGGTTTCGTTACAAAAGGAAAATCTGGGTGGTTGGTTTTTTGTGATGGACGTAAAAGGGGAGGAATCGTTGTTAACTGTTGGAGGATAGAGAAGTAAAAATATTATTTTCGCTAAAAGAAAGTAGCTGAAAGAAATTTGGGGTAGCAGAAAAATCGGGGTTTAGAAATTTTTCTCTTCTCGGTGTCTCTCTCCCCCTCTGGGGACTCTCTCTGTGTTTCCCCTTCCTTTCTCTCTTTCTCATCCTTTTCTCTCTCTCCCCTCTCTCTCTTTTCCGGGGGGGGGGGGGGGGGCCAAATCACGTAATGCAAGGTGAAGACGAAAGGGAAAGGGCTCAAATTTTTTTTGTAAATTAGTAGCAAATTTTTAAAAGTGGCCTTAATTTTTCTTTGTTAGAAATCATTTAAGATAAGGGGAAAGGGAATAGCGCTGCATTTGTACAGGGCTGTCGGGGGGGACTTTTGCGGCAGTTTTCGCCTGCTTCACCCCCAAAACCCGGGAAAGAATTCAAATAAAACCATGGCAGTGTCCACCCCTGCCCGCAAAAAAAGTGGCGAAAAACGGTGCCCTTTTTTGGGCCCTGACCCCACCTTTTCTTTTCGGGGGGGGGCCCCTTTTGCTTGGGTGGGTGTTTGGGAGAGAACCCGGGGACCTGGTAAAAGGACGGAAGCGAGGGAAAAACCCAAGCCTAACGAGGTGCGGGGTTTCGTAGCACTATCAAAGGAAAATTTTCCCGGAGAAACCAAAAAAAGTAAGTGCAGATAGGGCCCCGCCACACCCCTACAACTGTAACAGTAGACGGGAAATTTCCCTCACACAGTACTCCTGGGGAAACATTTACCACGATGAGGCCAAGATGGAGAAAGGAGAACTTCCCTAAAAAAAACAGAACTAGGGGGGAGCCCAAATAAAAAAGTTGACAACAGTTTTGGGTGCCTTGAAAGAGGAAATGTGTGAATTAGAAAAGGGACATAACAATCTTGGGACTAAAAATTAGAGTTAAACCCAATCAAATCAAAAGGGATGGAAAAGTAAAAAAAACTAAAAAAAGAATGCAGACTTTTAAAAGGCCGTCAAAAAGGGGAAAAATTTTCATTATTCATGGCATGGAAAAGAAAGAAATTGAACTGGAGCTGATTGTAAAAAGGGTTCGGGGAAAAATCTTCTTTCCAAAAAAAGGGATTTAGCAATTTTAAAAGTTTAGATATGTGCACAGAAAATTTCCCAAAACCCAACCACCCAAATTTTTGGCCAGGTGTTTTTTTTCCATCAAGAAAAGCTTAGAATATTGAACTAAAACTCTTTTTAAAAAGGGTTTTAAAGGGAAATTTTTGTAGAACAAATTTTTTCCAAAACAAAAAAAGGGGAAATTAGGCAAAAATTTTTAAACCCCCAAAACTTGAAGAGTGCAAAGGGCAAAAGGGAAAAAAATTTGTGAAAATGGCCCTTGATAAATTTGTAAATAAGGGCAAAAAAGGATAAACCCTTAATGATCTTAAAAAAAAGGGAAAAGCTTGCGGGCCGGGCCCATACAATCATCCTGCCAAAATTTTTAAAATTTACAGGGGGTAGAAAATAAAAAAGACACCAGCCCCAAAGGCCTTTCTTTTTAAAGACACTCTTTGAAATTTGGGGCTTACCAAGTGGGGCTGATTGTGATGAAGTGACCCGTGAAAAACTTTGCCACGGGGAAGGCTTAAGACAAAAAACAGGTCCAACTTTTGGCCTAGGTCTAACAAACCCAACTGCCCAAAGAGTGTTGTAGGCAGTCTTCCTTAAAGACCCTTTCCCTTTAAAAATGCTGTTAAAAGGGCTTATTGATGTGTCTTGCATGTCAATGAAATTTGGGGTTGAAAAGTGTCAGTTTTTGAGGGAAGTGGATCAATTGAATTGTGGTAATACAGATAAAACAAAATAAAACTTTTTTTTTTTTTGATTTGGGAAAATGTAAATGGTTTTGTTTGTCAAAACGCCCTGAAAGAGAAATTTTTTTTTACCCCCCCCCTTTTTAATTGGCGTTAATTTTTTGATTTTTATGTCTGACGAAACATTCCCGGGAAAAATTCCAGCCATTTTTTTACTGGCTAAAAGGGCCCTCTTAAGTCGGAAATTTTAAAGTTACCATAAAGGGGGGCGTTTATGGTTTAGTTTTTTTAAAATAACTTTAGTTTAACTTTTTTTTGTTAATTGTTTTAGTTTTGTTCCATATCCAAAAATTTTTTGCAACTTTTTTTCTGGGGAAAAATTTCCTGTGTGTACAGAAAGAAATGTTTTGTTTTCCCGGGTTTTATATCCACCTGAAGGGTTTCCCCTTTTATAACATTTTGAAAAAGATAATGAAATTGCTTTTTGGAAAAGAATGTTTAGTAAATTGGGGTGAAACTGGTTTGAAGTAGATATAAACTATGTGGAAAATTTAAAACGCGGGGACCTCAAACTTTTCTTGTTTCAGAAAAGGGGTTAAAAAAGTTTGTTTTAATGAAAGGGAAAAGGGGGTGGGGGGGGTTTTCCGGGGAAGGGGGGGGGGGGGTTTTGAAGTTTGGGGGTTAAAAAAATTTGGTTTTTTATAATTTTAAAAAAAGGGTGACTGCTCTTTTTTACAGTTTCAAATGGCGTATGTAATGGTGAACCAAACAAGGTCGTTTATACAACATCTCTAAAGGGGGGGATGTAGTTTTAATGATTTTTTTTTTTAGTGCCCAATGATTTTATTTTCTCAGATTTTTGACTAAATTCGTATTTTTTTTTTGCCGAGCGTTCTGATTCCGATAAACCTTCCTTGAAATATAATTAATCCATATATAATACAGTGGGGAAAATGAAAAAGCCATTGTCATGGAAAAAATTTTTTGTAGGGGATGAAAAAAAAACTCCAGTTTATAAAAAAATTTTCCCTTTCCCAGGATGGAACAGGGTGTAAAAATTTTATTAATCCCCTTTCAATGTTTGGGATGAGAACTTAAAAGAAGCTTAGATTTTGTTTAAGGGGTTTCATAAAAGCCAGTGCTGAATTATGAAGAAACAGGAACATTCAATAAACCCATAAAAATGAAATTTGGGTTTTTGTTTAATGAAGGGAAAAAAGTATGAAATAAAAGGGTAGAAAAACACTAAAAGATTTTTTCCGAAAAACTTTAAAAGAAATGAGGACAAAAACGTGGAAACTGTGTCACAAAAAGGGGAAAATAAAAATGCATGTTTAAAAACGAAAAAAGAAACAGTAAATAAAAACCTTACTTGCAGATATAAAGGGTCACCCAAACTCTTCTAAAATCCTTTCTGGAAAAGTGTTAAAAGGCGTCATTTAGAAAAAGGTCCCCAAAGAAAGAAAAACATTGACAGAGGGTTTTTAACCTTTTTAAAACCTTTTTGGAGAAAGACACATTGGGGCCATCCCCAAGATTACTGATTTTGACAGTGATGGAACTGGGGACGATTTTAAACGCCAATTTTCTAAAAAAGAAATTTTGGGGGCACAAAAAAATTTAAAAGAGTAGGAAAGCACCGGGTTCCTAAATCAAATCATTGGGTTAATTTCAAAAAATTGGGGGTGAAAATATTGTGCTTTTCCTTCAAAAACTTTTCAAAAAAAATTTTTTGTTTATGGGCCCTTTTTCCAGAAACTGGGCTGAATCTATAATATAACATTGAAATAAAAAGGGGATTTTTGATAACCCAAAAAACAAACCGGGGAATTTCTCTTACTGACAAAAAGTAGTAAGGTATATAGTACTATTTTTAAACCAATAGGCAACAAGAATGGGTTTAATTGAAAAATTTAAAAATTACGGGTGGGGCCCCAAAGCGGTTTTAAGAGAGGTTTACTCCCCTAAGATCAATTTTTATTTCTGCTGCTTTGTAAAAAACATTTTTTGCTCAAAAAACCGAACCCTTTTAAATGTAGCAAAAAGGGATTTGGAAAAAAGCATTTGATTCTTTTAACCCAGGAAAACTTGTTTGGGCCTTTTCTTCCTAAAAAAAGGGTTTTAAAGGGGTAAACTTTTAACGATTTTAAGAGCCATGTTTCGAATGTCAAAGCAGAATCGTTTGGGGAAACAAATGCCCTGACATAAAAATACTGTCCCCAACGGGTGTTAAAAACGGGTTGATTTATGTAGCCCCTTTTGTTTTCTTTTTTTATCAATGAGTTAGCCAGAGAAAATAAATTCAATAATGGTAAACAGGGTGCCTTTTTCCCCCCCAAGATTTCCAGATTTGTTTATTCTTCTGCTTGTTTGGATAATTATCCTGCTACCTGAAAACAGTCGTATTTTTTACAAAACCCAGTTAAACGCTTAAACAGTGTCCCCAACACACTAAATTTTAAAGGGTTTAAACTGGTAAAGTAAAAACTTGTATTCAAAAAAGGGGAAAAATTTTTTAACGCTAAATAAAAAAAAAGGGGTTTACAATGGAAATATCCCCCCCCTGGATTAATTAATAAAATATTTGGGAATCTGTTTTTCTAACAAAGGTTTAAATTTTAAACAACTGAAAGTAAAGATCCCGGCAAGTCCCAGGTAAACAAGCCTGTTAATTTTTTGTTGAAAAAAATACGAATATTGAATAATTAAAATCTTTTGATTTGTTCATTAAGATATTTTTTTTTCCAAAAAACAAACCCCCCTGTGTTATTTTTGGGGCAGAAATATGGGGTTTTGGGTCAGCCCGTAACACTTTTTAAACAGTAAAAAAAACCTCTTTGCTTTAAAACAGTTTTTTTTGGGTTAGATAGACTTTCACCTTTAAAATCCCTTTTTTAAGTGGGAAAATAATAAAAAACCCTCTCTCCGTTAATGCTGTTAAATGCATTAAAATATTGGTTAAGATTCTGCATATTAAAGAAGCAGGGCCACCTTTTAAAGCCTTTCAAATGCTTTATGGGCTAGAAGTCAAAGGGAAAAAAAACCCGGGGGGAACACAAAAACTAACCCTGTTTGTGTGAAACTCCCCCCCCCCCCCCCCCTTTTGGGTTTGTTTGGGTCAATCAAGGGGGTCGAAAATTGAAAAGAGTTTATTAACGCTTTCGGCAGAATTGATTACTTGGAAGCCGGGCAGCAATGGGGGGGTAATCATAAAACAAAACATTTAAAGATTTTAAATGTCAAAAATTTTATAAGTTCGGGAAAATGTCCCAAACCTTTTTCTAAAACTTGTTTTTGGTTTTAAAATGTGAAAAGAAATGTCTAAGTTTAAAACTTGTGTATCAGAAAAATGTTCAAAAAATTCAATACCCGAGAAAAATGATATTGACGACCCCCCGGCGCTATGCCCCTTTTTGTAAACAAGCTCCGAGGAGAAGTACACTTTGCTTTTGCTGTCCCGGATTTTAGGAAAGTTTTGGCAAACTACTTTTCCCGTTAATAATTTTAAACCCAAAAATTTTAATTAGACTCTGTTTTCCCCGGCCCTCAAACCCCCTGAAATTGTTCCCGCCCCACTTTATATTTTTTTAAAGCCTTAAATAAGAAGATAATGTTTTTCCAAGGAATTTTTGTAAACTGACTTTGTGTTAAAAACAGTAACAAAATTTTGGGCTGTGTGGTTGTGGTGTGGTGTGTTGTGTGTTTCGTATGTGTTTTAAACCAAAAAAACAAACAGAACGGCAACCCCCCTTTAAAGAATGGGCCAAGGCCTTTTTTGGAAAAAACCGTTCGAGTTCGAGTTTTTTTCTCATCTTTTATTCTCTCTCCTCTCATCTTTTTTCCCTATCTTTTCTCTCTCCCCTTTTCCCCCTTCTCTTCCCCCCCCTCTCCCCCCCTTACTCCCCTTCTTTTTTTCTCCTTTTCTCTTTTCTCTCTCTTTTCCTTTTTTCCCCTCCCAAAACTCTCTTTTCTCTCTTTTTCTTTCTCTTTTATCTCTTTCTCTCCCTTTTTCACTCTCTTCTCTCCTCTTTTCTTTTTCCTCTCCTCCCCTTTTTCTCTTCCTCTCAAACTCTCTCCTCTTTCAGAGTTCCCGAGGGTTAAGTTCTCTCTCTTTCTTCTTCCCCCTCCTCCTTTTCTCCCCTTTTCTTTCCCTTTTCTTTCTCCCCTCTCTCTTTTCCCTCCTTTTCTTTTTATTCTCTTCCCCCCCCCTTTTTCTCTCTCTCCCCCCTCTCTCCCGCCCCATTCCCCCCCCTATTTCCCCTCTCTCTTGTTTTCAAAGTGTAATAATTTACCAGCGCCTTCTGTTTTGCCCGTAAAACTTTAAAAGCAGAAAAATTTAATTCAAAACCAATTTAAATTAAAACTTTGATCGTGGATATAAATTGTAATATCGTTAAAAGTAACAGAAAAATTTAAGGGGTAGAATCCGTGTTAATAGTAAATCTCTCTCTGTGTCTTTTCCTCTCTTTGTCCTTCCTTTCTGTTTTCTCTCTTTCCCTATGCTTCTGTCTCTTCCCCTCTTTCTCCCCTCTTCCTCTCTTTCTCTTCTCCCTTTCCCCTATCTTCCCCCCTCTCTCCTCCCCTCTCCCTCTTTCCCATCTCTCTCTTTTCTCTCCTTTTCTTCTCTCTCTTTTTCCCCAAAACTCTCTTTTCTTTTCCCCTTTCCCATCCGTTTCTTTTTCTCCTCCCGTCCCCCTCTCTCATTCCCATCTCTCCCCTCTTCCCTCCCTCCCCTCTTCCCCTCCCCTCTGCCCCCTTCTCTCCCCTCCCTCCCCCTGTAATTCCCTCCCTCTCTCCCCTTTTTTCCCAAAACCCCCTTTTTCCCCCCCTCCTTTTTCCCCTTTCCCATCTCCTCCCCCCCCCCTTTTCGCCCTTCCCCTCCCTCCCCCCTTTTCCGCCCTCCACTCCCTCCCCCTCAATCTCCCCTCTCCTCTCCCTTCCCCTTTTGGCCCCCTCCCCTCCCTCTTCCTCCCCCACCCCCCCCTCCTTCCCCCCTCCCCTTCTTCCAAAAACAGGGGAAGAGCACCAAACCCCCACCAGGTGGCCGCAGAAACGGTTTTTCGTTTTTTGGGCACTTTAAAATAAATTCCATGGCCGGGAAAAAAAAGTGGGCGCGTCCTCATCCCCAAACCCTCTTCTCCCTCTCCCCCCCCCCCACCTTTTCTCTCTCCTCCCCACACACCCAAAAACAACCAAACACCCCAACCACAAACACACCAAACCCAAACACACACAACACAAAACACCACAAAAACCACACACAAAGCCACAAAACATACACACGCACACAACACAACTCTCTCTTTTCTCTCCACTCTCCTCTCTCTTTATCTCTTTTCTCTTTTCTCCCTTCGTCTCTTCTCTCTCCCCTCACCCCAAATCGCCCCTCCCCACCCCACCCGCACAAAATTCCCCCTCCCTTCCCCCGGGCGCTCTCTGCTTTTCTCTCTTACTCTCTCCCCTCCCCACCCTCCACTCCCCCTCTCCCCATTTATATTTTTCTCTCTCCCCTTTTTCTACTCTCTCCCCTCCTCCTCTTTTCCCCTCTCTACCACCCAATTTTTAAAACACCCACACACAACAACAACAACCCCCCCCCCCCCCCCCCCAAAACAAAACAGAAAACCCCACTCACTAAGGGCCCCCAGAGGAAATTAAAGAAATGGGGTCCTGTTTAAAGCTGGGTTTGTCCTTTACCCACCATATTCTTTAGGGACGTGATCATAATTTTACAACTTTTGAAATTTGGCCCCCTTTTTCCCCCTTCCATAAAGGGCTCGAAAGTGAAAGTGGGGGGATGGGGGAATAGGGAAGGAGGGGGGGAAAAAGGGAGAGAAGGGGGGGTAGGGGGGGGGGGGGGGAGAGGGAAGGGGGGGGGAGGGAGGAAGGAAACCCGAAAGGGAAATTTAATTTTAGTTGCTTTAAATTTTAAGGGTAAAAACCTGCGTTGCTATTTTTTTACTTTTTATTCCCCTTTTACATGCGTTTTATAAATTTTTTGCATTTTTTCCCCCTTGGCACACGATAAACCCCACTCTCCAAAGGCCTGAGCAGGTTTTTTTAAAGTGTGTGCAGATGTTTTCCCCGCGTGCATTTCGCGCTCCAGACCTCACTTTAATTCAACCTGAAAGACTATTGGGGGGGGTGGAGTCCGGGGGCTAGGGTTTAAATGCTGGGGAAAAAATTTTGACCTTAACCCGGGGGTCTCGGTTTATGGTTCGAACCCCGGGGTTTTTCCAAAATTGGGGAGGGGAAAAAGCTCAAAACACCAGGCTATCTTGCCCACACACCCTATCCCCTACCAGATGAAAAGTATGATTGGGGAAGAGAGAGAGAGAGGGACCGGGCGGGCGGACGGACGACGAGGACGGGACGGGACGGACGGACAGACAGAAAAGACAGACAGACAGACAAACAGAACAGGAGAAAAGAGAGGGGAGAGAGAGAGGGGGAGAGAGATTTGGATTTGGATTCGGGTTATTTTTTTCATGTTTTTTAAGGGAAACCGCCCTTCTAAAGGGGTTGGGAAAAGAAAAGAATTTCAATAACAACCCCGATAAAAAGAAATAACAAAAAAACCCAAAAGCAATCAGTCATAAATTAAAAAAACCATGTTGAAAAACAATCACTATTAGTTCAGTATCTCAAGCTTAAAAGCCCTTTTTTCAGGAAAAAAAAGAAAAATTCCAAACACAGTATCCTTTTTAATGCCATCACAAAATTTTTTTTTAACCTAAAAAGGTTTGGTGAAATTTTAATTTTACTGGGGATAAAACCCCCTTTTCAATCTTTTAAGGCAGGGCAAAAATAAAACAAAATGTACTTTATCGTCTTTCTCCCATCCAAAAAAAAGGGCAAATTAAAATTTGTGGTCATATGGCTTAAACGTATGTGATTTGGGGTTTCCCGATTTTAAACGCCCTTCTAAAAAAATTTTCACATTAAAATTTCAAAAATCTCCCCCAATTTCAAAGGTTAAATGGGGGCCTTTCAAATTTTATGACTACTACAAAAAAACCTAAACGATTAAATCTTTTGCTAATTTTTGAATATGAAGAGAAAAGAGAGAGAGAGAGAAGAGACAAAACCAAAAACAGAGACAAAAGAAGAGAAAAAGGTGTAAAGTGGGCCAAAACAACAAAAAACCCTTAAAAATTTTTTGGAAAGGGGGGGGAGCAGGTTTTTCGCCAAATGACTCCTCAAGGGGGGATAAGGGAAAAAGTCGGGGTCCCAACCCAGGGGGTTCCAGTTAGGGTCACTTTCTTTTTTTGGGCAACTGCATCACCGCAGTTAGAAAAACCAGCCCCCACAGTTTGAAACTTCAACCACAGTTTTAAAAACCCGTCAACCACATTAGAAACCATCAAACCCCAGTTTTGAATCCCGTCCACCCCAGTTTTGAATCCATCAACCCCAGTTAGAAAAATAGTCAACCACAAATTAAAACCCTCAACCACAGTTAAAAAAACTAAACCAAAACCAAAATTTAAAAAACCAGTCCCAAACCACAGTTTTAAAAACCCGTCCCAAAACCCCCATTAGAAACCAGCAAACCACATTAGGGAAACCAGCCACCACAGTTAGAATCCCGTCCACCCCCAGTTAGAAACCCGTCAACCACAGTAAAAACCAGTCAACCCGTTAAAAAAAAGTGACTTCTGGAGATGGTTTCCCAAAAAAATTTTGTCCCCCCCCTCTCTTAAACTTTTAAAAAGGTTTTTTTTAAAAAACTTACTTAATATATAGTGTATATGGATTAGGGTCTAGAGGAAAGCACGGCGTTACAAAATTTGAGAGGGTCGAGTTTGATCCTCGATTATGCCCCCCCCCCCCCCCCCCCCCCCTCCACCAAAATCGTTGAGTGGGGTTTGGGCCTTTTTTCTAGTCTTTAAGATAAGAAATAAACCCAGGGCACGTTTCAAAACGCATTCGGGGGGGCACTTTAAAAAACCTTTCGAAAAAACAGGAAAACCGTCCCTGGGGAAAAATTTTTAGAAAGAAAAGCCACCGACAGGGAAAAACAAATACATTAATTATGCAGACCGGGGAAAAAAAAAAACCCCTAAAATTGGGGGGCGCTGCTCTTTGTGGCGACACGCACAAACCCCCCAAAGGGGAGAAATCTACCCTTTATTAGGGTATACACACACCCAAAGTTCCCCCGCAAAAAATGAGCACTTAGAAACTATTTCCAAAGTTTTTCAATGAATGCTTTAACTGGCAAATCCCCCCCCCTTTCCCCCCCCCACCCTTCTTTCCCTTTTAAACTTAAAAAAAAAGGGTTGTTTTAGGGCCCTTGGGAACGTTTTTAAATGGGTTTGTACTTTTGGGTTGTGGGTCTTTTGGGTTTTTTTTTTTTTCCCCGTGATTTGTGAGCATGAAAGTGATGATTGCAAAGAATGATACTGGGTTTTGTCTGTGGGAAAAGAAGCCCTGTTGGCTAGTCCCCATCCCCGTTTGCTTTCGGATGGTTTTTTACCCTTCCCCGTGATTATTAAAGCTTTTGGGGCAAATCGACAAAGCGAGTACTCATTTTTTTTAAAGGGAAAAAGGGGAAGCGTTGCTTCAGATTATCCAAACTTCTAGTTTCCCCCTCTGTCTCCAATCTGTCTCGTCTATTTCTCTTTCCCCTACGCTGTTTTGTCTTTTCTGGGTGTTTCTGTCTGTGTGCCCGTCCTTCCACCCGCCCCTTTTCTGTCCTTCCCCGTCTCTCCTGTCTTCGATCTACCCGCCCCCCCCCGCCCCCCCCCCCACAACACACCCCAAAACACACACATACAGACCCTTTTTTCCCCCCTTTTTTTACTCATTGTTTTGAAAACAAAACCATAAGACTGGGAAAAAAATTTATAGAACAAAGGGAAAAAGGGGGAAAGGGAGGAGAGAAGAGAAGGGAGAGGGGGGGGGGGGTGCGTGGGGAGGAATGGGGGGGTGGGGAGAGGGAAAAGGGGAAAAAACATGAAAGAATAAAAACACACAAATTTTTCCAAAAAGCGCGCGCGCGCTCATACACACACCACACACACACAAATCAACACAAAACCCGGGAAACTAAAGGCTGAGTCATATTAGGTCAAAAATCACACCCCACACCACTAAAACACCACAACACACCCCAAAACACACAACACAAAACACACACAAAACACAACGTTTCTCCACACCACCAAACACGAACACACACTGCACACACAAACACAAACACACACAAACAAATCTGAACACCCCACACCCACACTCTGGAAAAACACACCACACACACACACACACACACACAAAACAAAACCCCTACACACACAACAAACCCAAAGGAAGGGGGTTTGGGGGGTGGGGGGGGGGGGGGAAGGGAGTGGCGACAAAAAGAAAACGTTTTGATTGATCTGTGTAGCCAAGTGGCCGAGGTTTTTTTTGGGGATTTGCTTTCCCTTTTTTGCAAAAGAGCCTACATCCCCCCAAAAAGTCTCCACACCCCCCCCCCCTCAAATTCTCTCCCCCCTCTTCCCCAGCCCCCTCCCCCCCAAGGCATAAAATAAACCAAACCTTTCCCCCCCAAACCCCCTCCACCCCAGCCAACCCCTCTCTCCCCCTTTTTCCATCTGATCCGTTTTCCCATTTTTAGTTTTTCTCCCTTTTCCCTGGTTTTTGTGTACAAAAGATAGAGAGATGGTGGATAATAAAATTATACCAAGGGGGGGGTTTTTTTTGTTTTTTTTTGAAAATGTATTTAAATTTTGTGTATTTAAAATTTTTTTCTTTTTTTCTTTTTAAAATCGAGGATAATGGGAAACAGTTTTTGAAAGGCTTTTTTTAAAAAAAAAATTTCCCGTCCCCGGGGTGTTTGGGCCCTTTTTTTTAAAATTTTGTCATCTGTTTTCCCCCCGGCCCCACAAAAAGTGCAGTCTCTGTGGGCTTGTCCCGTCCTTTTATTCTGTCTTTTCTGTCTTTCTCCCCTGTCTGTGTATGTCTCTTTTCTTTCCCCTTTGTTCCCCTTCAAATTTTTTCTGTGTCTGGTCGGTCCCCTTTTCCCCCGTTTTTTTTTCTCTGTGCCTTTTTGGGGGGTCGTCTGCTTCTCTCTCTTTCTTCCCCTTCCCCTCTTTTCCACCACCCTCATCGCCCACCCAAACCCCATACCACAAACACACACGCACAAAATACACATACCACAAACACACATAATAAACATACACACACACACACACACAAAAAACACACCCCCCGCGCGCGCGCGCGCGCGTGTGCATGATAAAATGAATGCATGCCTGTAATTAAATTTTAGGGTTTGGTTAGTTTTTTGACTTGTTCTGATTTGGGGTCTGAATTTTTGGGCGACCACCTTTGCCCTCCCGGTCTGAAAAATTTTTTTGTCTGATTTTGGTCCACCACCGTCGTTTTTGTTGGGGGGTTGTCGTAGTTTTGCCGTTAAACATTTATTTATCATCAACATCAAACATCATCTCATCATCATTTATCAAAATTACTCCCGTAATCTTTATAATTCCTTTAAAAATAAAAGTTATGGGGTTTTTAAGCGTTTGGAGATGTCATAAAACACCACCAAAATGTCCTCATACATCCAAACCCTCCCTCATCAACATCGTCGTTTTTCGTCGTCCAAACACATTTAACGCTATCGAAAAGAAGAGAAAAAGAGAGAGAGAGAGGAAAAAGAGAGAGAGAGAGGGGAGAGAGGGAAACCCCAACCACCCATCCCTCCATCATCAGAAGAGAGAGAGAGGACAACAAAACAGACAACAAACAAACAGTCACAGTCACTGGGCTTTTACATCACTGTCCCCTTTTGATGAGAAATAAAACCGGGCCCCGTGTCCGAACGTAAAGCCCAAAAATCTTGCACACACAAAAAATCCGTTCCGCTTTTCGAAAGAGTAAAGGCCATTGTGTCCCGGGGGGAAAGATGAAAAAATTTTTAAAACCCGCAAAACACACGGGGGGCTGGGTGTTTAAAAAGCACATGAGTGCTAATTTCCATTTTTCTTAAGATATAAACTAATAAATAAATAAAAAGACAAAAGACAAAGGGCAGACAGAGAAACAGACAATAAGGGGGGATCCGAACTGGGGAGGATGAAAAGAGAAAGAGAGAGAGAGAAAATACCTATACTAAGGGACTAACACAGAAGACAGACAGACAGAAAAACCCCAAACCCCAAACCCAAAAAAGAAGCTCAAGGGCGTCCACGAAAAGGGGGGAGGGGGCGCCCCAAACGATTTCTGCTGCCTCCCAACCTCCCAAGCCTCCCCCCTCCTTCCCCCCCACTGGCCCCCCCCCTTTCCCTTCCTTTCCCTCCTTTTTCCCCTCTCTTTTTCCTCTCTCCCCTTTTCCTTTTCTCTCATCATCTCTTTTCTCCTCTTCTCTCTCTCTTTTTCCCCTTTTTTCCTCTTTCTTTTTCTGAGTCGTCCCCGTTTTGCCCGTCCCCTCTCTCTCTCTCTCTTTTTCCTCCAACCTCTCTCTCCTCTTTAATTCTTCCTCCAACTCTCTCCCAATTTTAAACTCCTCTCTCAATCTTCTCTCCTTCTCTCTCTCTCTCTCCCGACTCCGGGCTGCCGTCTGCCTTTCAAGACTCTCTCTCCCCAAAGGGGGAAAAGATGACAAATTTCCAAAAAACCCCATACACACGGGGATGGATGTTGAAAAAAAGTACATAAGTGCTTATTCCATTATCCTCGATATAAGAGAATAAATATTTTTAAAAATAAAATAAAATGTATACTTATTTGTTGCGATTCTCCAATGGTTTTGGACAGCTTTGTAATATAGATTTGTGGTTCTTGTAATTCATCATTATGTGTAACCCCACTTCAGAGAGGGTCTATCGCCTAAAATCTGTATAAACTATTCACTCTCTCTCTCTCTCTCTCTCTCTCTCTCTCTCTCTCTCTCTCTCTCTCTCTCTCTCTCTCTGCGTCCCTTCCTCTACCTCCCCCCCCCCCACACCCCACCCACCCCTCCCTTGTCTTCTTCATCACCCTTTTCCATTCATCGAGGTCAAACTCAGCAGCAGAGAGAAAAAGTAGAGAAAAAGAACACTTGTATTGCTTGCTGCTTTTTTCCAATGCTCATTGGACACTCTCTCTCTACTTACCCTCGGGTATGTGCTGCCTGAGATGTTTCCACCCTCCTCCCACCCTACCCCTCCTACCCCTCTGCCTCCCCATTCGCCCTTCCAACCAGGCAAAGAGGAGAGAGAGACAGAGAGAGAGAGAGTGAGAGAGAGAGAGACAGAGAGAGAGAGAGAGTGAGAGAGAGAGACTATTCTAATTATTTATTCTTAGATTTCGAGGATAGTGGAATTAGTGCTCATGGCTGTTTTGGTGTTGGGGGTTTTTTGTTGTTGTTTTTTTTTTTTTACATCCAGAGGCCGTGTGCGTGCGGTTTTGTAAATTTTTTTCATGAGAGAGAGAGAGAGAGAGAGAGAGAAGAGAGAGAGAGAGAGAGAGAGAGAGAGAGAGAGAGAGCAGGCATTCTATTCATCATTTATTCTTCTTATTTTGAAAAGAATGGAATGAGCACTCGTGTGTTTTCTTTTCTTTGGGGTTTTTTTTTTTAAACATCAAGTCCCCTTGTGCATGCGGTGGTATAAATGTTGTCATCCGTTCCGCGAGAGAGAGACAGAGAGACAGAGCCAGACAGAGCCACAGAGAGAGAGAGAGAGAGAGAGAGAGAGAGAGAGAAGAGAGAGACAGACAGACAGACAGACAGAGAGAAAGAGAGAGAGACGGAGACAGACAGACAGACAGAGACAGGCAGGCAACTAGAAGAATTGCTGTATTGTTGCTATGATATTAATATGTCTGGCAAGCACGGGGGTGGGGGTGGGGGGGGAGACTTTATTTTTTTTTATTATCTAAAAAAATCTTAACATGGGGGGGTGGTGGGGGGGGGGGGGGGGGGGGGTCTTATTGCACATTGATTTCATATGTATAGTATGGCTATCATAGTAGTGTGATCTTCAAACAGTGATGGTGGAGTAACTTCAAAGTATTTGACAGTGAGTGCATTCCTGTTTTCCTTGGGTCGCCTGCCGTACAAGTATTGCATTGCTCTCCCTGGTGGCTAAGAGCTGTCTTGAGGGAGATACTGGGGTCTTTTTTCGTTTTTATCTCTGTATGTGTCAAAAAACCATGGGTCACACCTAACATCCTACAACTATGCGACAAGCGTAGAGAGTTGAAGAAAAAGAAAAATGAAACAAAAGAAAGAGCAGAACAATATAGGGCAGTCAACAAAAGAATCAGGAAGTCCATGACGGAGGCAAAAGAGAAATGGATCGGTGAACAGTGCCAAGACATTGAAGAGAACATCAAGAAAAACAATAGCAAGAAAGCATATCAGCTGGTGAAAGACCTGACTAGCACGAAACAGAGAAAAGGTTTAACAATCCAAGACAAAAATGGGAAGTGTCTCACTGACGACCAGGATATTCTGAACAGATGGACAGAATACTGCTCCGACCTGTATAACTATAGAACCGCAGGAGATCCAGAAGTCCTTAATGTACCCGAAAGCAAAGACACAGACAGTCACCCTATCCTCCGAGAAGAAGTGGAAACAGCAGTCAGATCGCTGAAAAAGGGGAAGTCAGCAGGGGCTGACAACATTCCAGCTGAGTTGGTCCAAGCTGGAGGGGAAGCCATGATCAGCGCCCTACTAAGAATCTGCAACAAGATCTGGCAGACAGGAAAATGGCCAACACCATGGACGCAGTCACTCATCATCACCCTCCCCAAGAAAGGAAATCTACAACAATGCCATAATTACCGCACAATCAGCCTCATATGTCACCCAAGCAAGGTCATGCTGCAGATAATATTGAATAGACTGAAGCCACAAGCAGAGACCATCATTGCTGAGGAACAAGCAGGTTTCCGAGCAGGGCGCAGCACAACAGAACAGATATTCAACCTCAGAATACTATGTGAGCGGTACCTTCAACATCAACAAGACCTATACCACGTATTTATCGATTTTAAGAAGGCATTTGACAGGGTGTGGCATGCAGCTTTGTGGGCAACCATGAACTTGTACAGCATCAATGCAAACCTGATCAGAGTCATCAAACAGCTGTACAGCGAGGCCACCAGTGCAGTGTACTACAACAACAACATTGGAGAATGGTTTCGAACAACAGTTGGAGTAAGGCAGGGCTGTCTACTCTCACCCACTCTTTTCAACATCTTCCTTGAGAGAATCATGGCTGATGCACTGGAACATCATGAAGGATCAGTCAGCATTGGTGGCAGAACGATCACAAACCTCCGCTTCGCAGATGACATTGATGGAATAGCAGGATCAGAAAAAGAGCTTGCCAGCCTAACAGAACACTTGGATAAGGCCTCCAAAACATACGGCATGGAAATCAGTGCAGAGAAGACCAAACTGATGACTAATAACACCAACGGCATTAGCACTGATATCAGGGTTAATGACCAGAAGCTGGAAACAGTTCAAAGCTTCAAGTACCTGGGAGCCATTGTATCCGACCAGGGATCCAAGCCAGAAGTAGTATGCAGGACTGCACAGAAAAATAACAGCTTTGTCAAAACTAAACACCATCTGGAGAGATAAGAATATCTCACTTATCTCCAAGATCAGACTAATGCGCTCCCTTGTCATATCCATATTTCTGTATGCCTGTGAATCATGGACCCTGACTGCAGATTTGGAGAGAAGAGTACAGGCAGTGGAGATGAGATGCTTTCGGAGACTCCTTGGCATCTCCTACAAAGACCACATAAGCAACGAAAGCGTGCATAACAGAATCCAGCAAACCATTGGACCCTATGAGAACCTTCTAACGATCGTGAAAAAGCGTAAACTTAAGTGGTATGGGCATGTCACAAGATCCCAAGGAATTACAAAGACAGTTTTGCAAGGCACTGTCCAAGGAGGAAGAAGAAGAGGCAGACCAAGGAAGAGCTGGGAGGATAACATCAGTGAATGGACAGGCCTAGAACTCAACAAAACCCTGAGAAAGGCAGAACAGAGAGAAGAATGGAGGGAACTGGTTGCTGAGTCTTTGAGGGTGCCCCCACGGTCGTCAGACTACGGGACAGATAGATAGATAGATGTGTTTTTCCTTATATATATCTGTGTTTGTGAAGTCTTCTTTGTACTGTCACTGTCTCATGCAGACTGGAGGTATGCATACGCAAGTGCGGGCAGGTAATAATAATAATAATGTATGGAATTTACATAGCGCTGAATCTTGTAAAGCAACAAATCAAAGCGCTCAGATGACAATTTTTTTTCTCGAGGATAATGGAATAAGCACTCATGTGCTTTTTTACATCCAGTCCCCATGTGTATGCGGTTTTGTCAATTTTGTCATCTGTTCCCACCGGCACACAATGGCCTACTCTTTCGAAAAGCGGAACAGGATTTAACGTGTGCGCAAGATGTTCTGCATGCGTTCGCTCACGGGGCCTCGGTTTATAGTCTCATAAGAAGGTAGCAGGTAGCATGCAGGCAGGTGCACACGCAGACTCCACTCTCCCCAAAAGTCCTTCGGATGAGACTTTAAACCGAGGTCCCGTGTGCAAACGCACGCAGAACATCTTACGCACACGTTAAATCCTGTTCCGCTTTTCGTAAGAGTAGTGCTTATTCCATTGTTCTCGATATAAAAGAATAAAATAAAATAATAAAATAAATTTTAAAAAACCACACACACACACACACTGTCTGTCTGTCTCTCTGTGTCTCTGTCTCTCTGCCTGCCTGTCTGTCTGTCTGTCTGTCTCTCATATTCTTATAAGTCGCCAAGTAAGAAACAGGACTTGGATCTGATACGTCTGTCTTTGAAAAATAAATCAGAAATTATCGTTTCCATTATTTTTCTCCTGTCTCCTTCCTCTCTCTTCCCCCCTCCCCACCCGCTCTCTTTTTTTTTCTTTCTAAATGACCTAAATAATAATAATAATAAATGGAACTTATATAGCGCTATATCATGCAAAGACAAATTAAAGCGCCTCTCTCTCTCTCTCTCTCTCTCTCTCTCTCTCTCTCTCTCTCTCTCTCTCTCTCTCTCTCTCTCTCTCTCTCTCTCTCTCTTTCAATATTGCTTATTGGTTCCTATTGTTCATCCTTGTTATTACTTTGTGTTCATTTTGAAACTGAGTTTACGTCAGAGCTTAAAGTCGTATCCGTTCATAAGAGCTTATTTTTGGTTTTTTGGTTTTCATTACGTTAAATGCATCATGTGATTTTTCTTGTATTTATTTGTATTTAGAAAAGAAATTCGTGTATAACCCCCCTTGTCAATAGGCCACTTTGGGCAATGACAATAAATTGGTCAAAGCGTCAAAGCGACTCTCTCTTTCCCTCCCTCTTCCCTCTCTCTCCTCTCCCCCCTCTCCTCTCTCCGGTGTACTATTTTCACGAACATTCACCCCAACTAAACTATCCGTTTTCCTTAGTGAAATTCCTTGACAGTAATGGTAATTACCCATTGTTTGTCTTTTTCGCCTGGGATTACATCTCCCTATTCCCCCCCCCCCCTCCCTCCCTTTTCTAAAAGGGGGCGGGGGAGGGAGAGGGGGGCGGGAAGGGAGTAAGAGAGAGACTTTTTCTAATGGGGGAGGTAGAGGGGTGGAGGGGGTGGAGGGAGAGATGGTGTAGTTGTAGTACGTGGTTCCAGAACAGGCAGTTCTTATTACACTTTCTCTTCTCTTGTCTGCCAGGGTGGGAGGGAGGTCGTGGGTGGGGGTGGGGTGTTTTGGGGGTGTGGGTGGGGGGTGGGGGCGTACTACCATCAGTGGTACTATCAGATAATGGCTTCGAGAGGGGAGAAGAAGACACCAGCGCTTTGGGGAGTACTAGAGCCTACAGTGTAATGGTCAGTGTTGTTGTGGTGGCTGTGGTGGTGGTGGTGGTGGTGGTGGAGATAGAGAGAATGAGTGAGTGGAAGGAGGAGTAAGGAGAAGGGGAGGGGAGGAGACGGAGGAGGAGGAGGAGGAGAAGAAGAACAAGAAGAAATTTTTCAACAATAACAAGAAGAAGAAGGATGAGCATGAAGAGATGAAGAGGTGGAGAAGAAGGAGAGGAGGAGAAGAAGAAGAAAAGTCAAAGAAGAGAGATAGAGAGAGAGAAAGAAGAGAGAGAGAGAGAGAGAGAGAGAGAGAGAGAGAGAGAGAGAGAGAGAGAGAGAGAGAGAAGAGAAGGATTAGAGGATGAGAAGAAGAAGAAGAAGAACAAAGAAAAAAAGAAAGAAAGAAAGAAAGAAGGAAGGAAGGAAGGAAGCAAGGAAGGAAAGGAAGAAGAAAAACAACAAGAACAAGAAGAACATGAAGAAGAAAGAAAGATAGATAGAAAAAGAAGAAGAAAAAAGTAAAAAGAAGAAGAGGAAGAAGAGTTGGAGGAGAGAGGAAAAGAAAGACGAAAGAAGGAAAGAAAGGGGAGAGGGGGAAGAAAAAAAAGAAGAACACGAAAACGAGACGATGCTTTTCAGAGGCCTAATTGATGTTCTCCCGTTGTTCAACCCATTAGAGGGTGTGGGTAACCGCTAGGATATAACCATGACTCTGTCTTGAGAACATTCCACATTTTCTGGGTGGTGGGTGGGTTGTTGTTGTTTTTGTTGTTGTTGTTTTTTGTTGTTTTTTTGTCCTTCGTTCTTAAGACCGTTACTCAACCCCATTATAGGACGGAGATCATTGGCAGACTCACACACTTCCTCTGTCTAGACTCTTTGTGATACCCGCATTACACAGTGTACGTTTTCTGTCGGGACTTTTTGCTCTCGGAGAACTTTTCAGATTTTTTTTACCGTAATATGACTGGGTAGTGGAGGTCGTGGGCTCTTCAAAAATAATGTGTAGCCAAGTTAAGTATATCTGTTTTCTGTTCTGTATTTTTAAAATAATAACGTCTGTCTGTTCTCTATTTCTCTTTCTGCCTGTCTGTCTGACAAAAATTACAAAACCGCATACACGCGGGGACTAGGTGTAACCCCCCCCCCCCCCAACACACACACACATAAGCACACACAAGTGCTTATTCCATTATCCTCGATATAAAAGAATAAATAAAAAAAATTTTAAAAATGTCTTACTCCCACCTCTCTCTCTCTGTTTTCGTCTTTGTTTCACTGTCTTACTTCTCTATCTCTGTTTGTCTGTCTGTCTGTCCGTCTGTCTGTCTGTTTGTCTGTCTGTCTGTCTCTCTCTCTCTCTCTCTCTCTCTCTCTCTCTCTCTCTCTCTCTCTCTCGCTCGCTGTCTGTTTTCGTCTTTGTTTCACTATCTTACTTCTCTATCTCTGTGTCTGTGTCTCTGTCTCTCTCTCTCACTCTGTCGCCCTCTCTCTTTCTCTCTCTCACTTCCAGTCTCTCTCTCCCTCTCTCTTTCTCACTCTCCCCCTCTCCCCGTCTCTGTGTTTCTCTGCCTTTGTACTTGTCTGTCTCTGTCCCTCTGTGCCTTTGTCTGTCTTTCTGCCCATGTCTCTAGCTCTCTATTGCTCTCTCTCTATCTCTCTCTCTGTGTCCGTCACTCATTCACTCTCTCTCTCCCCTTCTCTCGCTCCTTCTCTCTCTCCTTCTTCCCCCCCCCCCCCCTCTCTCTCTCTCTCTCTCTCTCTCTCTCTCTCTCTCTCTCTCTCTCCGGGAGTCCAACAGGTGGACAAAAAAACACGAACAGCCTTAGGTTCGATTCCACCCCAACACACACACACACACACACACACACACACACACACACACACACACACACACACACACACACACACACACACACACACTCTCATATATATCGTAAGGGCGGGGACTGGATGTAAACAAAAAGCACATGGGTGCTAATTCATTATCCTCGAAATAAAATCATTTGTCATTGCCATTGTCATTGTCTCTCTCGCTCAGTTTGTCTCTGTCTGCCTCTCTCACTCGTTCTCTCACACACACACTCCCTCTCCCTCACCCCCGCCTTTTTTGCTTTATGTTATTGCTTCCTTGTTTGTTTTTTCCCTCTCTAATTCTTTCATCTATATGTCAAATAAATGTGTGGTGTGCTTAGTGTAGGAGAGAGAGAGAGAGAGAGAGAGAGAGAGAGAGAGAGAGAGAGAGAGAGAGAGAGAGAGAGAGGAGGGGGGGGGGGGAAGGTAAATGACAAACCCATTTATCAAAAACTTTTTACTATGGGTTTTTATCCATATGTTCATGTAAATCTACTTAAGCTGGCTAATGCATGTATGGATTTATGCTGGTCCTGATGAGAAATGTTATTTGCATTGTTTTATTAGTTTATTTTTTGTTTTTAGTTTTGATATTATTTTGTTGTTGTTTTTTAGGTCTCCTTTTGTGTTCGTTAGTTGAGAAATGAGGTAATGATAACGCCATTAGTGAGCACACTTTATGTATGTTTGTTTGTTTGTTTGTTTTGTTTGTGGGATGGTTGGATGGATGGTTGGTTGATTCTTTTGCTGGTTGCTTTATGTGCAACATTTTGATACGCTCGGTTCGTTTCCAGTTTTCCATTACTAATTTCGGATATATTATTGTTGTTGTTTCTTGTTGTTGATGGGTTGTCATGTCAGGCGTTCCTCATCCTATCATCACCTTGTGGACCATCTCGCGTATGCACTCTGTTCTCACTCATTCAACCTGGGAATCACTGTGTGAAGACTATAAACTACACACTCACTGGATGAGAAATTTGCACGCAAGGCTGCTTTTTTGGTGTTTTTTTAAAAGATACTTTCACAGTAGGCAGCCATACTCCGACGATTTTAGAACGAAAATGTTTTGGATTTGATATCCACATTGACTTCGAACCTGTCTTGGTATGGGGTTCGCCTTCAGGAGGTTCCAGTGCTGAATTAGCCGTTGCCATCAGGTGTAATAACCGTTGCCATCAGGTGTAATAACCGTTGCCATCAGGTGTAATAACCGTTGCCATCAAGTGTGATAACCATTGCCATCAAGTGTAATAACCATTGCCATCAGGTGTAATAACCGTTGCCATCAAGTGTGATAACCATTACCATCAAGTGTAATAACCATTGCCATCAAGTGTAATAACCATTGCCATCAAGTGTAATAACCATTGCCATCAGGTGTAATAACCATTGCCATCAGGTGTAATAACCATTGCCATCAAGTGTAATAACCATTGCCATCAGGTGTAATAACCATTGCCATCAAGTGTAATAACCATTGCCATCAAGTGTAATAACCATTGCCCTCAAGTGTAATAACCATTGCCATCAAGTGTAATGACCATTGCCATCAAGTGTAATAACCATTGCCATCAAGTGTAATAACCATTGCCATCAAGTGAGTTTTTTCTTTTAGCAATATTATGAGTGAGTGACAGCCACATTTCCTTCTCTCCAAGGTAATTGTTGTGTGTGTGTGTGTGTGTGTGTGTGTGTGTGTGTGTGTGTGTGTGTATGTGTGTGTGTGTGTGTGTGTGTGTGAAATATCTGTAATTTTTTAAAAACATTTTTTTGGGGGCGGTTGTTGTTTT
>CM054146.1:37076537-37079037 GCA_028751875.1 Rapana venosa | reverse complement strand
ACACAAAACAAGAGAGAGGAAAGAAATAGGAAGGCAATAGAAGAAAAAAAAAGACTACTAAATGAATCATAGCATGCCCAGTTAGTCGCTTTACTATCAATCAATCAATCAACTAATCAATCAACCAATCAATCAATTTGTCATCTCATTCTGAATCATAGCATGCCCAGTTGTTTTACTATTAATCAATCCATCAAACAATCAATTTGTCATCTCATTCTATAAATCAACTAAGCAGACATGATTTGATTCATTCAATCATTCAATCAACCAGCCTACCAATTAATCAATGAAGCAGTGAACCGAGCACTTTATCAATCAATCGTCGAAATTCATAAGAAGTCTGAAAAATAAGAAGCAAATAAACCAACAGAAACAAATTGACACACACACAAGCAAACCCGTTTCATTTTTTATCAGAAGATTCTAGGATATAATCACCCTAACAGCCCACTAATGAACTGATTTTATATCAATGCCCTTAGAAACGGAATATCATCGATTTTTTTTTGTTTACATTTCACCGAGCGTATTTCAGCGTAATTTGTTTCTTCCATTCGCCGCGTAAGCGTAAAACATTCATTCGTCATCAGAAGCCGGCCGACTGAGTGTCAGGCCGTAGATCAAAGATGGCGGCTTGACATTTCCTGTCGGCTGCAGATGTCAGCCCGTGCGCATGCGCGAGGAGGCATCTTGTCTTTCCGGTGTCCTTGAGATATTGTTGAGGTATGGAAATGCCGTGTGGCGTGGCTGTGGTCGTTGTCTGTGCTGATGTGCTCATTGACATGCATGGGGGAGGTAGCGGGCAGGCTAGGACCGTAGACAACAGCACACACAGGACAGGACGGGAGGAATCAAAACTGAACATCGACATGAATAAATGAGCCAGAAACGAGATAATGAATAATATAAATAAACAAACAAATAAACAAAACACATCAATGAATGAATAAAATGTTGATAAGAAACGGGAGAAAACAAAACAAAGAACAAACAGGCAAGAGTTGGATCACTACAGATTTTAACCAAAAAAACATGGCGTAGGGAGTTAAAAAACAACAAGAAAACAAACCAACATTCAAACGAGCAAGAGTAGAATGTTTAAAATTTTTAAAGATATAGCAGTTATGAAATCTCCTTTCCCCATGGGGATGCTGGGGGCCTGTCAGTATAAATAGCATCCTCATCTTACTAAAAAATTCTATGCTAGGAATTCCTTCTTTCCTATCCTTCTCTTTGTTTCTGGCTTGTTCCTTTTCTTCCTTTAACCTCCTGCTTGGTTTTGTTGGGGTTTTTTTCAGCTGTCTTGTTTCAGTCTGCATGCTGCCTCCCCCCCCCCCCTCCCCCCCCCCCAGAAAGACCTAAAAGAACACTTATCTCCCACGCCAAAGTCGGGTGCGCTGGGCCTGACTTGTCAGGTACTTAGCCGGCAGCGCAACGCATTTTCGCTCATGTGACAGACAAAAAGAACAGATAGTATTGAAATAATAGCAAAACAGAAAAATAAAATCACGCTTACGAGGACCCCTCCCCCTCAACCCCTGTTAATAAATAGAAAGTACTGAAAATAACCAAATTTTTTTTTTAATTGCTTTAAAGAAATATTTTTAAAACGTGCCCCCTCCCACCCCCCTCCCCCCTCCCCTCCCCCCTCCAAAAAAAAAATAGCAAACAGAAAATACTGAAACGATTAAACAAAAACAAATTAACAACATCACCAACAAACAAACATAACTCCCTTCCTTGCTTTTCTTTCCTTTCCCCACTCAACCACAGCCTGAGAGAGAGAGAGGGAACTCTGAAAGACTTTGAGCTCTCTCTCTCTCTCTCTCTCTCTCTCTCTCTCTCTCTCTCTCTCCTCCCTCCCTCCCTCTGGGGGAGAGAGGAGAGGAGGAAGGGAGAGAGAAGGAGAGAGAGAGAGAGAGAGAGAGAGAGAGAGAGAGAGAGAGAGAGAGAGAGAGAGAGAGAGAGAGAGAGAGAGAGAGGCGCATATAAAATTAGTTGCAGAAGGACAGAAAAAGGTTCGTGCCGTGCACTCAAAAAGTTGAGCTAACCAGCTGTGGCATTTTACGTAGTGAAGATTTTCCACAGAGGTAGCTACTAGCTAGCTGCTCTAAGTGGAAACTGTCCTTAGCTACAACGAGAAAAAGGGAAAACACAAGAAAAAGAAAAGAAAAGAAAAGAGGAGACAATTCCTTTGGATACGTCCTGTCCAAAAATGACTAGTGCATGAAATTGAACGTGTCAGAACGAAAGCAGTTGCGTGTTAAGACCTTGGATTAAAAAAAAAAAAGAAAGAAGAAAGAATAAGATAGAAGTATGGACAGAAAAGAAAAGAAAAGATCGGAAGTTGGGATGGGGTTATAGGGTGTAAGTTGGGTGATGATGAGAAGCAGCATCGAAATCAGAAAACTTTTGTTGTCCAAGACGATGTTGTGAAAGAAATGATGTTTTTGTTTGAATGTTGTTGGTTATTTTTAAATTTTGTTTCTTGATTCTA
>CM054146.1:37066537-37071537 GCA_028751875.1 Rapana venosa | reverse complement strand
CGGACACACACAGAGACATGCATGCATGCATGCATAGACAGGCATACAGACAGGCAGAAACACACGGACACACACAGAGACATGCATGCATAGCCAGGCATACAGGCAGAGACACACGCACTCACATACACCCACACATACTTACACAGACACATATGCGTGCGCGCGCGCTCGTGCACGTACTCTTACACGCACACGTGGAAAGATACTTCCACAGACTGGGACATTAGAAACAAGTGCGGAAAGAAATACACAGAAAGACAGACAAAGTAAATCAACCCCCCACCCCCCACCCCCCTAAACAAAAAACCAAAAAAAAACCAGAGGAGACAGACAGACAGACAGGGGAGAAAAACCTGACAGAGGAAACAGACAGACAGAGGAGAAAAAAAAGAAAGATAGAAGGAAGAAAGAAAGAAAAGAAGAGAAAAGAAAGAAAGAAAGGACGGAAGGAAAGAAAGAAGGAAAGAATAAGAAAGAAAAGAAGGAAGGAAGGAAAGAAAGAAACAAGAAAGAAGAAAGAATAAGGAAGAAGAAAGGAAGGAAGGATAAATAAAGAAAGAAAGAAAGAAAGGAAGAAAGAAATAAAGAAGAAAATAAGAAGAAAGAAGAAGGAAGGAAGGAAAGACGGACAGACGGACGGACGGACACACAGACAGACACAGACACACAGACACACAGACAGTGGAGAGAAGCCCACCCACCCCCATGGGCATAGGGACGAATTTCTTTTTCTGGCATCAGAATCGATTGAACCTTTGAGTTCTTGATCCTCCGTTTGTGAGTGTGTTCAACAATGACAACAGCAATAACAACAACAACGCGCGTGCGTGTGCACGCGCACACATACATACACATACATAATCTTCCTTTTGTGTAGATAGATGGCTTGATGAAAAAAGCAACTGCACTGATTATTTAATGTACCATCTGAAAATAAAAGTTTGACTTGACTTGACGCACACATGCACATACGCATGCACGCACATACGCATGCACGCACACACACACACACACACACACACACACAACACACTCACACACACACACACTTACCACACACACACACACACACACACACACACCACACACAACACGCACATCTGGAAAAAAACTTTGACTTGACTCAGCCACCCCCTCCCAACCCACGCTCCTCCCCCCACACATACTACACACACTCTACACACACACACAACACACATACAACACACACATCAACACCCCCCACCCCCACCCCCCACACACACTCTATACACACAACGCAACACACACACACACGAACCACCACACACACACCTCACACACACTACACACAAACACACTCTCTACACACAACACAACACACTACACAACACACACATCACACAAACCCCCACATCACCACCCCCCATCCCCCCCACCCCACAACACCACACACACACACCCCTCCCCCCCCCTCCACACACACACGAGACACACACACACACACACACACTCACACACACACACACACACAACACACACACACACACACACAACAACAGACACACAACTCCACCACGAGCCAACATAAGCATCAAGAATAATTCGATTCCAAAAGTTTTTCCAGCTTTTGATGTCGGGCGAGATTCAAATGTTGCCTGTGATGGACAAGAAGTAATTTGTCGCTGTTCTTCGATTATTCCTTTTCTGTCACTCTCCAGTCTCTGGCCTTTTTAAAAAAAAAGACCGGGAGAGAGACAGGCAACTTTGGATGAGGGTGGGGGGAGGGGGGAGTGAGACGACACACGACAGTGCGCGACACAACCTCCACTAATAGGATGAGGAACCCGAATCGGAAGAAGTTATAACATTTTCCTCTTCGTTTTTTCTCCCCCGGCTAAAGGTGTCTTATTTTCGTCTCGAGTTGCAATCAAAGTGACGTTCGTCTTTTGAGTTAGGTTGAAAGTATCAGTTACTAAATTGTTTTTGTCTTTAAAGATTATTATGATGTGAAGTAGGGGGTTTTATGTGAGGTGTGTGGTGGGTGGGGGGGGGGGGGGGGGGGGAGGTGGTGGAGGGGGTGGTTAAGTGTAAGTAGAGATGTCTGTGTGATTGTCATTTTATTTGTTTTATCTGGAGTGTTTGTGTGATTTTGTCACTTTTTCTCTCCTCTCTCTCTCTCTCTCTCCTGTCTCTCTCTTCTCTCTCTCTCTCTCTGTCTACTCTCTCTCTCTCTCTCTCTCTCTCTCTCTCTCTCTCTCTCTCTCTCTCTGTGTCTGTCTGTGTGTGCGTGTGTCTGTCTGTCTGTCTGCCTGTCTGTCTCTCTCTCTCTCTTCTTCTCTCTCTCTCTCTCCTCTCTCTCTCTCTCTCTCTCTCCTCTCTCTCCTCTCCTCTCCTCATCTCTCTCTCTCTCTGTTCCTGTATTCGCCTGTATTCGTGTTTGTTGTGTTTTGTCTGTCTACTTGTCAATGTCTATGTATATTATATTTGTATGATTATATCTGTGCGTGCGTTCGTATGTGTTTGTGTGTAACTGTTTCCTTTCTTACACACACACACACACACGCGCGCACTCACACACACTACACACACACACACGCGCGCGCACACACACACACACACATACGCGCACACACACACTACAGAGAGAGAGAGAGAGTGATTGTGAAACACTGTCGTTTATCAGTTTTATGACGTTGGGTGAATGATTTGTCGTTCATTTGTAATGCGTTAGTGTCAGTGTATTGGAGTAGAATACCGCTTGTGTGTCAAAACGACAGCTTGTTTTGCCATTCTTGCCCGCTTTGTTTTCATTATCGTCGTCGTCGTCGTCAGCGTCATTGTCGTCATAACCATTACCATAATAATAATAATAATAAATGGAATGTATATAGCGCTGTATCATCATCATCATCATCGTAGTTGTCGTCATCATTGTCATCACCATCATCATTACCATCACCACCATCATATTTTTTCCTCCTCCTCCTCCTTCTTCTTCTTTTCTTTCTTTGATGATGATGACGACGACTATGACGACGACGATGATGACGACGATGATGATGATGATGGTGACGACGACGACGACGACGATGATGATGATGTATCATCATCATTGTCGTCGTCGACTTGACAACGTTGTCATCATCGTAGTCGTCATCATCATCATCATCACCACCACCGCCACCATCACATTCTCCTCCTGCTCCTCCCCATCCTCATCTTCCTCATCATCCTCATCTTCCTCATCCTGACGTCATGCTGCATCAAAAGTCAAGGTGATGATTGCTCCTCCATCCCGTTTGTTTTCCGGGTCTTTGTCGGTGATATTTCCTCGACATTGACAATAGACGTATTTTTTTTGTCTGGTGTATGTATTTATCCCGTTATTCCTTCTTCTTCTCCTTCTTCTTCTTGTTCTTCTTGTTCTTCTTCTTGTTGTTCTTCGTCTTCTTATTTTTCTTGTTTTTCTTTTCTTGTTTTTCTTGTTTTTCTTCTTCTTCTTCTTGTTTTCTTCTTCTTCTTCTTCTTCTTTCTTCCTCCCCCTCTTCCTCTCCTTCCTCCTCCTCCTCCTCCTCCTCCTTCTTCTTCTTCTTTCTTCTTCTTCTTCTTCTTCTTCTTCTTCTTCTTCTTCTTCTCCTCCCTCTCCTCCTCCTTCTTCTCCTCCTCCTTCTTCTCCTCCTCCTTCTCCTCCTCCCCCCTCTCCTCTTCTCCTCCTCCTACTTCTTATTCTTTGTTAGTGTTAATCATGCAGAGCTCTGTTGCGTCTTCTTTCTGCATCCTTTGTTTGTTTGTTTGTTTTGTTTTGTTTTTGTTTTGTTTTTTTGCCTTTGCCAATTTTTTTGCAGTGTTGTCACAGACTATCAGACGTTGTCGATGGCAGGGTGGGCGGAATTGCTTTCTTTCTATTCGGTCGGGTTTTTTTTCTTTTTGTTTTGTTTTGTTTGTTTGTTTGTTTGTTGTTTCCTTCTTGTTGTTCTTTCCATTCTGTCTTGATTTTTGGGTTTATTTCTTCTTTTCTTTCTGGCTTTATTTCCCTTCTTTCCACCCCACCCCCTCCTCTTCCTCTTCGTTCTTTTCTTTCTTCTTCTTTCTATTCTTTTATTTTTTCGGGTTTTTGTTTGTTTGTTTTAGTCTTTTAAATTATCGTTCTTTTCTTTCATTCGTTTTGTCTTTTTTTGCGTATTTAAAAAAAAAATTCTGACCTCTTTTTCTTTATTTTTGTCTGTCTTTTTTCCTCTCCTTTTTTTTCTTTCGTTCTTTATTTCTGTCTTTTTTTATGTTATCCTTTTCTTTCATTTATGCTTTTTGTTTCTTACTTGTGTTTTGGGGATTTTGTTTTTGCTTCTTTCTATTTTTTCCTCTCTGTTTGTTCGTGTATTCATTCATTTATCTGTTTTTTTTCTTTCTTTTTTGTATTTACTATTTTTTTTCTTTCATTAATTTTTATTCCTTTCTTTACTCATTCTATTTATTTATTATTCCATTATCCTCGATATTAAGGAATAAAAAAAAGTTCTTCCTCCCACCCCCCTCTCCCCCCCCCCCCCCCATCCTCTCTCTCTCTCCCTCCCTCTCTCTCTCTCTCTCTCTCTCTCTTTCTTTTCGTTACTTTCGGATGAGCTGTGAACCTTTTCTGTCTTGTTGCCCTGCAACTTCATCAAGTAAGAAAGAAACAAAAACTACACCACAAACCCCCCACGATCATCACAGCAATAATATCTATGCTTGCTACCTCTCTCTGCAGTAGTAATAAGAAGCCTTCGCATGATGGAAAATCCCAGGCGGTCGTCGTGTGCTCATCATGATAGAAATCCTAAGAGAACCACAATCATCAGTTTGCAACGTCTGAGAGAAAAAAAAGAGAAAAAAATTGGAAAATAAATCGATAAATAAATGAATGAATAAATAAATAATGAGATAAGTGATATAAGATACAAGCACACTTGTACGCGCGTACGCACGCGCACACTATGTCACACACACACACACAGGGGGGGGGGGGGGGGAGAGAGGGTGGAGAGGGAAAGAGAGAGAGA
>CM054146.1:37059037-37064037 GCA_028751875.1 Rapana venosa | reverse complement strand
TCTCTCTCTCTCTTCTCTCTCTCTCTCTCTCATCTCTCTCTCTCTCTCTCTCTCTTTGTCACACACACATTAATTTACATATGCCTATCACCGCACATATATATATCTGTCTCTGCCTGTTTGTCTGTCTGTCTGTCTGTCTGTCTCTCTCTCTCTCTCTCTCCTCTCTCTCTCTCTCTCTCTCTCTCTCATTCATACATATCTATTATGGAGAGAGTGTTCCTCTCATAGAATTAATTAATTATTTCGTGACAGTGTGGGAAATTGCTGCAGCGGAAATTAAAATAATGGGCGTAGGCGTGTGGGTTGTGTATGCGTTCGCACGTCTGTGCATGTCCTTACATGTGTGTGCGTGTGTGTGTGCGCGCGCGTGCGTGTGTGTGTGTGTTGTACGTGTGTGTTCGCATGTGTGTATAAGCATGTATATGCACTCACGCTTGCAAACGTGTCTGTGTAAGCATGTGTTTCTGTCAGTCTGACTGTGTTTTCTCTCTCTCTCTTTCTCTCCCTCCCCCTCTCCCTACCTCCATCTCTCTCCCTCCCTCCCTCTCCCCCCTCGCTCTGTGTGTGTGCGTGCGTGTGTGTGCGTGCGTGTGTGTGTATGTTTGTGTGCGTGCGTGCGTGCGTACGTGTACATGTTTGTGGACTGGAATGTGCGGTGTAAGTGTATACAATTTGGCAAGGTGGTTGTTGTTCTTTGTATGATATTGTTAATACATGATGAACTATGGTTGTTAATGTTTGTATGATATTGTCCATACATGATGAACTATAGTTGTTTTTATTGTTGTGTGTTGTTGCAGACTCACAGTACAATTTTGCATCGTTGTGTGTTGTGTTCTAAGTTTGATCTTGTCAATACGTGATGAAATACAGTTGTTATTCTTTGTATGATGTTGTCAATAAAACATGATGAACTATAGTTGTTTTTATTTATTTAAAAAAAAATTATATCGAGGATAATGGAATAAGCACTCATGTGCTTTATCTTTTTTTACATCCAATCCCCGTGTGTATGCGGTTTTTGTAACTTTTGTCATCTGTTCAAAATTGTTATTGTTGTTGTGTGTTGTTGTTGTTGCAGACTCTCACAATACAATTTTGCATGGTTGTGTGTTTGTGTGTGCCGTGTCTGATGTTGTCAATACAGGATGAACCATGGTGGTTGTTATTGTTGTTGTTCTTATTGTTGTTGTTGCTGTGTGTTGTTGCAGACTCTATGGTGATGCGGCTGTCGGTGGTGATGAACCAGCAGGAGTTTGTTTCCACCAACTTCACCTTCTTCGACTGCAACGTGCATAGCTCGTGAGTAGCAGGCCTGATATCATGTTTTTTTGTATTGTCTTGTCTTGTCTAGTCTGTCTGTCTGTCTGTAAGTATGCCTGTAAGTATGCCTGCTTGTCTGTCCGTCTGTTTGTCTCTCTGTCTGTCTCTCTGTAAGTATGCCTGTTTGTCTGTCCGTCTGTCTGTCTCTCTGTAAGTATGCCTGTTTGTCTGTCCGTCTGTCTGTCTGTCTGTCTCTCTGTAAGTATGCCTGTTTATCTGTCCGTCTGTTTCTCTGTCAGTCTCTCTCTTTCTGTGACTCTCTTGTTTCTGTATCTCTCTCTCTCTCTCTCTCTCTCTCTCTCTCTCTCTCTCTCTCTCTCTCTCTCTCTCAAACACAGACACTCATATATACACGCGCGCGCGTGCGCTCGCACACACAACACACACACACCACACACACACACACCACACACACACACACACACACACACTTACAGTGAACAGACGTAAATACAAGAACAACGAACACACACACACACACACCACACACACACCACACACACACCCACACACCACACACACCCACACACACACACACACACCACACACACACACACACACACACACACACACACACACACACACACACACACAACACACGTTAATATACAGACGTAAAACAGACAACGAACACACACACACACACACACACACACACACACACACACACACACACACAACACAACAACAAGTCAAAACGAGGAACAACTAACAACAACAACAAACAACAACAACAACACACACACATACACACACACACACACACACACCACACACACACACACACACACACACACACACACACACACACTGTATGTTGGTATGTATGCTCTTTCTGGGTTTTTTTCTTTTTAACTGTCTGTTTCTGTTCTTCTGTCTCCATTTCTCTGTCAAGTCAGTCTATCTGTCTCTTTCTGTCTGCATCTTCCTGTGTCTGTCTCTCTGTCTCTGCCTCTTTCTCTCATGGTGTCAATCAGTCGGTCTGTCTCTCTGTTTCTCTCCCCACCCCCTCCTCCCTCCTCCTCATCTCTCTCTCTGTCTGTCTGTCTGTCTGTCTGTCTCTACCTCTCTCTTGTCCGTTCCATTTATCTGCTAGAGAGAGAGGAGAGAGAGAGAGAGAGAGAGAGAGAGAGAGAGAGAGAGAGAGAGAGGAGAGAGAGAGAGAGAGAGAGAGACAGGAGTCATTTTCAGAACAGACGCCCATCATTTTCCCTCCTGACAATTCATGAACAGATCCGGTCCGGCACTAATGGCACATTATCAGTCGCCTCCCCCCCCCTCCCCCCCCCCCCCCCCCCCCCCCCCCCTCTCTCTCTCTCCCTCCTTCGGCTCTCTCCCTCTCCCTTCTTCTACCTTTTACTCTCCCCCCCCCCATCCCTCTGTCACTCTCTCTCTCTTTCTCTCTTTCTCTCTCCCCTGAATGCGTGTAAGGAAGGGGAAAAATACTCACGTATAATACCGTTATCGTCATGAGTTAGCTGACTGGCAAAGGGACAGAAGAGAGTGTCATTTTTCTCTCCTTTCCTTTGCCGATTTTCCTTTAACTGCTACTACCACTTTCGTTCTCCTAGTGAAGGATCTGTTTCGTCTAGATTCCGGTGTCAAGACACTGAAAGGATGGGGGTGGTGGAGGGAGAGGGATTGGAAGGATGGGGGAATGGGGGAATGTCATTATGGACAAATTCTTGTGACCAAAGTTTTCTTTTCCTTTTTTGGTTGTTGTTTTGTTTATTTTATTGTTGGTGGGTTTATTGTTGGTGGGTTGTTTTTTTGATGAGATGATACAGTGATGTTTTTGAGGTTTTTGTATGGTGCCTGCGGCAAGAAATGATGGGTTAAACTAAACTATTCCTGGAAAATTTGTGCAGAAAAGACAGCGGTTTGACCAAATTGATAGTTGAGAAGAAAGAACAGAGAGATATCGGTAAGCGTAATGCCATTCATCATGCCATGATGCAGCTTGTCATGGTGAAGTACTGTTCTTGTGGAAGACGGTCACACAGTCTGGAACATGTTCACTACAAATAATCCGTCACTATGTAACTATGATGCAGGGAAAACGTGGTAAGCGGTGCAGTATGAATCGTAGAAAAGCAATATAAAGCTCTTTTTATATATCTTTGTTGTTCTTTGAATTATTTTCACACAGGTTCTTGGATTATACTCACGAACTACTGAATTCCCAAATGTCACGATAGAACCACAAATCTTCTGCATTTATGCTCTCAAGCAAATAATTGTGCTGTTTGACATATTTGCTTATACAGACAGTCTGACACTGCCATAATTATAGTAGTAAAAAATGGGTTGGTATTTTTGTCTACGTTTTGAAATGATCAAAGAGCAGTAAAACAACAACAACAACACCCAACCCAACACCCAAACAAATATCCTCCACCAACCTTCCCCCACAAAAAACCCCAACAACAACAAAACAAAGAAGCAGGCCCCCCTCCCCTCCCCTCCAAAAACAACAACAAACAAAAAAAAAAAACCCAGACCAAACCAAACTAAGTAACCAACTAAACGAAAAACAACCAAGTTGTATTGTCAGCAATTTAGGATGACAACATGAAATTTAAAGCAAGTCCAAAATGTGTCGTCGGCATTGTAGACTTACACAAAACAGTCTAACTATTATTGGCTATTTGCCTGTTTCTTGCTCTCAACATTGATTTGTATGCAATGTATGTTTCTTTCTTTCTGAACCCCACCCCCACCCTCCCACCATTATTTAAACTAAATACAGTTTTGCTGTCGACAGTATTCAATCAAGAAGCAAAGAAAAGACCCAATACTGAAATTTATACTTGTGACACCTTTGTTCTGGGATTTTTACCCCCAAAATAACCTTCCCCCTAGAAATTGCACAAAAAAAACAACTTTTTGGCTGAAATAATACTCCATACATCACCCAATTCCGCGTGGCCTTAGAACTCTCGGCAATGACAACCTCTTGCATGACTTCGATAATGACATCATACGGAAACAGCCGGAAACAGCCGAGCGGTGGTGCAAGCGATAAGGAACCTCTTCACGAGCATCAAATTGTGACATAATTATTAGTACGAAACACAGAATATGTCATTTTTCAGCAATTTCTTGAAGAGTACAATAATTATTTGCCGTTTTCGTACAGAACTTCGCATGATGGTTTACTTTTAGCTGCTCAAAAATGATCCAGTTCTTGAAAAACAACACCCACAAACCTACATAATGAACTTATAATATATTTAATAATATACCGCACAGCACACACAACAGCATCAACAAAGATGTAGTAAGCAGCACGCAAACAAATGCGCTTATTCGTGAATGAATGGAAGTCTCAAGTGAAAAACAAGGTTCTGGTATGCTCGGTTTTCGTTCCTTGATGGATACCAAACCGGGTGAATAGATCTGGATATTGGGGGCTTGGGCAGCAGAAGACTATAATAAGTGGGTTGTTATGTCGTTGTTTTTTTTTACTCGATTGGATTAGCTGAATTAGACAAACTGTTCTGTTGTCGTTTTTGTTCTTTCTCTCTGTCTGTCTGGGCTTGTCTGTTTTTTTATGGTTTCTCTCTGGGTCTGTTTCTGCTTGTCTGTCTCTCTCAGCCTCTCAGTCTCTGTCTCTTTCTCTCTCTGTCTGTCTGTCTGTGTCTGTGTCTCTCTCTGTCTCTGTCTGTCTGTCT
>CM054146.1:37054037-37056537 GCA_028751875.1 Rapana venosa | reverse complement strand
CTGTGTGTGTGTGTGCGTGCGTGTGTGTGTGTGTGTATGGTGCGTTGTGCGTGTGTGTTTGTGTATGTGTGTGTGTGTGGTGTGTGTTGTGTGTGTGTGTGTACTGAAAATTCAGGACTTTAAAAGGCCACTAGGTATTGGCCATTTCTTATCAAATATTTGAAGAACAGCTACAAGATTTTGTCTCTGTTTCTCTTTTTAGACACTCATCTGTCTCAGTTCTGTCTGTCTGTCTGTCTGTCTCACATCCTTCCCTGTTGTGTGTGTGTGGTGTGTGGTGTGTTGTGTCTGTGCTAATCAGACTCTTTGACGCCTGGTTCTGCTCTTTCTTTCAATTTTGACAGCTTCCGTTCTTTCCTGTCTCTGACCCCCAACCCCCCCCCCCGCCTGTCGTCATCCTGCCTCTGATAAACAAAATATGACTGCCTTATTCTGAACATTCGAAATAAGGATCCCCTCCTCCTTCTCTTCTTGTGTCTCCTCTCTTCTCTCTCTGTCTTCCTCCTCTCTCTCTCTCCTCTCTCTGTCTTCTCCTCCTCTCCCTCTCTCTCCCTCTCTCTCTCTCTTTCCCCCTGCTTTTTCCTTTCACTAAATATTACTATCTTTACTGACTTAATCAAGCCTTCTCTCCTATCCTGGTCTTTTCTCTTCATCTTTTATCTTATCTTTCTCTGCTTCTAATTCCTCCCTCTCTCTCTCTCTCTCTCTCTCTGTCTCTCTCTTCTCTCTCTTCTCTCTCTCTCTCTCTCCCTCTCTCTCTCTCTTCTCTCTCTCTCCCCCACTCTCTCCTTCTTCTCACTACTCCCCCTCCTCCTTCTCTACCACTTTGGTTCCACTCACAATGTACGCATTTAACTTTAAGCTAACAGTCCTGTTTGGAAAACATGTGACATAGCTATATGAACACGATACTCTCTACACATGTCATAATAGTTATATGAACACGATACCCTACAGCCGATCCGTGTCAGCTTGTATTCTGAAGACAGAGAACTGCTTGCTTGCTTGCTTGCAGCACAAACATTGCTGATACTATTATGTCTGGGATGTAGGCAGACTGAACCGAAGACACACTATTGTCAGGGTTATGGCTGGTGCAGTCATCTAAGCATGCCGGAATAATTGGTGATCAACGTAAGACCAGTGTCTGGAACGTAAAAAGCAAAAGACTAACAAAAAAATAATAATAATGGCGCCAGCAGCAGAGAACTGGTAGATGTGTCAGGTTAGTCGTTTCTTTTTCATCGTTCTACCTCTGTGTGTGTGTGTGTGTGTGTGTGTGTGTTGTGGTGTGCGCGCGCGCGTGCATGTGTGCGTGCGTGTGTGCGTGTTGTGTAACACAATTTGGGAACTTTGAGAAGGCTAGCCCAAAACTGAAAAATTCTTAGTAAACATTTGTAGAACAGATTTTCCGATTTCACCCCCCCCCCCCCCCCCCCACACACAACACACACCCAATAAAGCTATTTAGTCTTTAGCACTGTCACTCTCTCTCTCTATCTATCTATCTATCTATCTATCTCTATCTCTCTCGCTCTTTTAGAGTTCTCTCTCTGTAACAATGTCCTTCAGATGAGACTATAAACCGAGGCCCCGTGTGCGAGCACATGCAGAGCATCTTGCGCACACGTTAAATCCTGTTCCGCTTTTCGAAAGAGTAGGCCATTGTATGCCGGTGGGAACAGATGAAAAAATTGACAAAACCGCATACACACGGGGACTGAATGTAAAAAAGCACATGAGTGCTAATTCCATTATCCTCGATGTAAAAGAATAAATGAATAAATAAAAATAAGGAGTTCTCTCTCTGTAACAATGTCCCTGCTTGAATGTCTATCTCTCTGCCTCCCTGCCTGCCTGCCTCTCTCTCTCTCTCTCTCTCTCTCCTCTCTCTCTCTCTCTCTCTCTCATCTCTCTCTCTCTCTCCCCTCTCTCTCCCCTTCCCTCCTTGGGTTTCAGCATGTTGTTTGATTTCATAATTCTGTTTTCGTAAACATGTAACATAGTTATATGAACGCGATACTCTACAGCTGATCCGTGTCAGCTTTTATTGTGAAGACAGAGAACTGCTTGCTTGCTTGCTTGCAGCACAAACATTGCTGATATTATTATGTTTGGGATGTAGGTAGACTGAACCAGAGACACACACACACGCTATTGTCAGGGTTATGGCTGGTACAGTCATCTAAGCATGCGGGAATAATTGGTGATAAAGGCAGCAAGCAGCTTGTGAGAGGAGAGGGGAAAAAATAATGGTGCCAGCAGTAGAGAACTGGTAGATGTGTTAGGTAAGTCGTTTCTTTGAGTGTTCTTCTTAATACTTCTGTGTGTGTGTGTGTGTGTGTGTGTGTGTGTGTGTGTGTGTGTGTGTGTGTGTGGTGTGTAGAGAGAGAGAGAGAGAGAGAGAGAGAGAGAGAGAAGAGAGGTGAGAGAGGGAGAGAGAGTGTGTGTGTGTGAGTGTGTTGTGGGGGGGGGGGGGGGGGAGTATGTGTGTATGTTT
>CM054146.1:37034037-37049037 GCA_028751875.1 Rapana venosa | reverse complement strand
ATCGCCAAACAGGTTTCCGTTCTGCAATTGCGTTGCTATCGTCGACATTTTCAGCTTATTTATTGTCCGTATAGTTGTCTGTCTTCTTTTTTCTACTTGTTCTGTTGTTGTGTGTGTGTGTGTGTGTGTGGCTTTTTGTTTGTTTTGTTTTTGTTTTTTGGAGGGGGGAGGTGGGTGGGTGGGGGTGGGGGGTGGTAGCCTTCCAGTTGATTTTATGTTTTCATACTTTCATTCATTCAGTCAGTCAGTCAGTCTGTCTGTCTGTCAGCCTGTCTGTCTGTCTGTCTGTCTGTCTGTCTGTCTGTCTGTCAGTAAGTCAGTCAGTCAGTCTGTCAGTCAGTCAGTCAGTCAGTCAACCAGCCAGTCAGTCAGTCTGTCTGTCAGTCAGTCAGTCAGTGTGTCGGTCAGTCAGTCTGTCACTCAGTCTGTCTGCCTGTCAGGTAGGCAGTCGCTCAGGCAGTCATTCATTGATCAGTTCATGCATTCATTTGTTCTGTTGTTGTTGTTTGTTTGTTTCTGTCTGTCTGTCTGTCTTTGTTTTTATTTGCACTACTTCTTCCATCGCTTTCTGGTTATCTCTCCTTTTCTTTCGTGTTATTTTTGGTTGGGGTTTGTTTTGTTTTGTTTTGTTTTCGTTTTTGTTTTTGTCTGTGCCATTTCTCGTTTTTTTGTTTACTTACTCTCTCTGTCTTTTTCCCCCCTGTCTGTGTCTGTCCCCCCCCCCCCCCCCCCCCCCCCCCCCCCCCCCCCCCCCAACCCCCTCGGGGGTTTTTTTTCGTTTTTTTCTCCCCTTTTTTTTCTTTCGTACTTTCTTTCTTTCTGTCTGTCTTCCCCTGGTTGTCAATATTTCTTTCTTCTTTTTGGGGGGGGGGGGGGGGGGGGGGGGGGGGGGGGGGGTCTTTTTAAAAAATTTTTTTCCTTTATTGTGTTTTCTTTTCTTTTTTCCCTTCCCTTCCTTCTGTCTGTCTGTCTTTCTTTCTTTTTTTAGTCTGTCTTCTACCTCTCTCTCTCTTTCCTTTTCTCTTTTTTTTTTCTTTCTTTCTTTCCACCCTTTCTTTTTTTTCTTTCCATCCTTCTTTTTTCTCTTTCTCGCATTTTTTTTTTTTCCTTTTCTTTCTTTATTGTCCTGTCTTGTCTTTTTTCTTTGCTTTCCTTTCCCTTCCTTCTTCCTTCTTTCATTCTTTTCATCTGATTCTATTTTTTCTTTCCTTCCCCCCTTTCCCCCCTCCCCTTCCTTCTTTCTTTCTCGTTGTTTCTATCTTTTCTTTCCTCCTCCCTCCTCCTTTTCCTTCCTCCTTCTTTCATTCTTTCTCGTCTGTTTCTATCTTTTCTTTCTTTCCTTCCTTCCTTTCCTTCCTCCCTTCTTCCTTCCTCCCTTTTTTCTTTCTTTCTTTCTTTCTTCCTTCTTTCTTTTCCTCTTTCTTTCTTTCTTTCCCTCTTTCTTTCTTTCTTCTCTTTTCCTGCTGTCTATCTATCTGTCTGTCTGTTATTCATGTCGTGATGTACTTCTCGTTGGGTCCCCTCATTCTTTAGTGTGTACTGTACACTGTTTTACTTTGTACGTGCTGTACTGTACTGTACTGTCTGTACGGGTCTCTGGGGATGACGCCTGGGAGGAAAATCTGTCAGACGATGTATCCAATATGATTGCTCATGTTTATCATGACTGTCTCTTTATGTCGTCTGCCTTGGATAGGTATATATAAGTGGCGGGGGGGGGGGGGGGGGGGGGGGGGTGGGGGGGGGGGGGGGTTAGTTTGGAAGGGAGGGGGAGGAGGAGGTAATGTTGTGTGGTGTGGTGTGTGGGGGGGGGGGGGGGGGGAAAGGGGTATTTGGGGGGAGGTATGTATATGTGCGTTGGGGTGGGGGTGGGAGTTGGTGAGGGGGGGGGGGGGGGAGGGGGGAGGGGTTGTGGGGGGGGGGGGGGGTATGGTGTGTGTGTCTGTCAGTCTGTGCTGCGCCTCCACCCCCACCCCAAAACAATTGAAATGATATATGGATGAATTAATAAACGAATGAATGAATGTATAAAACGACCAACGAAGGGCCCCCCCCAAAAACCCCCCCTGAACGACTAACGAACCAACGAAAACCCGAACGAATGAAGCATTAAATAATTAAGCAATAACCTCCTTCCTCACCCGATTCCCTCCCCTTCCCTTTCCTTCACGTCCTTCTGAAACCTTCTTTTAAAAAGCATAATTAATTATCAAGAGGGACCAAAATTAAACAGGGGGGAAAAGGAATGACTCATCTTTAAGTGTCATTCAACCACACTGGAAGTGCTTTCGAAAAATGAAGGGGAGGGGGGAAAAGGAGAGAAAGAGGGAGGAAGGGAGGGAGAGAGTGGGGATGGGAGGGAGGGAGATTTGGGGGGGGGAGGGAGGAGGGAAGGGAGGGAGAGGAGAGGGAGGGGGGAAAGGAAAAGGGGAGATTGATTGGGTTGAGTTGATATCTTTATCTTAAATTTCAAGGGCAAGGGTCTATGTAAACAGTTACCTTTTTATCAGGGAAGAGAGGAGACGGGGGGGGGGGGGGGGGGGGGGGGGGGGGGGGGGGGGGGGGGGGTGGGAGGGACGGAAGACGACTGGACTGACAGACCACACACTCACACACACTCAACTCCCAATAACACATACAACACACAAAACCCCACGGGAAAATAAAAAAAAACACAAAAACAACTATACAAAACACTCAAACACAAACACACACAACAAACACCACCACACCCCACACACACACACTGAAACAGAGAAAGGGGTGGGGGTGGGGATAGGATAGGGAGGTTGGGTGGGGGGGGGGAGGGGGTTGGTGGTGGGGGGGAGGGGGGTGGGGGGGGGGGAGGTGGGGAGAGCATGACGTTAGATTGGCAGGAAGCTGTTGCGCTAACAGTTTATTATAATTCTCCTCCCTTTGCTGTCAATACCCCCCCCCCCCCACCCCCCACCACCACCACCAAACCCCACCACCCTCCTGTGTGTTTGGGGAAAACAATTGCGTGCGAATCCCAATCATGACTAGGAAAACATCATCCAGCATGGATGTGCTGCTGCGGGTGATGATGATGTGGTGGTGGGGTGTGATGGGGTTTGATAACGTTGATGATGTTCAATCGCTGTTGCTGTTGTTGTCGCGCTGCTAATGTTGCTATGTTGTTGTGGGGGTGGATTTTGCATGTGGGTTTTCCTTTCCTTCGTTGTTTTTGTTTAACTCTCTAGTTGTTCATGTTTGGGTGGTCTTTCGGATTTACGGTTCCTTTTTTTTCCCCTTCGTGTTTTCGGCAATTGTTGTTTAGTGGTGGTGGTGGGGGGTGTAGTAGTAGGGTAGTAGAAGGGGGAGTAGGTAGTGTATGGGAGAAGTAGTAGTAGTAGTAGGGGGTGTAATAGTAGTGTAGGTGTTTTGTAGTAGTAGGTAGGAGGAGAGAGAGAGCAAGAGCAGAGAGTAGAGAGAGAGAGCGAGAGAGGAGTAGTAGTAGTAGTAGTAGGGAGTTTGTATTAGGGGGGGGGGGGAGAGGATAGAGAGAGAGAGGAGTGTAGTAGTAGAGTAGGGAGGAGGTAGTAGTAGTAGTGAGCAGGATAGTATTAGGGGGAGAAAGAGGAAGCAGCAAAGAGCAGCAAGACCAGCAGCAGAGAGACTGGAGTGTAGATTTCTCGTTCAGGTTAAAAGGGAAAAAATAATTTGGCTATTATACCGTTCAGAAAACTGGGTTAAAATTGGGACGGGGTTTTTTTTCTTTTTTGAGTCCCTACCCCCTTCCCCCCCCCCCAAACCCCCCCCCCCCGGGACCACATGCTCCCACCCTCCCATACCCTTTGCTTTCCCAAAACCAACCCTCCCCCCCCTCCCCCAACTACACACAGAGCGGGGTGGGGGGGGGGGGGGGGGGGGGGAGGGGGGGGGGGAGGGGCAATGCATGATGATGAGTCACAACAAAAAAACAGATGCTTTTCAATGTAAGTCCGTTTGTGAAAGGGGAGGGGGGGGGGGGGGGGGTTGTCGACTGTTCTGTCGCGCCGACATCAGTTTCCAGAAGCCCAAAGGATGTTGTAGGGGGGCCAAAGGATTCTAGTCCCTGATAAGGAGGGGTGGGGCGGCTCACGTGAACACTGCATTGCATTCCGCCTGATAGGAGAGCCTGTGAATAGCCTGGGATGGGATGGTGGCATTAGGCCTGACAAAATCCTAGGGAAGGGAAGAAATGGCGGGTTTGATGGGGTTGAGGGATTAACAGCCATCAACGCGTGCGTACGATATGACGAAAGGCGGGCCGAAACCCAGTCCAAATTGGTCGAGACGAGAATGATGAGATGAGATGAGGCAAGGCTAATAAGCGAGGCGAGGCGAGGCAAGGCGAGACGAGATAAGGCGAGGCTAGACGAGGCGAGGAAGGCAAGGCGAGGCGAGGCGAAGGCAGGCAAGGCATGGCGAAGAATGGCGAGCGAGGCGAGGCAAGGCAAGGCAGGCGAGATAGGCAAGGGGCAGGCGAGTGGAGGCAAGGCAAGGGGGAAAAGGCAAGGCGAGGGAGGGGGTAGGCAAGGCAAGGGGAGTAGGCCAGGTGAGGCAAGATGGCAGGCGAGGCGAGGCAAGACATGGCGAGTCGAGGCAAGAACAAGGCAAGGCGAGGCAGACAGGCAAGGAAAGGCGGAAGGCAAGGCAAAGGGGAGGCAAGACGAGGACAAGGGGGGCGAGGACGCGAGGAGGGAGGGAGGGCGATGAGATAGACAAGAGAAGACCAAGACGGGACATTTTATTTAAAAACCCATTTGACTGGCCCAGGCCAAAAAGCTGTGTCAGTTATTGATATCAGCTAAATAATGCCAAGGCCTACACTTAACACGTTGTTATGTTGTAGTAAAATGTTGTGTCGAGATGGCATGCCTTTCAGCCATGACTAAGCTCTTAACACCACAATCTGCACTCTCCTTTGAAAAGGAGGAAAATCCTCTGAAGTCGGAGTATGGCCGCCTTTATGGCCAGGCACTTTAGAGAAAAAATAGTTGTACATACAAAATTCTCATTCAGTGTTGCAAGTTCGATCTCACAGTGATTCATTCCCAGGTGGGATGATGAATGAGTCAAGAGTGCAACATTCTGGGTGACCCCCCCCCCACCTGGGGAACGCACAACAACAACAACAAAATACAATTGGAGATACATGGGAAGAAACAGCATTTATTTCCGTTCTTCGGAGATTCACTAGCCGGTGAGATTTATTTTGCATATGCGACCGCCCCCCCCCCCCCCCCCCCCCCCTCCCCCCTCCCCCTCCCCCCATTCATCCCCACCATTTAGGTAGCCGCATTCCGCCTTCGGTGGGGATGAAAGTAATAACAGTATGTAACATGGCTTTTGTAGAAACTGGAATCATAATGGTAAAGATAAAGGTAAAGGAGTCCCATAACCTATAAGGCCGTAGGGGAGCGAGGCGTCAGAGACCTCACTTCTCTAGGGCCAGCATATTGAGGGCGGCGTCCATCTCCGCTCCCTCGCTGCTTTACCTTCCCTGACCCTAAAGAGGGCAGGTACCCATTTACAGCTGGGTGAACTGGGGGAACTGTACTGAAGCCAAGGCGCGCAAACGGTCACCCATCCAAGTGGTAACCACGCTCGACGCTGCTTAACTTGGCTGGGGGAAAGCCAGTGCTCCGACCACTGAGCTATCCCGTCCCCTGGAATCATAATGACAACATTTAAAATGCATGGTGGTTTCACTAAAAACAACATCCATTAGAGACATTGACATCGACATGTTCGTGCTAGTGTAGCATTTTCGAAACGATCGCAGGAGTATTTTCCTGGGGAAAAAAAGGGGCTGTGAGATTTGGCTAGACTTGGACGAGATTTTGTGATTACTGTTTTTTTTTAAATGTCTGTAACTTTTGTGTGTTTGGACGATTTCTGGAAATGTGTGTTGCTTTTGACATTCATTTCAATCAATGTTTAAAGAAGCTACTCTCTTGAATCTAGGATAAAGCTAGTCTTGAATCAATTTTGTTAAAGTGCGTTCAACGCATATCACACCTCAGATACTATTTCAATTATTCAGAATATCGGCAGATATTCTGTTTTCTTTTATATAGGTGCTTGCTGTACATAAAGGTTTTGAAAATGTGGAAAATGTGAACATGCATAATCTTCCCATAGGTTTTGATCAGGTAGGTGCCTCAGGTCTTGTGAGTACTGCTGCTGTCTCTGCTGCTGCTGCTGCTGCTGCTTGCTACTACAACTGCTGCTGCTGCTATTGCTGCTACTGCTGCTGCTTGCTACTTCTGCTGCTGCTAATGCTGCTTGCTGCTGCTGCTGCTACTGCTACTGCTGCCACTGCTGCTTGCTGCTGCTACTGCTGCAGCTACTGCTACTGCTGCTGCTGCTATTGCTGCTGTTGCTGCTGCTGCTGTTGCTGCTGCTGCGCTTCTGCTGTGCTGCTCGTGCTACTACTACTACTACTACTGCTGCTGCTGCTGCTGGCTGCTACTGCTGCTGCTGCTACTACTACTGCTGCTGCTATTGCTGCTGCTGCTTTGCTTCCATGACGATCGGCTGTGAGATTGTCATCGCTGTGGCTTTTAGCCTGGCAGTTCATTCCTGCTCATTAATTAGGCAGATGGAACGGATGAGGTTGAGAAGTTGAAACAGGGCGTGGGTGGGGGGGGGGGGGGGTTGGAGGTTGCAAGGGTGGGGGGGGGTCGGGGGGGGGGGGGGGGGGGGGGGGGGGGGTGTTTGAGGAAAGGGGTTTAATGTGCGTGTGTGAGGGATAATGTTGAAATTTGAACCTGGAAACATTTTTGGAGGAAATGTTGACTGTTGATTGAAAGGGGAGAGAGAGAGAGAGAGGAGAGAGAGAGGGGAGAGAGGAGAGTGAGAGAGAGGGGAGGAGAGGGGAGAGATGCGAGAAGGAGAGGAGAGGAGATGTTTGTGGACATTTCGCAATCATCCGGGGAAATCTCGTTCGCTGCAGCGTCATTGAAAAGGTCAGAAAGCGTGTGTGATATATTAGAATTGTCATCTGCGGACAGGTTTCTGTCAAAACTCTCTGGTTTTGTAAAGTGTGTGTGAGAGGAAGCTGGTTGCAAAATCTTCAGTGGTGCCCCGACGGTAGGCTATACTAGATCGACTACGGGGTAGGTGAAGGTGAAGGTGACATGGCAGCCGTCAGTCTCGGAAGACTATGGTGTTACGCTCTAGGTGTTCATTCTGGTGCATACGTGTACATAAACTTACCATACATGCAGCCCGCAGAATGATATTGTCCCCCACGTAAAACCCGGGTTTTAAAAACTCTCTCTCTCTCTTCTTCTCTCTCTCTCTCTCTCTCTCTCTCTCTTCTCCTTTTCTCTTCTCTTCTCTTCTCTCTCTCTCTTCTCTCTCTCTCTCTCTCCTCTCTCAACAAAACACAACATCACACTCCTCTCTCTCTCTCTCTCTTCTCTCTAAACCCTTTTCCCCCCCAACACACACCACAAACTCACTTTAAAATTCTCTTCGTCTTTTTTCCCAACAAACAAAATACAAAAAACCCAAGAAAAAAAACCGGAAAAAAAAAATTAATAAAAATTTTCTGATCAGCAGATAAAAATATTTTGGGAGGCAAAATTAAAGTCCCAAAATTTCCCGACAAAAAATATCTATGCGTATCAAAAAAAATTAAATGAAAAATAAATTATTAAAAACCTCACAGTTTCCCCCGATTCATAAGGGTGGATAACTGTTCTCCGTCTGGTCTGTTTGAATTTGTTTGTGACTTTTTGATTGGGAAAATTTTAAAAGCGCTTCGATTTTTTTGCTTTACAAGATTAAGCGCTTACAAATCCCATACACTCTTTTCCTCTTCTTCTTCTTCTTCTTCTTCTTCTTCTTTTTCTTCTTCTTCTTCTTTTCTTCTTCTTCTTTTGGGTTTTCTCTCTTCTCTGTGTTCCCTTACAGGTGGTTGTGTAGTGTACCTGGTCTTCTCCTGTTCTCGTAACTCTGCAGGAGGTCTGCCCGCTGACCTCAGCCGACATATTCCACAGAATAGATAATGTTACGGGATAGCCTAGTGGTCAGCAGAACATTGCGCTGGCAATCTGACGACCCGGGTTCGATTCCCGTTCAAGGGGGATATTTTTTGCTCTGGAGTTAACATCAGTGCAGACTCCACTCTCCCTCAAAAGTCCTTTCGGATGAGACTATAAACCGAGGCCCCGTGTGCGAACGCACGCAGAACATCTTGCGCACACGTTAAATCCTGTTCCGCTTTTCGTAAGAGTAGAGCATGGTGTGCCGGTGGGAACAGATGACAGAATTGACAAATCCGCATATACACGGGGACTGGATGTGAAAAAAGCACACAAGTGCTTATTCCATTATCCTCGATATAAAAGAATAAAATAAATAAAACATTTTAAAAATGTTAAAATTAGTGGGGTTTTTGAAAAAAATGAGTACAACGTGATGGAACGATTTGAAGAATTATAGGAAACTAACCAGTCCACGTTGTTAGTATCTTGTGCTTGATTTCAACGTAATTTTTATTTCCTGTACATAATACAGCATAAGCATACATCAGTACTATACATCAAGGGAAAGGCATCAAAGCTATAGCTTATTTTAACCCCCACGGGAAAAAAATTCAAATTTTAACTTTCTTATTAGCGTTTTGGTGGATGGTGGTCTGAGGTAACGGCCTGTCTGAATGCAAAAAAGTCCGGGTGGGGTTTTTTTTGTGCGTGGTTGTACCCGTTTGGGCTCGAAATTTTTCCCCATCCATTGACCATGAGTGGTGGTTGGGCGTAGTCTTTGGATGGGGACGTAAACCGAGGGGTTTTCCCGTGTGTTTCAAAAAATTTTAGCGCCGTAAAAAACCCCAGGGCAAAAGGGAAAGTTGTCCCTGGCAAAATTTTAGAAAAAAAGCCATTCATAGGAAAAAAAATACAGTTGCGGCCCAAAGAAAAAAAAAAAAAAAAGGGTGGCGTGCTCTAGTGGCGACGCGTTTCCCCCGGGGAGAGCAGCCCGAATTTAGCGAGAAATATCGTGATTAAAGGGTTTAAATTAAATGAAAATAAAGACAAGTGACATTTTGCACTAACGTAAACCAAAACCCCGTTTTAAAAACACTACACAACCCGAATCGGAAATAAGCTATTTTAAATGGTGGAAGAAGTGAAATTTCCAGCACTTATACATTGAAAAAACCCGAAAACTTTGGGGTTAGAAGCTGCTATATAAGAACAAAATAAACAAAAAAACAAACCCAAAGTCGGTCCCTTTCGAAAAAATGTCCCCATGGTAAAACTTTGAGGTCCCTTTTTAAAAAACGAAACAAAAAAAAAAAAAAATGAAAAAACAAAAAACCCCCTACATAAAAAATTGGGAAAGTAGTGATGTCATACCGTTCAAACTTAAAGTTAGCCTAGAAAAAAAAGTGTTGCGCTTTGTTTTGGTATAGCCAGCTCTTCTTTCTCTTTTTCTTTCTCTGTCTTTCCCCTTCCTCTCTTCTCCTCTCTCTCTCCCTCTCTCTCCCCTCTCTCTCTCTCTTTCCTCTCTCTCTCTAATCTCTCTCCTCTTTCTCTCTCTCTCTTCTCTCTCCTCCCTCTCTCTCTTTCTTTCTCTCTTTCTGTTTTCTTTCTGTCTCTCTCCTCTCCCTTCTCCCCCCCTCTCTCTCTGCCTCTCTCACTTTTCTCCCTCTTTTCTCCCCCCTCTCTCCCTTCTTTCTTCTCTCCCCCTCTCTCTCCTCTCGCTCTTCCCTCTCTCTTTCCCTCCCTCTCTCTCCGCTCTCTCACTTTTTTCCCCTCTCCTTTTCCCCTCTCTCTCCCTCTCTCTCCCCTTTCCTCTCTCTCTCTCTCCCTCTTCTCTTCTCTCTCCCTTCTCTCTCCCTCTCTCTTTTCCTCCACCATCTCCTCACCCTCTCTTTTCTCTCCCCCCTCTCTTTCTCTCTCCCTCCCCTTTTCTCTCTCCCTCCCTCTCCTCCCCCCCCTCTCCTTGTACCTGACGTAACTTGATTTGTCTAGCCTTGGTCACAAGAAAATGAAAGTACATTTTGTTCGACTTGCCCTTTGGGTTTTAAAGGGATCTCAGAAAACAATTTATTCCATGTAAGTATTATCGCAACCCTTTTCTGTTTTTTTAAACTGATATTTTTTTTTTGACAACAACAAACAAGACAACTATCTATAAGGCATTGAGTTGTACTTAACAGAAGTGTTTAAGATTTAAAAAAAAAACCAGTTTTTAAAATGGTAGCAAATATTGCACTGGCATTTTATGTCTGTCTTTTTTTTATGTTTTCCCCCTTTTTATAGGGGGTGTGGCTTATGTGTGTGTTGGTTGGGTTTTGGGGGTGTGGGGGCCCCTCCCCCTTCCGCTCCCCCCCTTTCCTTCCTCCCCCTCCCCCCCCCCCCCCCCCCCCTCTCTCCCCTCCCCTTCAATTGTGCTAGGCGTTTTTTAAAAAAGAAAAGGGGGTTTCTGACCGTCCCTTTTTGATGTAAAGAGAAGTTGGGCCGAGGGAAGAGGAAGGGGTGGGTGTTTGGGGGGGGGGGGGGGGGGGGGGGGGGGGGGGGGAAGGGGGGGTGTGGGGGGGGGGGGGATTTTTGGGGAAAGGGGGGTTTGGGGGGGGGGGGGGGGGTTGCGCCCCGCTTAGTCTTGGATTTTTTGGAAAACCCCTCGGGTTTGGGGGGATTTTTTGTGAAGGAAAACAAAAAGCTGCTACTCCCCACCATCTGCGGGGGGTTGATTTATTGCTGTTTCGGCTTTGCTGTTGCGGCCCTGCGGGTTTGCTGCTGCTGGATTCCGGGGTTACTGTTCCCATGCTGCGGGCGTTGTTTTTTTAATACTCGGGCTTCTAAAAATCCGGCCTACAACTTTGTTTGCTGCTTTTAAAACCTACCCCCTGCTTCAAACAAACGACTCCCAATTTATTGCGGGCGTTTCTCTGTTTTCTACAACGATAAACTATTGTGTTTCTTCCTCTGCTACTAAAACTTTTCTCCTTTGCTGCTCGCCACTATCTGTTTGCTGTGCTGCTGCGCTGCGGCTGCTGTTGCTTGCTAACTAACTGCTGCTGCGCGCTGCTGCCTTAGCTGCTGCTTTTCTGCTGCTTTGCTCTACTACTCCCCTACTTACTACTGTTTGTTTGCTTCTACTTAACTGCTGTGCTGCTACTATCGACTACAACTACTTTTTTTCTTTTCTCCCTGCTGCTTTTTAAAACTCAACTATTGCTGCTGTCTTTTGCTGCTCTACTATTTAACTACTACTACTACTACTATTTTACTACTGCTCTCTCTCCCTCTACCCTACCACTACTACTACTACATACTAATTACTACTTCTCTCTCTCAATTGCTGTGCTCGTTGCTTTTTTTGTTTGCTACTGTTTTCCCAACCGTGGGTTCAAACTGCAGTTTCTGCTATAAAACACGCACTGTTACCAGCCTTAATTGGCCTAGTCTTCCACAGCGGATTTCCGTGGGTTTTTTCGGGGGGGGAGTGGGGGGTTCTGGGTTTTTTCTGAATTTTTTTTTTACGCGTGTGTAAGCCGTTATGAGTACGTTAGTCGACAAGAACTCGCATAAAAAGGGAAACCTTGAATCTTATAGAACAGAGTGGAATGTAAGATAGGGGTTTATAAAAATAAAAAAAAGTAGAAGGATGAGGAAGGAACAGGAAAGAAGAAAGAAAGAAGAAGAACTGCGAAGAAGAAGGAGAAGGAAAAGAAGAGGAAGAAGAAGAAGAATACAGCGAAGAAGAAGAATTAAAAGAAGAAGAACGAAGCAAGAAGAAGAAGAAGAAGAATTTGGAGTGGTAAAGGGAGGGATTATTATGTCGTTCGTACCCTCTGCCGAGGACAAAGGTTGGTTTGGTAGTATTGAACTACTTGAGCATTATTTTTGAGGAAGTCAGGGTATTACTTTCAGAGATCATTGTTCAGAAACGGAGAGCAAGAGGGAAGATTTCTCTGAGGCTTTGACATTTTGACGCTCTCGTGCGCTGAGGCTCTGTGTGTGTGTGTGTGTGTGTGTGTGTGTGTGTGTGTGTACGCGCGAGTGTGCGTGCATACATGCATGCATGCGCGTACAAGCGCGCACACGTACTCACACACCCGTATACAGGTACATACAGATATTCACACACACACACAAACACAAAACCACCACGCACACACACACCCACACACAAACGCGCGCGCGCGCGCGCGCCACACACAAACACCACACACACACACACGGCGCGCGCACACACAACCACGCACGCACACAAACACACACGTTTCCATTGTGCCCCCCCCCCCCCCCCCCCCCCCCCCCCCCCCCCCCCCCCCCCCCCCCCCCCCCCCCCCCCCCCCCCCCCCACTCCTTTGATGCAGTGTGTCCTAAAGCCGATGTACTGTTAAATAATTTCCGAGTTCAGTTAAGCGTTTCCTCTCTCTCTCTCTCTCTCTCTCTCTCTTCCCCCTTCCCCGCGCGCGCGCGCGCGTGCGTGCGTGTTTTGTATTGGGGAGGAAAGTGTGTGTGTGTGGGGGGGGGGGGGGGGGGGGGGGGGGGGGTGACAAGGTTGGCTCTTTAATGTTGCAAGTTTCCTAGTAAACCCGAAGTTTGGGATTCCGTTATACACAGAACGAAATGTTAAACAGTATCATGAAGTAGTTGTGTGCTATTTTCGGTGACGGTGAAGCGCATAAAGGTATCTCACACTGGCCATTACTGCCTGGTAAAGAGGGACATTATGATAGCAGCTTGAGAGAGAACTGTGAGATAGCTTTCTCTGCCTCTCTGTCTCTCTCTGTCTGTCTTGTCTGTCTCTCACTCTCATTTCCTCCTCCCCCTTCTCTCTCTCGCTCTCTCGCTCGCTCGCACACACATATACTCACTCACACTCTCCCCTCCTCCCACCACGCACATACCCATACCATACACACACAACCTCATTCACAGACAGACAGATCCCCCAACAAACACCACACCTCTTCGGTCTTTTAGTACCCCCATCCCCCATTCCTCCCCCCCCCCTTTCCCCTTTCCCTACCCCGCTCCTCCCAACACCCACCCACCCCCCCCCAAAAAAAAAAAACCCTGGCGACTATCTTACCATCACCCACCCTCCCCACCCTTCCCCCTTTTTGAGTTATTGGAAAGAGATGTGATGTTATACATCATATTTTTTCCTATTCCCCCATTTTTCTGTATCCCGTGAATCATGGACCCTGACGCAGTTTTGGGAGAGAAGATACAGGCGGGGAATGAGATGCTTTGGGAACTCCTTGCATCCCTACAAAGACCACATAACAACGAAAGCGTGCAAAACAGAATCCAGCAAACCTTTGCCCCTTAGCCCTTCTGCGATCGTAAAAAAGCGTAAACAAAAAGGTAGGGCATGTCACAAGATCCAAAGGACTTCCCAAAGACATTTTAAAAGGGCACGTCCAAGGAGAAAAGAAAGGAGCCCAAAGGAAGATTGGAGGATACATCACAAATTTGACGGGCCTAGAACTAAACAAAACCCAAAAGGCAAAACAGAGAGAGGAATGGAGGGGAAATGGTTTTGAGTCTGAGGGTGCCCCCACGCGTCAGACTACGGACAGATAGATAGATAAATTTTTGCCTGGTGGGTGTTGGTGGGTGGGGTGTGGTTGTGTGTGGTGGTTTTGTGGGGTGTGTGGGGCGGTGGGGTGTGTGTGTGAAGGGCAAAAATCAATCAAGTCAAAATTTTTTTTCCCCAAGGACATTGAATAAATAAGCCATGCATTTGCTTTTCTGTTTTCATCAAGCCATCTATCTAGGAACAAAAAACAACTTGATCAATACTATCTAACGACTACATTATTACCATAACCAATATAATAATAATAAAACTGACTCAAAAAGTGCATGTGTGTGTGAGTGTGCGTGCTTGTGTGTGTGTGTTTGTTTGTGTGTGTGTGTTTGTGTGTGTGTATGTGTGTTTGTGTGCTTGAGACACAGTGCCTTGCCCGTGTAACCTTTTCTGTCATAGGCTTAGCTAAAGAGAGAGCTTTGTAGGGGATGAAAAGTAGCTTCTCTCTCTCCCTCTCTCTGCCTCTCTTTTGTCGTCTGTCTGTCTGTTCTCTCTCTTCTGTCTGTCTTCTCTCTCTCTGTCTGTCTGTCTGTCTTCTCTCTCTCTCTCTCTCTCTCTCTCATCTCTCTCTCCTCTCTCTCTACTCTCTCATCTCTCTCTCTCCCTTCATCTCTCTCGTTCGGGTGGTTTATTCGTTATAAGGCCAAGGCCCCTTATGAAGGGTATACGAACATGATATGATATTAAGTGCAACACATGTAGTAAAATCCAAAATGGAGAGAAAAAAAGTTAATACAGACTGATTGCATATGATAGAAAATGATTCTGAATCTCTCTCTCTCTCTCTCTCTCTCTCTCTCTCTCTCTCTCTCATCTCTCTCTCATCTCTCTCTCTCTCTCTCTCTCTCTCTCTCTCTGGTTAGTTAATCTCTTTCGCTCTGCAGTCCTTGTTGCTGCTATTGCTTCTCCTCATATCGTTGGTATTATACTAACTGTATTTTGTTACTGCTTTAGCTATCTGTTTCTGTTTATGTGTGTGTGTGGGTAGGGGGGGGGGGGTGGGGGGGGGGGGGGGTGTGTGGGTGGGGTGGGTGGGGTGGTGAGTGTGGTGTATATGTAAGGAGTGGGGGTGTGGTGTGGTATAGTGTGGTGGTGGTGGTGTGTGTGTTGGTGTTGTTTGGGGGTGGGGGTTGTAGTGTGATGTGCATGTTGTTTGGTGTGGTGCGTTGGGGGGGGGGGGGGGGGGGGGGGGGGTGTGTAGTGCGGTGTGGTGTGTGTGTGCGTGCGCACTCGCGCGCGTGCGTTCGTACTGCGTGCGTGCTTGCGTGCGTGTATAAAACTGTCACTCGTTCACCCCCCCCCCCCTACACACACACACACACATGGGTAAGGTAAAGGGTAAAGGTGTCCCAAAACCTATAACGTCGTAGGGGGAGCGAGGCGTCAGAGACCTCACTTCTCTAGGGCCAGCATATTGAGGGCGGTGGCGCC
>CM054146.1:36959037-37019037 GCA_028751875.1 Rapana venosa | reverse complement strand
AAAGAAAGAAAGAAAGTCAAAGAAAGAAAGAAAGAAAGCAAGCAAGGAAAGAAAGAAGAGAAAGAAAGAAAGAAAAAGAGAGAGACAGAGACAGACAGAGATATTGGGCAGGGGCACTCCATAGGTAAAAAAACCCACAACCCTTCATATAATTATAAAAGCTTACATTATCCTAGGTTTGCAAGTTTGAATGTGTAACACGATTAAACATTATTTTTCTGATGTTTATCATTATTGTCTAGAGTCGAGACAATTTGCATTAATTTTTTTTCTCTCGTTTTAAGTTTGGAAAATTTGTAACGTTGCTCATAGGTGAGGTTTTCGTTTCTTCTTTCTTTTTATCTTTCTCTATTTATTTCTGTCTTTCCTGTCTTTTCTTTCTTCCTTCCTTCCTTTCTTTCTTTCTTTCCTTCTTTCTTTCCTTCTTTCTTTCTTTCTTTCTTTCTATCTTTCTTTCTTTCTTTCCTTCTTTCTTTCTTTTTTTCTTTCTTTCTTTTTTTCCTTCTTTCTTTCTTTCTTTCTTTCTTTCTTTCTGTCTATCTTTCTTCTTTTCTTATCTTTCTTTCTTTCTTTCTTTTCTGTCTGTCCGTCTTTCCTTCCTTCGTTTTTTTTTTTTCATTCTTTCTTTTTTTCCTTCCTTCTTTCTTTCTTTTTTCTAGCTCTTTCTTTTTCTTTTCTTTTTCTGTCTTTCTTTCTTTCCTTCCTTCTGCCTTTTCCCCGCTTCTTTCTTTCTGTCTTATTTCTTTCTTTTTTTTTGGTCTTTCCTTCCCTCTTTGTTGTAGTTTGGTAGTTTTACTGGTCAGTGAACGGTGATTTCTCTTGCCCCCCACCCCCCTTCCCTTTCCACAGGATTTCCAAAAGGACAACCTGAGATGCGAGTTCAACATAGGTTCTGGGAAAACAGTGCCAGCCACAGTGATCCCCTTCAGTAAGGACAAGGTGCTCATCAACTGCAGCATGCTCAATGTAAGTTTGTGTGTTTATTTGTGTGTGTGTGTGTGTGTGTGTGTGTGTGTGTGTGTGTGTGTGTGTGTGTGTGTGTGTGGTGTGTGTGTGTGTGTGTGCATACATTTTGAAATATCTTATGTTATTCGAGGAAAGTTGCATGCGTGTCAATGATTCGAGTGCAAGCGCTTCGATTTTTTTTGTTTTACCAGATTCGACGCTATAAAAATTCCATATATGATTATTGTTATTATTATTATCATTAGCAGTAGTATTATTAGTATTATTATTATTATTTATTTATTTATTTATTTTATTCTTTTATTTCGAGGATAACGGAATAAGCACTCTTGTGCTTTTTCTCATCCAGTCCCCGTGTGTATGCAGTTTTGTCAAATTTTTGTCATCCTTTCCAACCGGCGCACAATGACCTACTCTTCCGAAAAGCGGAACGGGTTTTTAACGTGTGCGAAAGATGTTCTGCGTGCGTTTTTGCACACGGGACCTCGGTTTATAGTCTCATCCGAAGGACTTTTTGGGGAGAGTGGAGTCGGCACTGATGTTAACTCCAGAGGAAAATATCCCCTTGAACGGGAATCGAACCCAACAACAACGCACGCACGCACGCATGGACCCACCACACCACACCACACCACACCACACACACACACACACACCACACACACACACACACACACACACACACACACACACACACACACACACACACACAAACACACATAAACACATAAACACACACACACACAAACACACATACACACACATAAACAACACACACACACACACACACACACACACACACACACACACAACACACACACGCACAACACACACACACACACACACATATGCACACACACAAAAGCCCCTTGCATTCTCACGTCATTCATTTTCCTTTGTTGATCTTGAATGTGCGATTCAACGAGTTTCAATTTGATATCTTTCATTCTCACATCCTCATTCGGCGTGCTTCGTTGCATTATTAGTGTGCAATTCAACGAGTTTCAATTTGATGTCTTTCATTCTCACATCATCATTCAGTATGTTTCGTTGCATTATTAGCGTGCGATTCAACGAGTTTCAATTTGATGTCTTTCATTCTCACATCGTCATTCAGCGTGCTTCGTTGCATTATTAGTGTGTATGATTCAACGAGTTTCAATTTGATATCTTTCATTCTCACATCATCATTCAGCGTGCTTCGTTGCATTATTAGTGTGCGATTCAACGAGTTTCAATTTGATATCTTTCATTCTCACATCATCATTTAGTATGCTTCGTTGCATTATTAGCGTGTGCGATTCAACGAGTTTCAATTGGATGTCGTTCATTCTCACATCATCATTCAGCGTGCTTCGTTGCATTATTAGTGTGTGCGATTCAACGAGTTTCAATTGGATGTCGTTCATTCTCACATCATCATTCAGCGTGCTTCGTTGCATTATTAGTGTGTGTGATTCAACGAGTTTCAATTTGATGTCGTTCATTCTCACCATCATCATTTAGTATGCTTCGTTGAATTAATAGTGTGCGATTCAACGAGTTTCAATGTGATGTCGTTCATTCTCACATCATCATCCAGCGTGCTTCGTTGCATTATTAGTGTGTGATTCAACGAGTTTCCATTTGATATCTTTCACTCTCACATCATCATTCAACGTGCTTCGTTGCATTATTAGCGTGCGATTCAACGAGTTTCAATTTGATGTCGTTCATTCTCACATCATCATTCAGCGTGCTTCGTTGCATTATTAGTGTGTGATTCAACGAGTTTCAATTTGATGTCGTTCATTCTCACATCATCATTTAGTATGCTTCGTTGCATTATTAGTGTGTGTGATTCAACGAGTTTCAATTTGATGTCTTTCATTCTCACATCATAATTCAGTATGCTTCGTTGAATTACTAGTGTGTGATTCAACGAGTTTCAATTTGATATCTTTCATTCTCACATCATCATTTAGTATGCTTCGTTGCATTATTAGTGTGTGTGATTCAACGAGTTTCAATTTGATGTCGTTCATTCTCACATCATCATTCAGCGTGCTTCGTTGAATTGTTAGTGTGCGATTCAACGAGTTTCAATTTGATATCTTTCATTCTCACATCATCATTCAGTATACTTCGTTGCATTATTAGCGTGCGATTCAACGAGTTTCAATTTGATGTCGTTCATTCTTCAAAGTCCTTCGGATGAGACTATAAACCGAGGCCCCGTGTGCGAACGCATGCAGAACATCTTGCGCACACGTTAAACCCTGTTCCGCTTTTCGAAAGAGTAGGCCATTGTGTGCCGGTGGGAACAGATGACAAAATTTACAAAACCGTATACACACGGGGACTGGATGTAAAAAAGCACATGAGTGTTTATTCCATTATCCTCGATATTTATTTTATTAAAAAAAAAACCCTGAGCGCTTTGATTTGTTGCTTTACAAGATTCAGCGCTATATAAATTCCATACATTATTATTATTATTATTATTATTATTATTATTATTATTATTATTATTATTATTATTATTGTTGTTGTTGTTGTTGTTGTTGTTGTTATTATTATTATTATTCTCACATCATCATTCAGCGTGCTTCGTTGCATTATTAGTGTGTGTGCGATTCAACGAGTTTCAATTTTGATGTCTTTCACTCTCACATCATCATTCAGCGTGCTTCGTTGCATTATCAACGTGTGCACCTCGCCCTGTGTTTCAGTTCAACTATCACCGCAGTGTCAGCCTGTACAGCGTGCCTTTCAAGATCTACTGGGGAGCGGGAAACCACCCCCTGGACAACCCCGATGGAATACAAGGTGGGGTTGTTTTTTTTTCGTGAACCTGTAGATAATCCTGGGGTGGTTTTCATCTTTTTTGGGGGGTACTTTTTAATGTCCGTATTTTTGGTATTATTATCATCCCTATCATTATCTTAATTGTCATTATCATCAGTGCTATTATCATCATCATTATAACTATATTGATCATCACCAGCATCATCAGCACCATCATCCTCATCAGCATCTCTCTCTCTCTTTCCCTTTCTCTCTCCATCATGGACATTTTCAAAATCAAACAAATCCCAAAGACTAAATGCGGCTACCTTAAATGTTGGGCAAACGGTCGCATAAATATATATATATATATATATATATATATATATATATATATAGAGAGAGAGAGAGAGAGAGAGAGAGAGAGAGAGAGAGAGAGAATGCAAATTCTGTTTTCGATTTAACTCACCATAATGTTGAGTTTCTGATACATCATCCAGTCTTGTAAAATGGGTTTTGTATGTACAGGTAATAATTTTAAAAATAGTTCTACACTGCAGGCCCAGTCCCGCCCAGTGATTTGTCTGTGACATCTCCAATCTCCAACGGGTTCGATTCCCGTTCAAGGGGGATATTTTCCCCAGGAGCTAACATCAGTGTAGACTCCACTCTCCCCCCAAAAGTCCTTCGGATGAGACTATATAAACCGAGGTCCCGTGTGCGAACGCACGCAGAACATCTTGCGCACACGTTAAATCCCGACCCGCTTTTTGTAAGAGTAGGGAGCCGACGGGGGACGGGATAGCTCAGTGGTCGGAGCACTCGCTTTCCCCCAGCCAAGTTAAGCAGCGTCGAGCGTGGTTACCAGTTGGATGGGTGACCGTTTGCGCGCCTTGGCTTCAGTACAGTTCCCCCAGTTCACCCAGCTGTCAATGGGTACCTGCCCTCTATAGGGTCAGGGAAGGTAAAGCAGCGAGGGAGAGGAGATGGGCGCCACCGCCCTCAATATGCTGGCCCTAGAGAAGTGAGGTCTCTGACGCCTCGCTCCCCTACGACCTTATAGGTTATGGGACTCCTTTACCTTTACCTTTACCTTGTAGCGTGGGTGTGTTAATATTATGTTATTACGTTGTGTGGATGGATGCCTTTCTTTCAGTGGTGATGTACAAGTGCTGGGCCATGGCCGGCAGCTGCGGGGAGTGCTTCACGGTGGAGGAGAAGTACGGCTGCGGGTGGTGCGGCAACAGGGAATGCACTACCGCCCGCTTCTGCGCCGCGCACTGGCTCTCCCGCTCCCGGGTCTGCCCCAACCCTACCATCACTTCGGTAAGTGTGTGTGGGTGTGTGTAGTGTAGTGTAGTTTGTCAAGTCAAGTCAAGTCAAATCAAACTTTTATTTTCAGATGGTACATTGAATAAGCAGTGCATTTGCTTTTTTTTTTTCATCAAGCCATATATCTCAAGAAAAAAAAAAGCGAGAAAAAAATATATGTATGCAGACAGAGAATAAAAAAAACCTAATCTGTGGTAAACTATACAAATCAAACAAGAAAAGACAATAACATATGCATATATGGAATTAAAAACAAAACCAAAACCCCTGAAAAATATTAAACCATACAGTTCAAATAATTCAAAAATCTTGAAAAAATATCCATCATAATACAAACAAACAAACAACGAAGAAAAACCAAACCAAAACAAACAAAGAAGACAAAACAATTTTTTGTTAAAGACACACCAACTGCTTCCCTCCCCCAAACCCTTACAAACATACACACAAAAACCTTCAACCATACAAACAACTGAATAAAACAAACAAAAAAAGATAAAGATTTGGGGGGGGGGGGTGGGGGTAGGGGGGATAGAGTGGGGATGGTGGTGAGGGTTGTGGGTGTGTGTGTGGTGGTGGTGGTGGTGGTGGTGGTGGTGGTGTGTGTATGTGTGTGTGAGCGTGTGTGTGTTTTGGGGTGGGATTGGGGGAAAGTATGTGTTTGTGCTAGTACAATTTCACGTTATTCTGACCAACAACAACAAAAAACTCAAAACAAAAGAAAACGATGATGATGGTGGTGGTGATCGGTGGGTGTTTGGGGCGAGTATGGAGCAGGGGGTGGGGGAGGGGTTGAGTATAAAGAGGAAATGTAGTAGTATATCCGTGTGAGGAGCACATACACAGACGCACACACACACAACACACAATACACTCACACACAACACACACACAACACACACGCACACACACAACACCCACACAACACACACACACACTCACATACACACTTACACACACACTCACAACACACACACACACACACACTCAAACACGCTTACACACCCCACTCCCACTGTGTGTGTGTGTGTGTGTGTGTGCGCGCGCATTTGGACTTGTTAGAACTATTACTTGCTATTGGTTGCATGGCTGTGTAAGAATGAGTTGAGTGCAAGCGCTTTGATTTGTCTGTGCAAGATATAGCGCTATATAAATTCCATTTATTATTATTATTATTATTATTATTATTATCCCCATCCCACCCAAATGCACACACACACACACACACACACACACACACACACACACACACACACACACACACTCACACTCAATCGCTCACTCACTCACTCTCTGTCTGTCTTCCCACACACACACACACACACACACACACACACACACACACACACACACACACACACACACACACACCAAATTGATATAATATAATATAAATATACAATTGACGTTTTTGATTGTGTCCAATAAGTCTACATGACTTTTATAAATGGCAATAAAATCTTCTTCTTCTCATCTTCTTATTCTCTCTTCTCTCTCTCATCTCTCTCTCTCTCTCTCTCTCTCTCTCTCTCTCTCTCTCTCTCTCTCTCTCTCTCTCTCTCTCTCTCTCTCTCACACACACACACACACACACACCAACGTACCTTCAACCCAACCCCCATGACCCACTCTCTCTGTGTGTATATTTCAGATCCACCCCCATTCAGGGCCCAGTGAGGGCGGGACTCGCCTGACGGTGCTGGGGGAAAACCTGGGGCAGGCCATCAAAGACGTGGAGGTGGACGTGGATGGCGTCGTCTGCACCATCCTGGAGTTCGAGGCCCCCAGGAAGTGAGCACCTGACCCTCCCCGGGGGCGTCGTTGTTGAGCGCTTTGATTTGTTGCTTTACAAGATTCAGCGCTATATAAATTCCATACATTGACTGATTTGATTGGTTGTTGCCCATCCACATTCAAATTCAAAAGCTTTATTTATCTCGAAGACAGAGACATTCCGGCGGGTTACTCGCCATACATAAAAAACAATAAGAATTTAAACATAATATTTAAAACGAGCGCTTTGATTTGTTGCTTTACAAGATTCAGCGCTATATAAGTTCCATACATTATTATTATTATTATTAAAACACACACACACACACTGTCCAAACATCAGCACGCACCCATCATGAGATTTTTATTTTAAAAAAAAGCATCCACAAATCAGCACTATCAGCCACAAACCCACCCCAACCAAAAAAATCACTGTACTCATGTGCGCACTAGTAAACCCGTACGTACGTCCGCACATTCACAAACAGTCGCTCGCGCACGCACGCACGCTCGCACATTGTAAACATTCGTACCCATGCTCACGCATTTTAATAATGTAAGTCAAATTGTTAGAACATGTTTGTATAACAATAACAATAACAATCCTCTGCAGCATGATGTTGCCCAGGGCCCCATCAGTTCTCTTTCATTTGACCACTTTAAGTCACGGCAGATTTCTCTGCGTGAAAATCGGACTGCTCTCCTAGCCCCCGGGGGAGAGCACGTCGCCACAAGAGCAGCGCCACCTCTTTTTTTTTTTGGTCTGCAACTGTATTTGTTTTCCTATCAGAGTGGCTTTTTTTTTTCCTAAGAATTTGGCCAGGGACAACTCTCTTTGTTGCCGTGGGGTCTTTTTACGTGCGCTGAATAATTTTTGTGGAACACACGGGACCTCGGTTTATCGTCTCAATCGAAAGACTAGCGCCCAGACCACCACTCATGGTCTAATGGATGCAAGGGGGGGGGGGGGGGGGAGTGGGGGGAGTTTCGGGCCCCTTGCTAAGTATTCATTCCATTTAAACTGGCAGTGTCTTGGATTAAAATAGCTCAGTGGTCAGAGCACTCCGCTCTCCCCAAGCTATGGTTAAGCAGCGTCGATCCTGGTTAGCTCACGGATGGGTGGCTGTTCACCCGCCTTGCCTTCAGTACAGTCCCTCCAGTTCTCCCAGTCTGTAAAATGGGTACCTTGCCATCTTTAGGGGTCAGGGAAGTTTAAAGCAGTGAGGGGAGAAGAGATGGGTGCCGCCCTCAAGATGCTGGCCCCTAGAGAAGCTGAGGTCTCCGATTCCTGGCTTCGCAACGACTGCCTAGGTTATAGGACATTTTTACCTGTTAGTCAACTGTTTACTTAAGTTCTTTGATATTGTGTCAACTTTTTGTATAATTCACATTTTTTTTGCATTTGATGTATTGTCATTTAAACGACTTGTGCCAGTTAGGTAACTGTATAACTTAGTTCTTTAATATTGTGTCAACATCTTGCGCACACGTTAAAACCCGTTCCGCTTTTCGGAAGAGTAGGCCATTGTGTGCCGGTGGGGAACGAATGACAAAATTGACAAAACTGCATACGCACGGGGACTGGATGAGAAAAAGCACATGAGAGGTTATTCCATTATCCTCTAAATAAAAGAATAAATAAATAAATAAACTTTGTGTACAATTTTGCATTTTGATCTATTGGCATTAAAACGACTTGTGCTTTTTAAAAAATTATTTTTATTTATTCTTTTATATCGAGGATAATGGAATAAGCACTCACGCGCTTTTCTTTTTTCTTTTTTTTATACATCCAGTCCCCCCCCCCCCCCCCCTCCGTGTGTATGCAATGCGTTGGGTTTTTAAAAAAAAATCAAATTTGTCATCCGTTCCCACAATGGCCTACTCTTTGGAAAAGCGGAACAGGATTTTAACGTGTCGCCCGTGTCAAAAGGGAGTCTGAAGACTTCAGGATGTATGGTGGATTGAGTGTGGTGTGGGTGTGTGGGTTATTCGGTGTGACGAGGTGGTGGTATAACTTGATGGCCTTGTTGTTGTGCAGAGTGGTGTGTGGGTGTGTGGATGTGTGGGTTATTCGGTGTGACGAGGTGTTGGTATAACTTGATGGCCTTGTTGTTGTGCAGAGTGGTGTGTGGATGTGTGGATGTGTGGGTTATTCGGTGTGACGAGGTGGTGGTATAACTTGATGGCCTTGTTGTTGTGCAGAGTGGTGTGTGGGTGTGTGGGTTATTCGGTGTGGAGAGGTGTTGGTATACTTGATGGCCTTGTTGTTGTGCAGAGTGGTGTGTGGGTTATTCGGTGTGAAGACGAGGTGTTGGTATAACTTGATGGCCTTGTTGTTGTGCAGAGTGGTGTGTGGGTGTGTGGATGTGTGGGTTATTCGGTGTGAGGAGGTGTTGGTATAACTTGATGGCCTTGTTGTTGTGCAGAGTGGTGTGTGGGTGTGTGGGTTATTCGGTGTGAGGAGGTGTTGGTATAACTTGATGGCCTTGTTGTTGTGCAGAGTGGTGTGTGGATGTGTGGGTTATTCGGTGTGGAGAGGTGTTGGTATACTTGATGGCCTTGTTGTTGTGCAGAGTGGTGTGTGGGTGTGTGGACGTGTGGGTTATTCGGTGTGAGGAGGCGTTGGTATAACTTGATGGCCTTGTTGTTGTGCAGAGTGGTGTGTGGGTGTGTGGGTTATTCGGTGTGAGGAGGTGTTGGTATAACTTGATGGCCTTGTTGTTGTGCAGAGTGGTGTGTGGATGTGTGGGTTATTCGGTGTGGAGAGGTGTTGGTATACTTGATGGCCTTGTTGTTGTGCAGAGTGGTGTGTGGGTGTGTGGACGTGTGGGTTATTCGGTGTGAGGAGGTGTTGGTATAACTTGATGGCCTTGTTGTTGTGCAGAGTGGTGTGTGGGGTGTGTGGGTTATTCGGTGTGAGGAGGTGTTGGTATAACTTGATGGCCTTGTTGTTGTGCAGAGTGGTGTGTGGATGTGTGGGTTATTCGGTGTGGAGAGGTGTTGGTATACTTGATGGCCTTGTTGTTGTGCAGAGCGGTGTGTGGGTGTGTGGACGTGTGGGTTATTCGGTGTGAGGAGGTGTTGGTATAACTTGATGGCCTTGTTGTTGTGCAGAGTGGTGTGTCTGACTCGGCCGGCCGGCATGCCCTTGCAGGCAGGGAGAGTGCGAGTGACCGTGGGCAACACACACCGCGGAATCTCTGACCATGATTTCCGCTATGTGGTCAGTAGATGGCCTGGTTGTTTGTCTGTCTGGTTGGCTGGTTGTCTCGTTGTCTGTCTGGTTGTCTGTCTCTTTGTCTGGTTGTCTCTTTGTCTGTCTCTTTTGTCTGTCACTTTTTCTGTCTGTTTTGTCTGTCACTTTGTCACTTTGTCTGTTTTGTCTGTCTGTCTCTTTTGTCTGTCTGTCTGTCTCTTTTGTCTGTCTGTCTCTTTTGTCTATGTCTCTTTTTATGTCTGTTTTGTCTGTCGGTCTCTTTGTCTGTTTGTCTGTCTGTCTCTTTTTCTGTCTGTCTGGTTGTCTGTTTTGTCTGTCTCTTTTGTCTGTCTGTTTTGTCTGTCTCTTTGTCTATCTGTTTGTCTGTCTGTCTCGTTGCCTGTCACTTTGTCTGTCTGTCACTTTGTCTGATTGTCTGTCTGTCTGATTGTCTGTCTGTCTGGTTGTCTCTTTGTCTATCTGTCATTTTGTCTGTCTTTCTCTTTTCTGTCTCTTTGTCTGTCTCTTTTTCTGTCTGTCTGGTTGTCTGTCTGTCTCTTTGTCTGTCTGTCTCTTTTTCTGTCTTGTTTTGTCTGTCTGTCTGTCTCTTTTGTCTGTCTGTCTCTTTGTCTGTCTGTCTCTTTGTCTGTCTGTCTCTCTGTCTGTCTCTCTGTTTTGTTTGTTTTGGTTCTGCACAGTGACAGGTGGAGTTTTTTGGGTCGTTTTTTTTTTCATGTCAAAGTTCACTGTTCAGCTTTGTTGTAATGGTTGGACCTAATTTTTGTGTTTCTTCTTTTTTAAATAAAAATTTCCTGTCAGTATAAATATCGCCCCACTTTCTGAAACTTGTGTGCTATGAATATTCCCTCTTCTCTATCCATTTCACCCCACCTTCTGAAAATTATGTGCTAGGAATTCCCTCTTTTCTATCCCAGTCTTTCCTTCTGCATCGTTTCTTTTCTTCCTGTCACCCTCCTTCTTGTCTATTTTCTTCCCTCTTGGTCCATCCTCCTGCCTTTTCTTTCCAGAAAGACTTCAAAGATTATAATTCTCTCCCACGCCGAAGTCGGATGCACTGGGCCTGACTTGTCAGGCGCTTAACGGCAGCGCAACGCATTTTTGCTCATATTATGATAGACTGGATAGCTGAATGGTCAGACCACTCGCTTTCCCCCAACCAGTGTTAAGCAGCATCGAGCGTGGTTACCACCAAGTGGATGGGTGACCGTTTGCGCGCCTTGGCTTCAGTACAGTCTTCCCCCCCAGTTCCCCCAGCTGTGAATGGGTACCTGCCCTCTTTAGGGCCAGGGAAGGTAAAGCAGCGAGGGAGGGGAGATGGGCGCCGCCCTCAGTATGCTAGCCCCTTGGAGAAGCTGAGGTCTCTGATGTCTAGTTCCCCTACGACCACATAGGTTACGAGAACATCTTTATGACCCAGACAACAGTAGTTGCTGTCTGAGTGTTTGATGAAGAAGAAGCATGGAGTATAGCTTACCACGAATTTGTTGCTGTGCGTTCCCTGCTATGGATTTTCAGATTCAGATTCAGATTCAGAATATTTTATTGCCATTTAAGTCAAGTAGACTTATTTGACACAACAACAAAACAAGCAAACATCAGTTATAACCATCTCTTTGGTTCAAATTAATGTACACTAAAGCATGTTGCATTTTACTTCTCATTTTCTCTTTTTCTTAAAACATTCATACACATATTTGATGATATCTGCTTGATAGATATCAACTGTGATTATGTCACTTAATTTATCTATACAAATGTTGCGTTTTTTGTCTTTGGTTGTAATTTTTAATAACAAATTGTTTCTGAGTTCATCATATGAGATACATTCATCGAGTAAATGAAATTCATCTTCTATCTTGTTGTTGTTGTTGTTGTGCGTTCCCCAGCTTTACGCCCTGGGGGTCACCCAGCACATGCACTCTGACTCACTCATCCCACCTGGGAATCTCTGTGAGATAGGAAGTACACCGGGTGAGAAGTTTGCGTGTACGACTATTTTCAAGTACCTCGCCACATAGGCAGCCATACTCCGACTTCAGAGGATTTTTTCTCCTATAAAGGAGAGTGCAGGTTGTTATGTTAAGAGCTTGTCATGGCTGAAGGCAATCTCAACACAACATTTTAAACATAACAACATTTTAATATAGGCCTTGGCAATTAGCTGACATCAATAACCTGACACAGCTTTTGGCCTTGGCCAAATCTTCTATCTTGTTACAATATCTACATTTTCTGTCCTCTCTTGATATATTTTGGTGCCTTCCTTTCTCTATCATTAAATTGTGACAGTTTGTGCGAAATTTACAAAACGTCTTCTTATGAGGGTTTTTTTTTTCCCATAGTTTATTAAGTATGGTTCCAGTCTGTATTCTTTGGTAGCAAAATCGTAAAATTTTAGTTTTGCAAACTGACATGTGTGTTGTTGTGGCGGTGGTGGTGGTGGTCATTGCAGGAGCCAGAAATCACGGGCATCACCCCGACAATGGGTCCTATGGATGGAGGCACCGTGGTCACCATCCTGGGCAACGACGTCAATGCCGGGACCTCCATTGCCGTCATGATCGGGGACAACATGCCCTGTGTCAACGTGACCAGGTGGGTTGTGCGATAGTGGGTGTGGGTGTGTGGATGTGTGTGTGTGTGTGTGGGGGGGGGGGGGGGGTGGTTGAGTGTGTGTGTGTGTGGTGGGGGGGGGGGGTTGTGGGTGGTGTTGTGAGTATGTGTGTGTGTGGGGTGGGGGGTGTGGGGTTGTGTTGTGTTGTGTGTGATGTGTGTGATGTATGTGTGTGTGTGTGTGTGGGGGTGTGTGTGTGTGGTGTGTGGTGTGGATGTGTTGTTTGTGTGTTGTGTGTGTGGTTGGGTGTGGTGTGTGTGTGTGTGTGTGTGAGTATGTGTGTGTGTGATGTGTGTGTTGTTTGTGTTGTGTTGATGTGTGTGTGTTGTGGTTTGTGTGTGTGTGGGGGGTGGGTGGTGGTGGTGTGTGTGTGTGTGTGTGTGTGTGGTGGTGTGTTTGGGGTGTGTTGTGTGTGTGGTGTGTGGATGTGGTGTGTGTGTGGGGTTGTGTGGATGTGGGTGTGTGGGGGGTGGGGTGTGTGTGTGTGTGGTGTATGGTGTGTTGTTGTGTGTGTGAGTTGTGTGTTTGTGTGTGTGAGTGTGTGTGATGATGAAGAAAATGTGAATGATTATTCTATATGTGTTTGGTTTGTGTGGTGGTGGTGGGGGTGGATGGGTGTGTGTGTGTGGGGGGGGGTGGATGGGGTGTGGGTGTTTGTGTGTGTGTGTTATGATGACAAGAAAACTGCTGAAAAATACTTATTTCCTATATGGTAGTCACTTAGGACAATTATGTGTGTATGTGTGCTTGTGTAATGCTTCTGTGTGTGTGTCTGTGTCTGTGTGTGTGTGTGTGAGTGATAATGGAAAGAAAACTGCTGGAAAATACTTATTTCCTATTATTGCTAGTCACTTAGGACAATTATGTGTGTATGTGGCTTGTGTAATGCTTCTTTGTGTGTGTGTGTGTGTGTGTTATGATGACAAGAAAACTGCTGGAAAATACTTATTTCCTATTATTGCTAGTCACTTAGGACATTTATGTGTGTATGTGTGCTTGTGTAATGCTTCTTTGTGTGTGTGTGTGTGTGATAATGACAAGAAAACTGCTGGAAAATACTTATTTCCTATTATTGCTAGTCACTTAGGACATCTATGTGTGTATGTGTGCTTGTGTAATGCTTCTCTGTGTATGTGTGTGTGTGTGTGTATGAGAGAGAGAGAGAGAGTGATAATGACAAGAAAACTGCTGGAAAATACTTATTTCCTATTATTGCTAGTCACTGTAGAAGAACAACTGCTGGACATTTATGTGTGCTTGTGTGATGCTTCTGTGTGTGTGTGTGTGTGTGTGTGTAGGGGGGGGGGGGGGTGATAATGACAAGAAAACTACTTGAAAAATACTTATTTCCTATTATTGCTAGTCGCTTTAGAAGAACAACTGCTGGACATTTATGTGTGTTTTTGTGCTTGTGTGATGCCTCTGTGTGTGTGTGTGCGTGCGTGCGCGCTTGCTTATGTGTGTGTGTGATGTGCGTGCGCGTACACATACACTTGTGTGCGTGTGTATGTGCGCGCGAACAATGTGTGTGCACAAGCATGTATGTTGTGCATGCATGCGTGCATTCATGTGCATGTGAGTTTGTGTGTATTATGTCCACACGTCCATACTACTTGCATATACCTGTATGTTTGCGCGCGTGCGTGTGTGCTCGCGTGCGCTCGCTCTCACACACACGCTTACTTACTTCCTTACTTACTGACTCGTGTATTTGTACGCGTGTGCTTGCTTGCTTGCAGACTGAGCGACAGCAACCTGACGTGCGTGACCAGCAACAGCTCGACGGCCTCCAACGGCAGCCACAGCCTGAGCATGACCTTCGACGGCACGCGGGTACAGGGCCCCCGCGCTGTCACCTTCACCTACCTGTCCAACCCTGTGGTCCGGGGCATCGACCACAAAGAGTCCATCCTCAGGTGTGTGCTTGCTGCTGGTGCTGGTGCTGGGGCTGGTGGTGGTGGTGGTGGTTGTGGCTGAGAGAGGAGAGGAGGGGTGCTGGGGGTGTGGGGGGAGGTGGGGTGGGGTGGGGTGGGGTGGGGTGGGGGTGGGGGGGAGTAGTGTTGTGTGGATGTGGTGGGGGTGGGTGGGGTTGGTGGGGGTGGGGGAGGGGTTGGTGAGGGTGAGGGGGGTGTTGGTGAGGGGGGGGGGGTTGGTGGGGGTGAGGGGTGGGGGTTGGTGGGGGGGGGTGAGGGGTTGGTGGAGGTGGGGGAGGGTGGTGGGGGAAGTTTGTGTGGGGGTGGGGGTGTGGAGGATGTGTGAGTGCGTGTGTATGCGTGTGTTAATGGGGGAGGGGAGGGGAGCGTTAGATGTGTGTTTCTGTCTCTGTGTCTGTATGTGAGTGGGTTTTTTTAATTGTTGATTTTGTTTTGGTGGGGTTTTTGGGGGTTGGGGGGGTGGGAGCGCAATTTGTGTGTGGAGGTGGGATTGGGGATTGTGAGTTGGTGTGTTGGAGGGCGAACTGTGTGTGTTTGTGTGTGTAAGTGTGTGCACGTGCATGTGTGTGCGCGTTTATGCATGCGTGACTGAGGGAGAAAGAGAGTGAGAGTGCGTGTGTGTGTGAGAGAGAGAGAGTGTGTGCGCGTGCGCATTTGTGCGCACATGCGTTTGCACAAGTGTGTGTATGTATGTGAGTTTCAATAATGACTGACGGTGCACTGTGGTGTTGTTGTTGCAGCGGAGGGGTGAAGATCAAGGTGATAGGAGAGAACCTGGACCGTGTGCAGACCCCCAGCATGATTCTGTGGTACAACAACTTGCCCTACGAAAATGTAAAGACTCTTTCTTTCATTTCATTAATCGTCAATAATTGCTCTTTGATAACTTCATAGCGTTCTCTCCTTAGATCAAATTAATGTTCTTGAAAATGTAAGGTGGTAAGATTGTTTCTCTTTCGACTTAATATTATAACCTATGAAAATGTTAGACTTTTGATGAGAATGCTCTTTGAAAATGTGAGATGTTTTCCAGTCCTTTGCCAAAATGGTTGTGAAAATGTGTGGGGGTTTTTGTTTTTGTTTGATCTTTTCTTTGAAATGTGATTTCTTAGAACTTACATACCTGGCTGAATTTGCTGGTGTTTGTGGGGAGTGTTGTTGTCATTATGGGTACATTGTCAATATTTTCCTCAGTAACCCAAACTTGATTGTAAGGTATCTTCAGAAGGAAGACTTTTATTGTTGCAAATTATGCAGTATTTGAAGTTTGGTTGCAAAATATCCTTGATACAGACCATTTTCGTTGTCGCAAATTATCAAGAATTTTAAACTTGATATCCGAAATATTATAACAGAACTTGATTGCCAGTTATCCGAAATATCACAACAGTTCCAATGCTGAAAAATGATCAAGGATTTGAAATTTGACTGTAAGATATCCTGAACATAAAAAAGTTTCAATGTTGCAACTTATCGAAAATTCTAAACTTGATTGCAAGACACCCTCAATCATCTTTGTGCAACGGGCATGTGAAGAATCCCTCAAAACAGAAACAGTTTCAATATCACAAACCACCAAGGATTCGAAACCTGATCGCAAGACACCCTCAATCCTCTCTTTGCAATAAGCATGTGAAAAATCCCCCCCGAAAAAAAAACAGAAAAAGTTTCAATGTCAGAAACTACCAACGATTCGAAACTTGATTACAAGACATCCTCAATCCTCTCTTTGCAACAGGCATATGAAAAATCCCCCCAAAACAAAAAAATTCAAATCACAAACTATCCAGGATTCGAAACTTGATTGCAAGACACCCTCAATCTTCTTTGCAACAGGCATGTGAAAACAAATCCGATCCCTCACCAATCCCCCCCCACCAAAAAAAAAAAAATTAAAAAGTTTCAATGTCACAAACTACCAACGATTCGAAACCTGATTGCAAGACACACCTCAACCCTCCTCTCTCTCTCTCCTCATCATCCTCTCCGTTCGAATCCCTCTTCATCACTTCTCTCTCATCTCTCTTCTCTCTCCTCTCAACTCTCTCTCATCTCTTCATCGTCTCATCTCTCTACTCTCTCTCTCTCCCCTCTCTCTCTCTGTGCTACGCAGGCATGTGAAAAGTCCACGGACGGCAAGCACATGTGGTGTAAAACGCCAGGAGTGCCCATACGCCCAGGCAAGCTGGAGGAAAGCAAGTCGAAAGCGCTGGCCTACGGATTCCGCCTGGACGGAGTCCAGTCCGTGCGCAACCTGACCGCGGTCAGCTACGAGGACCACCGCATGATGGAGGTGTTTTCTGACCCGGAGTTCATGAGTTTCGAGAATGGAGTCAAAGTTCACCAGCAGAAAAACGAGCTGCTGGTCATCGAGGTGAGTCCCCTTGGTTTAACGAGCTGCTTTGTCTATTTATTTATTTTTTTTATTTATCTATTTTATTCTTTTATGTCGAGGATAATGAAATAAGCACTTATGTGCTTTTTTTTTACATCCAGTCCCCGTGTGTATGGGGATTTGTGAATTCTGTCATCTGTTCCCACCGGCACACAATGGCCTACTCTTACGAAAAGCGGAGCAGGATTTAACGTGTGCGCAGGATGTTCTGCGTGCGTTCGCACACGGGACCTCGGTTTATATAGTCTCATCCGAAGGATTTTTGGGGGGAGAGTGGAATCTGCACTGATATTAACTCCAGGGGGAAATAATTATCCCCTTGAGCAGGAATCGATCCCGGGTCATCAGATTGCGAGCGCAATGCTCTAACCACTAGGCTATCCCGTCCCCCGTCAATCTCACAGGGAAGCAGGCTGTGTGACTATGGCAAGGCAGTGGTATGAAAATATTAAATATTTCGGTTCAGTCTCACTGGGAAGCAAGCTAAGTGACTCAGGCAAGGCAGTGGTATGAAAATAGTAAATATTTCCGTTCAGTCTCACTGGGAAGCAAGCTAAGTGACTCTGGCAAGGCAGTGGTATGAAAATGTTAAATATTTCCGTTCAGTCTCACAGGGAAGCAAGCTAAGTGACTCAGGCAAGGCAGTGGTATGAAAATAGTAAATAGTTCGGTTCAGTCTCACAGGACAGCAAGCTAAGTGACTCTGGCAAGGCAGTGGTATGAAAATAGTAAATAGTTCGGTTCAGTCTCACAGGGAAGCAAGCTAAGTGACTCTGGCGAGGCAGTGGTATGAAAATAGTAAATATTTCGGTTCAGTCTCACAGGGAAGCAAGCTAAGTGACTCTGGCAAGACAGTGGTATGGATGGGGATGATGACAAGTCTGGTTCAATCTGCTAACAGGGCAGCAAGCTGTGTGACTCTGGCAAGGTATGGATGGGGATGATGACAAGTCTGGGTCAATGATGACAAGTCTGGTTCAATGATGACAAGTCTGGGTCAATCTGTTCACAGGGCAGCAAGCTGTGTGACTGGCAAGGTATGGATGGGGATGATGACAAGTCTGGGTCAATGATGACAAGTCTGGGTCAATGATGACAAGTCTGGGTCAATGATGACAAGTTGGGTCAATGATGACAAGTCTGGTTCAATGATAACAAGTCTGGTTCAATGATGACAAGTCTGGGTCAATCTGTTCACAGGGCAGCAAGCTGGGTCCGCTGCGGAACCCCGATGTGACCATCACGGTGGGTCAGGAGAACTGCACGGAGGTCAACGTGGCGGCCACCATCGTCACCTGTAAACCCCCTCCCTCACAGCCTGACTCTCTGGTCGGCAGCGACCTTCCCGAAGTTGTGGTGAGTATTTCGTAAATGCTTTTCGGTTGTTTTCTTACAGGTATCTTTCTTAACATGTTTTAAGGAATAAGGTTTGGTTTTGTCTCATTTTCTTTGTGGTTGATGTGGTTTCTCCCACAAAGTGGTGACTGTCCTGGCTTGATGACCCTTATGGTTGGCCAGAGCGTTGCTATAAGGAACGACAGTAGAGCTGGTTTTGTACTCCTGAAGTTGTGGTTAGTATTTGATAAATGCTTTTGGCTTTTTTTACATGTAATTTTGTTGGTGTTGTTTTTTTAAGGAATCTAGTTTGGTTTTTATTATCTCATTTTTGTGTATTCATTTTTTTTTTAAAATTATTCTTTTATTTCGAGGATAATGGAATAAGTATGTGTCGTTGATGTGGTTTCTCCCACAATGTGGTGACTGTCCCTGGGTTGATGACCCTTATGGTTGGCCAGGGCGTTGCTACAAGGAACGACAGTAGAGTTGGTTTTATACCCTTTGAGTTAATATGTATATAGTTGCACAGTTTTAATCAAGAGATTAAGGATTTGACGAGGTGACAGCCCCGATATGGCCTCTGTGGTTGGCGGGGCTCTAAACAGCAAGATTGGAGTGGAGTGGAGTGTGTGTGTGTGTGATGCGTGTGTGTGTGTGTGTGTGTGTGTGTGTGTGTGTGTGTGTGTGGGGTGTGTGTGGGTGTGTGCGTGTGTGTGTGTGTGTGTGCGTGTGTGCGTGCGTGCATGCGTGCGTGCGTGCGTGCGTACGTGCGTGTGTCTTCCTTGCAAGAAACGCATCGAGAATGTTTACACAAAGATCTCTGCTCTCATTACCATATAGCTCAGTGGTCAAAGCACTCGCTTTCCCATAGCCAAGTTAAGCAGCGTCGAGCGTGGTTACCACTTGGATGGGTGACCGTTTGCGCGAACCTTGGCTTCAGTACAGTTCCCCCAGTTCCCCCAGCTGTAAATGGGTACCTGCCCTCTTTAGGGTCAGGGAAGGTAAAGCAGCGAGGGAGGAGAGGAGATGGGCGCTGTACGCCCTCAATATGCTTGGCCCCCTAGAGAAGTTGAGGTCTCTGACGCCTCGCTCCCCTACGACCTTAATATAGGTTATGGGACTCCTTTACCTTTTTTTTTTTTTTACCACCCTGAAAACGAAAGTGCCATCATTCTGCAGGTGACGGTGGGCAACCTCACCTTCGCTGTGGGGGCTCTGCGCTACGAGGAGCCGGAGGTGCTGTCCTTCGAAGCCATCGTGGCCATCGCCGTGGGCGCCAGCATGCTCTTCATCGTCCTCATCATCGTCTGCATCCTCTACCGCGTCAAGTCGCGCCGCAACGACGACCTCATGAAGAAGATGCGGATACAGATGGACATGCTGGAGGCCAGGGTGGCCAATGAATGCAAAGAAGGTGGGTCACATGAAAAAATTTTTTAAAAAGACAAAAAAATTGTTTTTTTTGGTTTCTGATGTGTGGTGTCCAACAGAAATAAATTCTGAATTTGCCTGCAATGTTCCAAGTTTGCTGAAGCTGGAAAGAAAAGAAACTAGTTACTAGTATTGTATTTTATGCACAGCGTGAAGATCCAGCATAGCTCAGTCAAGGGTCCAGGGCCCAGTGCTAAAATTAGCACGCCCTATCCTTTTACCAAGTCCCAAGTTTAGACTCTTCTTGCCATAATTAGCACAAGGTGAGCTGGGATGGGATGGATTGGATAGCAGCTGAAAGTAGCTGACAGTGGGAGCCAAAACTGACAGCAATATGACTGTGTTGTGTTTTGTCGTATCTTATTGAAGTTTTTGTACTCTTGAGAGGCGGAAAGAGGAACCCCAGGACCAAATAAAAGTTCCACTTCTTTCTTTGATCTGCCTGGAATGCAAGAACATCTGCTCCTCACACATTGGCCTCTTCAAAGGCTTGTAAAAACTGAAACCATCTTTTTTTTCTTCTAGGGATCCTTCTTGCATGCGAAGAACCAGCTATCATCATCTAAAGTCTGGGTTCAAGTTTAGTTCATAATTAAATATTCCACACACAGTTTCGGTCTTTTTGCATCTCTGGCAGCGCTTGAGTGTAGTAGTAGTGTGTAGTGCTGTAGTGAAGCTACCCAGATTTTGCCAGTGAATCGGTCAGTAGAAAAGAGAGAATTGCCTTTGGCAAAAGTCTGCTGTGTGAGTATACACTCTGATTGGCAGATAAATACTCAGAGGGAAAGAAAGAAAGAAAGAAAACTAACCACAAAGATGGTGCTGTGCTGTAGTGAAGTCCTCTCAAGGAAATAGTGGCTTCCTTCCATATTATATTTGTTATCAGGGGGAAAAAAGTGTTGTTTTGTCAGAAGTGTTGGGCAAAGAATAAATGTTTGGAAGATGAAAAAAGCTTTAGCAAACTTTAACATTGCAGGCAAATTCAGAATTTACTCCTGGTAGACCATCAGTGCCAGTGACAAGATTTGTAGGCCGAATACTTAGTACAGTAACCAGTGTGATGCAGTTAGAGGGATGTAACTCTTGTCCTAAAGGCTGTAGAAAAATTACTTCCCTTTAAATGCGGCACTTGGTTTTTCAGTTACGTTTTGGGGGGGGGGGGGGGGGGGGCATCATTTGAAGAAAACAAGGAATGTTGTTTCTCTGTTTGTTATCTAATGGGTAGATAGTGCTGAAAGATGGGATTATTTGTTTTATTCATTATAAGCTGATTCTTGTAAAAGTTGTGTGATGGAACTCACGAAGTATAGTTTTGCAGTTGTGATCTCTATGGAAGATGATAGGTGACATGATTTTTTTTTTCTCTGCTTGCTGTGTACTGGAAATGCTTTATTTTAAAAATCAACTAGTAGTGTGATTTTTATTTTTCAGCCAACAAATATTGTGTATGTACTTTGCCTTTTTCAAAATTTTTGTTTCATGTTCTTTTTTGTTTGTTTGCTGAATAGAAACAATTTTTCACAAAGAAGTTACATAAACCTGTGGGGGAAAAAAACACCTCTGGCTAGTACTGAATTAATGTTGATATGCAAGGACTTTGATGTACTGTCTCATCCAAAAGACTAGCACCCACACACTACTTTAAGGTCTTGTAGATTAGGGAAAAAGCTCAGATTCATTTGGATCTGCACATCTCGCTTTTTATGCAGGTGCAATACAGTACAGTAGGGGACGGGATAGCTCAGTGGTCGGAGCACTCGCTTTCTCCCAGCCAAGTTAAGCAGCGTCGAGCGTGGTTATCACTTGGATGGGTGACCCGTTTGCGCGCCTTGGCTTCAGCACAGTTCCTCCAGTTCACCCAGCTGTAAAATGGGTACCTACCCTCTTTAGGATCAGGGAAGGTAAAGCAGCGAGGGAGAGGAGATGGGCGCCGCCCTCAATATGCTGGCCCCTAGAGAAGTGAGGTCTCTGACGCCTCGCTCCCCTACGACCTTACAGGTTATGGGACACCTTTACTTAATACAGTACAGCACAGCAAAACACAACACATTACAACATAGCACACCACAGCACAACAAAACACAACGCATCAAAACGCAACACAGCACAATATGATACAGTGCTAAAGAATACTGCAGTATCCTTCAACGCAACACAACACCACTATACAACTCTGTGCTGTTGGTTCCAGCCTTTGCGGAGCTGCAGACGGACATGACGGAGCTGACCAGTGACACGTACGGTCAGGTGACCATTCCTTTCTGGGACTATCGCACCTACTGCATGCGCATCATGTTCCCTGGGTCAGAGGACCACGCCGTCATTAAAGAACTGCAGGTGAGCGCGCACAGCTAAAGTTTCCCCTGCGATTTTTGCTTTTTGTGGAATGTGCGAAGTTAATAATAATAAATAATAATAATAATAATAATAATAATAATAATGTATGGAATTTACATAGCGCTGAATCTTGTATAGCAACAAATCAAAGCGCTCAAGTTGATGATCTGAAGTCTGTAGTAGCTAGTACCAGTAGACTGCGCTGGTTTGGGCACGTTCAACGGAAACCAGACCACCACATCATAAAAAGAGCCATGAACTTCGTTCTTTCTTTCTTTCTTTCATCTGCCGCTGGTGCCTTTCGGAGTGCCAATAGACTGCGCTGGTTTGGGCACGTGCAACGGAAAGCAGACCACCACGTCATAAAAAAGAGCCATGAACTTCGTTAGTGGATGGAAAGAGAGACCAAAGGGAAGACCTAGCAAAACCTGGGCTGCCTGTATTGCAGATGATCTTGAAGAGAAAGGGGCATAAATAAGGAGGAAGCTCAAAACAGAGAGAGATGGAGAAGGCTCATCAATGTCAAACCTCCCCTGGGAGAAACATGACAAAAAAGCAAAGAAGAAGAAGAAGGAGGAGGCATTCACCATCAACATATCCCTGTGCAGATGCCAGGGGCCTCTCAGTATGTTTTTTGGGGGGTTGTTGATTTTTTTCGTGTCTCAGCTAAAGCTCTGAGTTTCATCAATGGTGAGATTTTGTGTGTGTGCGACCGTTTTTACCCACCATTAAGGTAGCCGCATTCCGACTTCAGGGAGGCCTGTCAGTGTAAATAGCATCCCCACCTTCTGGAAATTCTGTGCTAGGAATTTCCTCTTTTTCTACCTTTTTGTTGTTTCTGTCTTGTTTCTTTTCTTCCTGTCACCGCCTTCTTGTCTGTTTTCTGCCTTCTTGGTCCATGTTCCTGCCCTTTTTTCTCAGAAAACTGAGAAGATACCACCGAATTCTCTCAGACACAAGAGTGGGATGCGGCTGGGCCTGACTTGTCAGGCACTTAACAGCAGTGCAACACATTTTTTGCCCATTACGACAGATGATAGTAGTTGTTTTCTGAGTATTCAACAAAGAAGATAAATAATAATAATAATAAATGGAACTTATATAGCGCTGTATCTTGCACAGACAAATCAAAGCGCTTGCACTCCACTCATTCAAACACAGTCATGCAACCAATAGCAAGTAATAGTTCTAACAAGTCCAAATGCACACACACACACACACACACACGTTATACACTTTGGCAGATAAGGACCATCAGCATCTGTCTTCTTTGTTGTTGTTAGTAGGAGTTCCACATGGTGCTACCAGAAATCATCTTACTCTATCCCTGCTGTGTTGTACAACTTCCTTCAGCCCCCTTCCCCTCCCAACTCCGAATCGCTGACCTCAGAGATGTTGATGATATAGAATGTTGGTGGTGGTCTGCCTCTTTTCCTTTTGCCCTCAGCCTTGCCTTGGAGAACTGTCGTATTCATCAGATTTGTTTCTGTGCTCCGTTGTTGTTGTTGTTGTCTTCAATTTAACGTCTGTTCACTCTAAGTGATATTAGACCAGGGAAATAGAAAGTGTAGTGGAAGTTAAAGAAGGGAGAGGAAGGAGTGGAAGGAGAAAAGGTTAAGAAATAGCATCAGTGTTGGTATTTTTGTGAAGAAAAAAATAATAATAAAGTTTTGAGGAAAAAAAACCACCTAGAAAAGTAATGATAATACTTTTAAACAGGAGCAAAATATGAACTCAACAATGTGGAAACATGAAATAACAATAACGTAACTACAATAAATATTCAAGTGGACTATGCAATAAACATCTGGCAATGGCAAAGGATAGCTTTGAATTTTCAAATACATTTTACAGAGACTGTTAAGAAAATGTAGGTAAAAAAGGTTTTACAATAGGGCACTCAAATATGATATGAGTATTGGAAATATGATCTCCACATAGACATCTAACACAAAATATTGTAAGGAATGCATTTAACTTCATTCTAAAATATAGTGAATTAACCCTTCTTACTGGTCTGCCTCTTTTTCTTCTGCCCTCAGCCTTGCCTTGGAGAACTGTCGTCATCAGATTTGTTTCTGTGCTGAGTGTTCGTGGCAGTGGACTTGGTATTAGTGTATGAAAATGTGGTTATCATTTTGGATTTCCTTCTTTTTTTTCAGTTTGTGGTTTTTGGTTTTTATGCAAATAAAGTAGTGGAGGAGGGCACTAGCCAGCTATATTGTCATTACGTTCTACTGTTTGTTGTTTTGAAATGTTATTATGATTCTGTCTGCACCACTCTAAACACGCGTACGAACTTACCTTTCTTGGGATTTAATTGGTGTGATTATTCCCATGGTCTAAAAATAGAAAGATATTCCTGCAGCTTTTAAGATGAGGTTTAGATAAATAAAGACTTGGAAAAGTAGCCAGGAAATTTCACAACCGTTGTACTGTACTACTAATAATAATGTATGGAATTAATATAGCGCTGAATATTGTAAAGCAACAAATCAAAGCGCTCACATGACTTTTTTTTATATCGAGGATAATGGAATAAGCACTCATGTGCTTTTTTACATCCAGCCCCCGTGTGTATGCGGTTTTGTAAATTTTGTCATCTGTTTCCACCGGCACACAATGGCCTACTCTTTCGAAAAGCGGAACAGGATTTTACGTGTGCGCAAGATGTTCTCCATGCGTTCGCACACGGGGCCTCGGTTTATAGTCTCATCTGAAGGACACAATAATTATAGGATAATCAGTACAACATAACACTTTATAATGATGGAAAGGGAAAAAAAACAAGTCAGGAATGATGTCGTTCCTTGTTTCAGCTGGACTACCATCGCCGGGAGAGCATCGAACAGGGCCTGCGACAGTTTGCCGGGCTGGTCAGTAACAGGACGTTCATTCTGACCTTCATTCGCACCCTGGAGTCCAACCGAAACTTCAACCTGCGCGACCGGGTCAACGTGGCCTCCCTCATCAGTGTGGCCCTGCAAACCCAGATGGAGTATGCCACCGAGTGAGTCCACTTTGTGACAGTCTTATAGTGTCTTACCTTATGTGGTTGGGGTTTTTTTTAGCATTCTTTTTAAAAAACGGGGACGGGATAGCTCAGTGGTCGGAGCACTCGCTTTCCCCCCAGCCAAGTTAAGCAGCGTCGAGCGTGGTTACCAGTTGGATGGGTGACCGTTTGCGCACCTTGGCTTCAGTACAGTTGCCCCCAGTTCACCCAGCTGTAAATGGGTACCTGCCCTCTTTAGGGTCAGGGAAGGTAAAGCATCGAGGGAGAGGAGATGGGCGCCTCCCTCAATATGCTGGCCCTAGAGAAGTGAGGTCTCTGACGCCTCGCTTCCCTACGACCTTATAGGTTATGGGACTCCTTTACCTTTTTACCTTATATCGAGGATAATGGAAAAAGCACTTATGAGCTTTTTTACATCCAGTCCCCGTGTGTATGCGGTTTTGTAAATTTTGTCATCTTGTTCCCACCGGCACACAATGACCTACTCTTACGAAAAGCGGAACAGGATTTAACGTGTGCGCAAGCTGTTCTGCGTGCGTTCGCACACGGGGCCTCGGTTTATAGTCTCATCCGAAGGACTTTTTGGGGGAGAGTGGAGGAGTCTGCACTGATGTTAACGCCAGAGGAAAATATTCCCTTGAACGGGAATCGAACCCGGGTCGTCAGATTGCGAGTGCAATGTTCTAACCACTAGGCTATCATCCCATAGGAGTGTGTGTGTTTGGTGGGGGGAGGGGGTGTTGTTTGTGTGGGTGGGGGGGGGGCGGAGGGGAAGTGTTTGTTTATGTATGTGTATGTGTGTGTGAAGTAATTATAGCTGTGGGCCTGGGCCCTTGACTGAGTTATGCTGGATTTGTATGCTGTGTTGTTGCAGGATATTGAAAACGCTGCTGGCGGAGCTGATCGAGAAGACGGTGGAGAGCAAGAACACGCCCAAACTGCTGCTACGCAGAAACGAGTCTGTGGCCGAAAAGATGCTGACCAACTGGTTCACGTTTCTTCTGTACAAATTTCTGAAGGTCAGTAACTCCTTCTTACTTCTTCTTCTTCTTCTTCTTCTCCTTCTCCTTCTCCTTCTTCTTCTTCTTCTTCTTCTCCTCCTTCTTCAAACACTCAGACAGCAACCACCATTGTTGTCTGTCATAAATTATGAGCGAAAGTGCGTTGTGTCGCCGTAAAGCGCCTCTCAAGTCAGGCCCAGCACATCCGACTTTGGCATGGGGGAGAATTGATCTGCTTTTTAAGTCTTTCTGAGAAAAAGGCAAAAGAGTGGACCAAGAAGGCAGAAGATAGATAAGAATGAGGTAACAAGGTGAAAAGGAACAAGGCAGAAAGAAAGAGACGGATAGAAAAAAAGGAAATTCCTTGCACATAATTTCCAGAAGGTGAACAATTATAAAGCTGTCATGCAATGAGTGAGCAACCTGACCGTGTGTACAACCTATCCTACAACCCCCAAACCTTGGAATCTTGCATTGGTAATCATTCTGATGGAGTGCTTAGTTGATGCTTCTCTCTCTTTCTCTCTCAGCATCAGTTGGTATTCATGTGTGTATCATGTGTATTCGTTAACATCGCTTTGCTTTCTTTTGAGTGTTTTCCTTTCATAACTGAGGGCTGGATGATCAAACTAAAGCCTCCGTTACTGTCTCATTCTGTTACCCTCGTGAAATAAAATTGCATTCATGTTTGAATCCGCTACCCTCGTGAAATCAAATTGCATTCATGTTTGAATCTGTTACCCTCGTGAAATGAAATAGCATTCATGTTTCAATCCGCTACCCTCGTGAAACGAAATTGCATTCGTGTTTGAATCCACTACCCTCGTGAAATCAAATTGCATTCGTGTTTGAATCCGCTACCCTCGTGAAATCAAATTGCATTCATGTTTCAATCCGCTACCCTCGTGAAATCAAATTGCATTCATGTTTCAATCCGCTACCCTCGTGAAATGAAATAGCATTTGTGTTTCAATCCGCTACCCTCGTGAAATCAAATTGCATTCGTGTTTGAATCCGCTACCCTCATGAAATCAAACTGCATTCATGTTTCAATCCGCTACCCTCGTGAAATCAAACTGCATTCGTGTTTGAATCTGTTACCCTCGTGAAATGAAATAGCATTTGTGTTTCAATCCGCTACCCTCGTGAAATCAAATTGCATTCGTGTTTGAATCCGCTACCCTCATGAAATCAAACTGCATTCATGTTTCAATCCGCTACCCTCGTGAAACGAAATTGCGTTTGTGTTTGAATCTGTTACTCTCGTGAAATCAAATTGCAATCATGTTTCAATCCGCTACCCTCGTGAAACGAAATTGCGTTCGTGTTTGAATATGTTAACCGTGTGAAATAAAATATCATGTGTGCGCGCGCGTGTGTGACACAGGAGTGTGCAGGGGAGCCCCTCTTCATGCTGTTCCAAGCCATCAAGCAGCAGACCTCCAAAGGTCCCGTGGACTCCATCACCGGGGAGGCTCGCTACTCCCTCAGCGAGGACAAGTTGATACGACAGCAGATCCACTATAAACCCATGGTAGGTGGAACTCGTTGGTCTGCATTTTCTTTTGCGCGTTTCATGGCTTTTGCTAAGCTTGGCCGTGTGATATTGGTTGGGATGCATGTTAGTGTATAGATTTTGCTTGTGCTTTTTTAACTCTGCAGGAGGTTCTGCCTGCTGGCCCCAGTTTTGTCTGACTTATGAGGGAGATTGGGGGGTGGGTGGAGTGGTGTCACCCAGAATATACACTCTCTCTCACTTATCCCACCTAGGAAATCACTGTGAGAGCATTAGTACACAGTTGGATGAGAAGTTTGCATATAGGACTGTTTTCAACTACCTTGCCATATTATAATAATAATAATAATGTATTGAATTTATATATCGCTGAATCTTGTAAAAAAAAAAACCCCACACACATCGAAGCGCTTGCACTCAAATCATTTACACGCATGCAACTCACCTGAAACATAATGAATGTAGGTAGCCATACTCTTGACTTCGGAGGATGTTTTGCTGGTGGTTATGCTCAGAGCTTGTCATGGCTTTGAGACAGCCTCAACATAACCCTTTAAAGCATAGTTATCCCCGAAGTCAAAATGCGGCTGCCTTAATGATGGACAAAAACGGTTGCCTATGCAAAATCTCACCATTGAGCTCTAGCCAAGGAACGAAAAAGCAAAATAAATAAAACACAACAATTTATTACAATACAATGTAGTATAATTTAGAACAGTACTATACAATAAAATACAATACAAAGTGTATAACATTTGCGCGCGTATGTGTGTGTATGTGTGTGAACTTGAATTTGTTAAAACTATTTCGCTATAATTTGCTTTTCATAAGAGTAGGTTGAATGCTAGTGCATTGATTTCTTTTTTACAAGATATTAAGAAAAAGGTAAAGGAGTCCCATAACCTATGAGGTCGTAGGGGGAGCGAGGCGTCAGAGACCTCACTTCTCTAGGGCCAGCATATTGAGGGTGGCGCCCATCTCCTCTCCCTCGCTGCTTTACCTTCCCTGACCCTAAAAGAGGGCAGGTACCCATTTACAGCTGGGTGAACTGGGGGGAACAGTACTGAAGCCAAGGCGTGGCGCAAACGGGTCACCCATCCAACTGGTAACCACCACGCTCAACGACGTTGCTTAACTTGGCTGGGGGGGGAAAGCGAGTTGCTCCGACCACTGAGCTGTCCCGTCCCCAATTGAAATGAAAATCTGTCACCGTTGCAGACGCTGTACGTGCTGGATGTGGACATGGACGGCTGCACGCAGCCCTCCCACCCGGTCAAAGTGCTGGACTGCGACACCGTCTCCCAGGTGAAGGAGAAGATTCTGGACGCCATCTACAAGAACGCCCCCTTCAGCAGCCGTCCCCTCAAAGAGGAACTGGATCTTGGTGAGTGAGGAGGAGTCAGGGGTTGTTGTTTTTTTCTCTCTGGTCGCTGACGTTGAGCTTGTTTGCGATGAAACCTAGTTATTTATTTATTTATTTTTTTATTTATGTATTCTTTTATATCGAGGTTAAGGGAATAAGCACTCGTATGCTTTTTTATATCCAGTCCCCCCCCCTCCCCCCGTGTGTATGCGGTTTTGTCAATTTTTTTCATCCGTTCCCACCGGCACACAATGGCCTACTCTTACGAAAAGTGGAACAGGATTTAAACGTGTGTGCAAGATGTTCTGCGTGCTTTCGCACATGGAGCCTCGGTTTATTGTCTCATCTGAAAGATGTGTGTGTGTGTATCTTCAATTTTACGTCTGTTCACTTAAAGTGATATTAGACGAGTGTGTGTGTGTGTGTGTGTGTGTGTGTGTGTGTGTGTGTGTGTGTGTGTGTGTGCGTGCGTGCATGTGTGCGTGTGTAGCGAAGTCAAACTTTTATTTCCAGATGGTACATTGAATAAGCAATGCGTTTGCTTTTTTTGATCAAGCCATCTGTGTGTGTGTGTGTGAGTTTATTTTTTATTCATTTATTCTTTTATTTCGAGGATAATGGAATAAGCACTCGTGTGGTTTTTTACAACCAGTCCCCGTGTGTATGCGGTTTTGTAAATTTTGTCATCCGTTCCCACCAGCACACAATGGCCTATGCTTTCAAAAAGCAGAATGGGTTTTAGCATGTGTGCAAGACGTTCTGTGGGCGTTCGCACATGGAACCTCGGTTTATAGTCTCATCCAAAGGGGGGTGCGTGCGTGCATGTGTGTGTGTGTGCGTGCATGCATGCATGCGTGTGTATGATGGCCTCTTCATAAGAACTTTACTATGTTGAGTCCAGAAACGTGTTTTTTTTAAGTTTTAGAAATGGTTTTGTTATTCGCATGTTTATTTTTGCTCAGAACTTTGAAATTTGCTTGATATCTTTTGGCTTAAATTCAGCTTTAAGTCTGCTTCATCAAATAATTTGAATAATTGAATGATTTTATTTTTTTAGATTTTTGGATATCAGATAACTGGCTTATGCTATGGCTCTATTGACTTGATACTAGTGACGCTTGCAGTCAGCCCCAATCTGCATGCTTGTCCAACTTTTACAGCATCAGAATTCTGGAAAATTGTGTGAAAAGTAATGTAACTGCTCATTTTAATAATAAACAATATTTGAGTATTTTAGCATAGCATGAGAAGGGATTGAAGCATAAACTAGCTTCTTGGGCATGTTCTTAAGGACAGATTCAATGTCTTTTCATTTTAACATGTCTGTCCATCAGAATTTTAGTAAGTTCAGTAAAATCCAACTGGAAGCAGGTTTTGTAACAACAAAATTCTGCATGAAGAAAATTTAAGATCTGAACGCGGACAACCAAAATACATGCATGTAGTTATCATGAAAGAAGCTTGTTCAAAATGTGCAAGTGTGTCAGTCTGTAGGTCTCTACAAAAATAACGTGATGCAGAAATCTGTCAAAGAAAGGAGGGCATTTACATGCCTAATGTGAAACAAGACTTGCATGAAAGGTACATAATGATGCTGATTACAATATTTTTGGGCTTTCATGTACATATATATGCCAAGAGTTTAAGATCAAATTAAAAAAACGCACGTGTTGATGTGACATAGATAGACTGGGACCAGATGTGCGCTCAAAGACCGACAATGATGAGAGCTTGTCCAAAATTGTGGGTATAACTTATTGACACAAAAAACGTGTCAAAACACACATACGCGCATACAACCAAACAAAAGCAGACCTGGCATGAATCATACGTCATGAAACATTTTTGTGCACAGGAGCTCGATCATGACAGTCAATCCACATGCATGCAGCATACCAACAAAAAGACGCGCTCATTCTAGTCTGGCATGAAAGCATGCACGTCAACATCTCTTCTGCCCGGGCTGGCTAATGCATGGCTTATTTTGGGTTTTTTTGTTTCTTTTTTCTCTCTTCTTCTCCACAGTCATGTTTGATCATCCTCCAGAGTGGATTGGCGCTGACAAAAGTCGCGTGCACCCTAGAGTTTTCCCCAACAGGGGCACCACCAACCGTCTGGCCTTGCATGACGAAGACGGTACTTCCAAACTGGAGGGCGACTGCAGACGTATGAACACTCTGGCACATTACCAGGTGAGATGATATAATTATTATGTTGATCTTTTCCAAGTCTTGTCCGGATTTTGAGTGCTTAGAGAGTCTCGCGCCAAGCAGTTTTTAGTTTCACTGAGAACAAAGACAAAGTTTAACCTTTTTCCTTAAGGGTGACCCTCTATTTTTTATTTATTTTATTCTTTCTATATCGAGGATAATTTGGTAACCAACCATCTACTAACCCCTTCCCTCCGTATCACCCACTACTCGGTTATGGTAGCGTACAGATATGCCCAGTGCATGTGTACTAGAAAAGAGAGGTTCCCTCCCTTAACATAGGGATAGTGTTAAAACTGAAATACATAGGTTTTTTGTATTTTATGGACTTGAGGCAATTTTTTTTTCAAGCGCTTAATTCACAGTTTAAGTCACCAGTAAGGTTTGGTTCTTGCTAGGTATTGTAGACTATTACTTTTGACAGATTTCACGGAAATGCATTTTCAGAAATTGTTTGACAGCTTCTTAATTTAAGCTAAAATCCTATCAGAGAAATAAAAACAGAATCATACCAGACATTTGTGCTTTTTAACCATCTGTGTTTATTGGTAAATGGGAATTTTGTAAAGGAGATATCAAGCCTTACAGTTACATCAAATGCTCTGTATGTATGTCTGATGTTTGTGAAGTTTTCCCACGCCGTCACGATATGGACAATTCTTAGTATGGAGGTAGATGAAATTCCCTCACAGTTATTGAATTCTATAACCTCTGAAACTCCCTGTCCTCTATGAAATAAGAAAGGTAAGTGGTGGAGAGACAAGTGAATGGTTATAACAATGCCACTACATGTTGCAGAGAATCGATATTTGAATTTTGATCAGTGTTTGCTTTGAATGTGTTATTATCTTGTCTTCAGTAATGCTACTGCTACCAGTTGTATTGAATCTTGAATCTTACTTTTGTGGCAGGGAAGAAGTAATTTATTGCACGTGATAAAGTTGACGTTGACAGTGTCTGAATGAAGCTTCAGTTGTGGTAATGTGATGTGGTAATGTAATGTGATGTGGTAATGTAATGTGATGGGGCAATGTGATGTGGTGATGTGATGTGGTAATATGATGTGGTGATGTGATGTTGTAATGTGATGTGATGATGTGATGGTAATGTGATGTGGCGATGTGATGTGGCGATGTGATGTGGCGATGTGGTAATGTGATGTGTGATGTGATGTGATGATGTGATGTGATGATGTGGTAACGTGATGTGGTAACGTGATGTGGTAATGTGATGTTGGACAGGTGCCGGATGGTGCCTATGTGGCTCTGCACCACAAGCAGCTCCTGCCTTCCTACAACATGAGCATCATGGCGGGAAAGTCCAGTACGTTCTCTTCTTTCTCTCCCTTCTTTTATACACTGGAAGTGTGTCTGCTGCTATCACATGGCTTATTCTGACTCTAACAGAATCTATTTAAAAAAATTTTTTTTCGTAAAGCATCCGTGATTTATATATATAATATACCTACATATAAAATTATATATATACATATACATATATATACACATATATATACACACATTATATATATATATATATACATTTATATATATTTATATATGTATATATTTATACATATATATAAATATTAAAATGGCAATAAAACACAATGCTCAGCTTCATTTCTCCTTTTATTTCCATCAGCAAATTTTCGCTTCCATCTGAAGCTTCCTCAGGCTGAATATACATATCTATCTATATATCTGAATATACATTTTTTTTTTTTTTTTTTTTTTTTATACCACTTTAAGTCACGAGATTTCTCTGCGTGAAATTCGGGCTGCTCTCCCCGGGGAGAGCGCGTCGCCACAAGAGCAGCGCCACCCTTTTTTTTTTTTTTTTTTTTCTTTTTTTCTTTTGGTCTGCAACTGTATTTGTTTCCCTTTCAGAGTGGCTTTTTTCTAAGAATTTTGCCAGGGACAACTCCCTTGTTGCCGTGGGTTCTTTTACGTGCGCTGAAAATTTTGTGTAACACACGGGACCTCGGTTTATCGTCTCATCCGAAAGACTAGCGCCCAGACCACCACTCATGGTCTAATGGATGGGGAAAAATTTCGGGCCCAAACGGGGTACGAACCGCGCACACACCCGACCCGGACTTTCTCGCATTCTAGACAGGCGTGTTACCTCTAGACCACCGATCCACCTATCTATCTATCTATCTATCTATCTATATATCTGAATATACATATCTATCTCTTTCTATATATATATATATATATATATATATATATATATATATATATAATAATACATGATAAATCTGCATTGATTTGTGACTTCCCAGCTCCCTTTTTTTTCCACATTCTCAGATACCTGTTTGCCCTTTATCCCCTCCACCCCCACTCCCACACAGGCCATCCATGGCCAAAAACATGTCAGCAGATACATAATGTGCAAGCATACCACCCACTCAATATAGATTAATAAATGTTAAAAGAGAGAACAACAAAAACTTTTTTTTTTTAAAGTTTTAGTATCATGAGCTATCAGAAGTAATTAATTTTTGTAGATTTTGAAAGAGTGGCAATTTTTTTGTTGTTGTTTTCCAGAGAATCAAAATTTTGTTTCAACTCTTAATGGAACAATGAAATTTAAAGAGGGGGTGGGGGGGGGCAGTTGTGATAATATCAAAAGGAATGACAAAATGAACACAACCTTTTTCTTTTGCTTGTATAGACTTGTTGTAGAGTAGTCTGTTATCATGAACATAATTATGTCCCTAACTCATGAAAAATTGCCCCCTTTCTTTCAAACCAATACTAAAATGTCCCAGGACTGGAAAATTTAATGGTTGTATGTATCAGTGGCATTGCAGACAACCAACCAAAAATACATGAAAAGAAAAAAAATTGCATCAAATAAACAAAAAAAGTCCTTCAGATGAGACTCTAAACTGAGGCCCCGTGTTCGAACACATGCAGAACATCTTGTGCACATTTTAAAATCCTGTTCCGCTTTTCAGAAGAGTAGGGCCACTGTGTGCCGGTGGAAACAGATGACAAAATTGACAAAAACTGCATGCACACGGGGGACTGGATGTAAAAAAAAAAAAGCACACGAGTGCTTATTCCATTATCCTCGATATAAAAGAATGAATAAATAAAGAAAAATCCCTAAATCCTCATAATTTTTTTGTGTCTCCTTGCAGATTTGTCTTTCTACAACCACAGTCCAACTCTGACACGCTCTGTGGCCCCGCAGATGATCAACGTGGTTGATGTCGACAACAACGGCATCAAACATTTCCATTTGGTCAGTGGTTTGGGTGGAAGGGTTTGTTGTTGTTTTTCTTCTTCTTTTATATTATCTAGATTTCCTGAGCAGTTTCCAACTTGTGTGTTTTTGTGTTGTTTTTTTCTTCCTTTTTTTTTAACAGGTTGGGGGGAAAAGTTCCTTCTTTCATGGTGTTTTCTTTTGGGTTTTTTTTCTCTTTCTTCCTCTGGTCCGTTTTTCCTGCCAGTTTCCACCTTTTTTGTTTTGTCTCCTGGGTGTTTAGATGGAAAATGTAGAGTTGTCCCCGACAAATGGCTGAAGTAAAGACCCATCCACTTTTTTTTAAGCGAAGAGGACGGCTGTGGATTAGTTGGCTTTAATTATTATTTTCCCTTGGAGTATCTTAAAAAAACCAACAGGCTGTGTTATTTCCCTTGGAATGGCTGTCAGTGAGTTGTATTTATTTCCCTTGGAATGTGTGAAGACCAGTGGGATGTGTTATTTCCCTTGGAATGCCTTGAAGACCAATGGGGCGAGTTATTTCCCTTGGATCATCAGGGGCTAGCTGCTTGGTTTCTTTAAAACCGTTTTCATACCACCCAACTGAAAACTACTGTAGGATTGTTTTCCTGTGCCTATCTGCCGCTATAGACAGAACAACCAAACAGCAGCAGGGAGATATTCTGATATTCTGCACTGTAGGTGTACAGGGGAAGAAAAACTTCATGCACACTGCTTGCTCTAGGTCTGGTTTTGGGTGTCCCATAACCTATGTGGTCATTGGAAAACGCGATGTTGGAGACCTCCACTTCTCCAGGAGCCAGCATATTGGGGGGTGGCACCCACTGCTTTACATCCCCAGACCCTAAAGAGGGCAGGTACCCATTTACAGCTGGGTGAACTGGGAGACTGCACTGAAGCCAAAGTGCACGGATGGTCACCCATCCACTAATCAACCACGCTCAATACTATTTTAACCTCAGTTTGGGGAAAACGAGTGCTGTGACTTACTGAACTATCCCGTCCACAAGGTCCTGGTGTAGAAAAAGGTGAAAAGCTGATTCTCTCCTCCTTCTCTCATTCGCTTTGCACTACTGTCAGGTCTTTGTATAGCATGCATCTTTGAAAGAATGTGCTCGCCAGTTTTTGGTTTTTCTTTACCACAGGCACACACACACAGGGGAGAGGAACGTGTTTCAGCTTTGTGGACGTGTAGTGATTTAGCTTGTTGTGCCATGTGCGAAGTCTTAGAACGATGACTTGTTCTTCTCTTTCAAGATGGTGGGTAGTAGTCGTCCTCTACTGCGAGTGGGGCCATTGATTTGATGATTTTTTAAATTTAATTTTGTTTATTCTTTTATATCGATGATAATGGACTAAGCACATGTGCTTTTTTACATCTAGTCCCCGTGTGTATGCGGTTTTGTAAATTGTCATCTGTTCCCTGCGGCACACAGTGGCCTACTCTTACGAAAAGCGGACCAGGATTTTAACGTGTGCGCAAGATGTTCTGCGTGCGTTCGCACACGGGGCCTCAGCTTATAGTCTCATCCGAAGGACTTTTGAGGAGAGTGGAGTCTGCACTGATGTTAACTCCAGGAAAAAAAACATCCCCTTGAACGGGAATCGAACCCGGGTCATCAGATTGCGAGCGCAATGTTCTAACCACTAGGCTACTCCCCCCCCCCCCGTCCCCCCTTGATTGTGTTGTGGTTGATGTCTAAAGGTTGTGTGTCGTCTGCTGTGTGTGTGTGTGTGTGCAGGTGCGTCAGCATGATGCCGAGCCCAGCAAGGAATGTGACCGAGGCAGCAAGATGGTCAGCGAAATCTACCTGCCTCGCCTTCTGGTCACCAAGGTAAGGAATACACTCCACCAGTTTTTTGTTGCTGTGTTTTTTTATGTGGAAGAAGTTGCGTTTTTGCTGAGAGACAGAAAGAAGGAGAGGGAGGGAGACAGACTGGACTGGGTTAATTTTTTTACCATTTAGTTGAAAAAAAAAAAATCCTTGTCTTGGGTTGCTTTTTTTCTTGTTTGTTTATTTGCATTTTTCTGTTGAAAAAAAGGTATTTCATATAGCTCTTTAATATTTGTGGCCAAAAAAGGGTACAGTACATTTTGTATAAAGGAGGCACCGTGGTCGAGTGGTTTAGGCGGTCAACTCGTGATCCAGAGGTCGCGGGTTCGATCCCCGCTCGGCTCGGTGTTGTGTCCTTGGGAAAGACACTTTACTCCTATTTTCCTCACTCCACCCAGGTGTACAAATGGGTACCAGCTCTGCTGGGGAAGTATCTGGCGACAGACTAGCGTCCTGTCACAGGGGTGGTGAAAAACCATCAGTTCGCTTAACGCTACAGAAACCGGGATAAGCTCCGGCTCTATGGGCCTTCTGGCTCGAAAGAACATACTTTTTTACATTTTGTATAGTGTAGTGGGTGAGAGGGGAGGGGGAGCTGTTCCATTTATTCTCCTGTTATATATTTATGTTTGTAGCCCTCCATGCCCCAAAAGTTGGCTGTTATAACTAAAAAGATACGCAACACAAGGACATGACATTTTCAGAGTATATTGATGACATGTAAGTGGAAGGTCAAAGATGAAAGCCAGCTGCTAGATTTTTGTACAAAAGTTGACATCACGAGCTTAAAAAAAAAACTATCAAAATCTGAAGGTCAAATCCTGCAATCCCAGTAGTTCCTGGGAAAGCCTTGTACACGAGACCACTACAATCATAGTGGATCATAATGAACTGAACTGAAATGTCATAGTCCTTCGGATGAGACTATAAACCGAGGCCCCGTGTGCGAACGCATGCAGAACATCTTGCGCACACGTTAAATCCTGTTCCGCTTTTCGTAAGAGTAGGCCATTGTGTGCCAGTGGGAATACATGACAAAATTTACAAAACCCGCATACACACGGGGACTAGATGTAAAAAAAAAAAAGCACATGAGTGCTTATTCCATTATCCTCGATATTTTTTTTTAAGTCATCTGAGCGCTTTGATTTGTTGCTTTACAAGATTCAGCGCTATATAAATTCCATACATTATTATTATTATTATTATTATTATTATTATCATCATCATCATCATCATCATCATCATTATTATTATTATTATTATTATTATTATTATTATTATTATTATCATATGGAGTGAGTTTAAAGGAACGGAATCTCGAAACTCTTGAAAAATCTTTGGTGGTGTGGTGGCGTGGTGCTGTGTGTGTAGGGGACCCTGCAGCAGTTCGTGGACGACCTGTTTGAGCGCATCTTCAGCACGGCTCACCGGGGATCCGCTCTACCTCTGGCCATCAAGTACATGTTCGACTTCCTGGATGACCAGGCCCTGCTCCACAACATTCAGGATCCCGAGGTCGTGCACACCTGGAAATCCAACAGGTGAGTGTGCTTGGGGATGGTGGGCCTGGGAGAGCGTGCTTACGACAATGACAATAACGAATTCTTTTATTTTCGAGGATAATGGAATAAGCACCCATGTGCTTTTTTTTTTACATCCAGTCCCCCCGCCCTGAGGGATATATATAAGAGATGGAGAGAGACAGAGAGAGAGAGAGACAGAGACAGAGAGAGTGTGTGTGTGTGTGGTGTGTGTGTGTGTGTGTGTGTGTGTTTGTGTTGGGGTGGAATTGAACCTAAGATTGTTCGTGTTTTTTGTCCACCCACCTACTTATATGTGTGTGTGTGTGCGGACTCAGGTGCATTTATGTACACATGCATGTGGTCAAGTATGTGTGTGTGCGCACGCATATACTCACACTCACGTGCATGCAGGCATGCTTGCAGGCACATGCATGTGTACACTTCAACATGGCTGATATATATTTTTTAAATTCTTTTATATCGAGGATAATGGAATAAGCACTTATGTGCTTTTTTACATCCAGTAGGCCTGGGAGAGTGGGCTTACTTACATACATTGTGTGCCGGTGGAAACAAGATGACAAAATTTACAAAACCGCGTACACAGACGGGGACTGGGATGTAAAAAAACCACATGCGTGCTTCTTCCATTATCCTCGGTATAAACGAATAAATAAAATAAAATAAAATATGTGTGTGCGGACTCAGGTGCATTTATGTACACATACATGTGGTCAAGTATGCGCGTGCATATACTCACACATGCATGCTTGCAGGCGCATGCATGCATGCACGCGTGCGTGCGCGCACACACACACACACACACTCGCGTGCACGCTTTAACATGGCTGATATGTGAGGGGGGAGGGTATATTATCAAGAAGGGGGAGGGTATATTATCAAGAAGTGAGTCTTTTATATTTACATATCAAAAGAAATCAATATTATTGTCTAAAATCACTCATAATGAAAAGACGTTAGGTCGAAGAACACTCACACATAATTTACAAAAATGCATACACACGGGGAACTGGATGTATAAAATGCATGTGAGTGCTTATTCCATTATCCTCGAAATAAAAGAATAAAATAAAACACACACACCGTGATTTAATTCTTATGGTTGGCTGAGGCCTTACTAAGAGTACAAGTTGACACGAGTTGGTATGTAATTGCACAGTATTAATCCCACATCAAAATTTTTATTCTACGCCTCTGTGATGGGTGGGGGTATAAACAATAGATAACTGGACTGGATCCAAGATCCCCAACTTTAATCTTGACTCACCAAACCACCACACACACCATTCTTTTATCACATATCATGCCTGTGCCACAAAGAATAAACTATAAGATCAGTACTCTCTGTTACAAATGTCTCCACAAAACAGCACCCTCCTACCTCTGTGAATGTCTTCACCTGTACACTCCTTCTCGTTCCCTTCGCTCTGCTGCAGATTCCTTGTGCTTACGAATACCTAGATTCAGCCAGTCCACCGTCGGCCGTTGCTCTTTCTCTGTTTCTGGTCCATCGATTTGGAATGGCCTCCCAAAGGGCCTTCTTGTAACACTTTAAAATCCGACCTCAAGACATAATCATTTGTTTCAAACCTAAGATTTTCCTCTCCTGTTTCATTTCATAGCTATCCCTGCTTTTCAACAGCCAAAAATTCCATCACCCTGCCAAAGTGTACAACCTACCTCTGTGTGTGTGTGTGTGTGTGTGTGTGTGTGTGTGTGTGCATTTGGACTTGTTAGAACTATTACTTGCTATTGGTTGCGTGACTGTGTAAGAGTAGGCCATTGTGTGCCGGTGGGAACAGATGACAATTTACAAAACCGCATACACACGGGGACTGGATGTCAAAAAAGCACATAAGTGCTTATTCCATTATCCACGATATAAAAGGAAAAAAATTAATGAGTTGAGTGCAAGCGGTTTAATTTGTCTGTGCACACACACATCCCTCTCTCTCCCTCCACACACATTCACACACACACACATCCCTCTCTCCCACATATACACACAAATCCCTCCTCTCTCTCACCACACCACACACACCTCTGTCTCTCTCCACACACACACACACCTCTCTTCACACACACACATCCCTCTCTCCACACACAAATCCTCTCTCTCTCCACACACACACACAAATCCCTCTCTCCCACACACACAAATGTGTTTGTGAATGTGTGTGTGTGTGTGTGGAGAGAGAGAGAGAGAGAGAGAGAGAGAGAGAGAGAGAGAGAGAGAGAGAGAGAGAGAGAGAGAGAGAGTGAGAGAGAGAAAACTCAGAACTCAGAAACTTAATGTATCTCAGCCTTAGGCCATAATACATGGTTGGCGTAGAAGAAATTGACAATGCCACAAAGTGGGCAAAAACCGGATAACATACACAATACCAAGGTCACTTTCAGTGAAAGAAATAATGAAGACAATGCACAAATACATAAAAAATACATATGTATCAAACACAATTGATCTAAGTGTACCTTGGAGAGAGAGAGAGAGAGAGAGAGAGAGAGAGAGAGAGAGAGAGAGAGAGAGAGGGGCATTATTCTTAGAATTTAACGACGTCTCACGGTATCCTTTTTTTCGTGTGTGTGTGTATCTCACAGCTTACCCCTGAGGTTCTGGGTCAACATCATCAAGAACCCGGACTTTGCCTTCGACGTGCACAAGACCAACATCGCGGACTCGTGCCTGACGGTGGTGGGCCAGACCTTCATGGACGCCTGCTCCCAGAGCGAGCACCGCCTGGGCAAGGACTCGCCCTCCAGCAAGCTGCTCTACGCCAAAGACATCCCCAAGTACAAGCAGTGGGTGGAGAGGTGAGGAGCTGTGAGGCGTGTTGATTGTGAAGATGGTGATGGTTGTGATTTGTGGTGGGTTGGTTGTTTGGTTGGTGTGGTTGGTTGGTTGTGGTTGTTGGTTGGTGGTTGGTGGTGGTGCTTGGTTGTTGGTGGGTGGTTGTTGTGGTGGTGGTGGTGATGGTGATGGTGGTGGTGATGATGATGATGATGATGATGATAGTAATGATGATAATAACAGTAATGATGAGAAAGATGGTAAATGATAATAATTATAATATTAATTACGATGACAAAGATGACAATAATAATGATATTAATACTAATAATAATAGAATAATAATTATAATATGATACAATAATTGATGACGATTATGATGGTAATAATAATAATAATAATGATAACAACAACGATAGTAATAAAGAAGAATATTTAGAACACTTAACCTCATGAATACAAAAGCTCTAGGCGTGTACAGCAGTTGAAAACAGAACAAAATACAGCAAAACTTTAAAAGTGTAGGATTATTTGAGTCTACAATACTTTAAAAGTATAGGATTATTTGAGTCTACAATACTTTAAAAGTATAGGATTATTTGAGTCTACAATACTTTAAAAGTATAGGATTATTTGAGTCTACAATACTTTAAAAGTATAGGATTATTTGAGTCTACAATACTTTAAAAGTATAGGATTATTTGAGTCTACAATACTTTAAAAGTATAGGATTATTTGAGTCTACAATACTTTAAAAGTATAGGATTATTTGAGTCTACAATACTTTAAAAGTATAGGATTATTTGAGTCTACAATACTTTAAAAGTATAGGATTATTTGAGTCTACAATCATATTCTAATGGGAAACCCAGGGATAAAGCCATACACGGCATGAAACACCTCATTTTTACGAGGAAAGGAGGCAAGTATCTCTGTTCAGGATTTTTTTGTTGTTGTTGGCACGCAGTATCCTTCCCCCCCCCCCCCCCCCCCACATACATACAGATAGCCACATACTTGGAAAGCAACATTTCGAATAAGTTTGTCAGCGAACCCAAGCTGATGATATCAAACTTTTCATTTTAGAATTCCACTCTTTTGCGCTCTTCAATCAGCTGAGTAACACAAGGGGGAAGGGGAGGGGGGAACATTGAACTGCAGTGTGGGGGGTGGTAAGGGTGGGTTTGCTTAGCTTAGGGAAAGGAAACTTAAAAGTACCCACAAACTTGCATGGTGTTATTGAGGGCTTAACATCACCAAGATTCACATTCAAAAAAGAAAACCATGGTGTCATTGAGGGTTTAAATGGTTCACATACAAAAAAGAAAACCATACACAGATTACAAAGAACACAAGACAGATCAAAGAGAGGGGATTCAGTGCAAACGCGTGGGGCACTGTAAGGGTTAAGAAGTGTGAGGTATATTTATATATATATATATATATATATTTTATTCTTTTATTTCGAGGATAATGGAATAAGCACTCGTGTGGGTTTTTTACATCCAATCCCCGTGTGCATGCAGTTTTGTAAATTTTGTCATCCGTTCCCACTGGCACACGATGGCCTACTCTTCCGAAAAGCGCAACGGGTTTTAACGTGTGCGCAAGATGTTCTGCGTGCATTCGCACACGGGACCTCGGTTTATAGTCTCATCAAAAAGACTTTTGGGGGAAACTCCAGAGGAAAAATCCTCTTGAATGGGAATCGAACTCAGGTCAGCAGATCACGAGCGCATCACGCTAACCACCTGTACTCCCAGTATGAACTAATGAAGACTCTGTGTGTGTGTGGTGTGTGTGTGTGTGTGTGTGTGTGTGTGATACGTGTGTGTGTGTGTGTGTGTGATACGTGTGTGTGATGTGTGTGTCTGTGTGTGTGTGTGTGTGATGCAGGTATTACCAGGACATCAAGATGATGCCTGCCATCAGTGACCAGGACATGACGGCCATGTTGACTGAGGAATCCAGGGTAAATACCACCCTTTCTTTTTTTTTTTTTAAAGTTCTTGTACTCCTTCCCCCATCATCTCCCCTCCTTTTTTAATTTACCCATCTTCTTTCATAATAAAGTAGTTTCTCTAAATTACTGACCGTGGGTTTCTATGTTCAGTACATGACCTACGAGGCTACTGAACAACATTTCCATTCAGAGCAATACTCTAGCAATTTATAAAAAAGTATGTTCTTTCGAGCCAGAAGGCCCATAGAGCCGGAGCTTAACCCGGTTTCTGTAGCGTTAAGCGAACTGATGGTTTTTCACCACCCCTGTGACAGGACGCTAGTCTGTCGTCAATTTATAAAAAAAAAGAAATATTATTATTTATTTCTTGCGTGCATTTTCAAAAATTGACGTCTTAAAATTTTTTTATTGGTTTTATTTTCAAAAATTTACACCTTTAACATTTGGAATACTGTATACCTCTTTAATTCACGGCCAGATTTTTTTTTTTTGGGAGGGGAGGGGGGGGGAATCAGGCTGCTCTCCCCAGGGAGAGCGCGTCGCCACAAGAGCAGCACCACCCATTATTTTTTTCTTTTCCTGGTTTCATGTGTATCCGTTTTGGGGCCTAATAAGATTTCAGTTTTTTTCAGGGTTTTTTTGGTCAAATCAAACCTTTTTGGGGGGGTTGTTTTTAGAATGTGTTCATGAGGCAAATGACAAAGGCACTGGGATGTGACAGTGTAACTGCCAAGTTGTTAATAATAATAATAATAATGTATGGAATTTATATAGCGCCGAATCTTGTAAAGCAGCAAATCAAAGCGCTCAGATGACTTTTTTTTTAAATATCGAGGACAATGGAATAAGCACTCATGTGCTTTTTTTACATCCAGTCCCCGTGTGTATGCGGTTTTGTAACTTTTGTCATCTGTTCCCACCGGCACACAATGGTGAGTGTTAAAAGCAAACTGAAAGTGCTGATGATGGTATGTATATGTATATATGTGTGTGTGTGTGTTTGTGGTTGTTTTTTCCAGATACACTCCTCAGAATTCAATGCGGGTGCTGCGCTACTGGAGCTGTACAAGTATGCTCAGAAATACAATGACGAGGTGAGGGATTGTGTGTGTGTGTGTGTGTGTGTGTGTGTGTGTGTGTGTGGAGAGAGAGAGGGATTGGTGTGTGTGGAAGAGAGAAGGATTTGTGTGTGTGTGTGGAGAGAGGGAGAGGGATGTATGTGTGTGTAGAGAGAGGGATTTGCGTGGATGGGAGAGGGATTTGTGCGTGTGGGAGAGAGAGAGGGGGGATTTGTGTGTGTGTGTGTGAGAGAGAGAGGGATTTGTGTGTGTGGAGAGGGAGGGAGAGAGAGAGAGAGAGAGAGAGAGAGAGAGAGGTGTGTGTAGAGAGAGGGATTCGTGTGTGTGAGAGGGATTTTGTGGGGTGAGAGGGATTTGTGTGTATGTGGGAGAGAGGGATTTGTGTGTGTGTTGGGGGGAAGAGAGAGAGGGATGTGTGTGTGTGTGGAGAGAGAGAGAGAGGGATTTGTGTGTGAGAGGGAGGGATTTGTGTGTGTAGAGGGATTTGTGTGTGAGTGGGAGAGAGGGATTTGTGTGTGGGATTTGTGTGTGTGTGTGTGTGTGTGGAGAGAGAGAGGATTTGTGTGTGTGTGTGTGGAGAGAGAGAGAAGATTTGGGTGTGTGGTAGAGAGGGATTTTATTTGTGGGAGAGAGGATTTGTGTGTGAGAGAAGGATTTGTGTGTGTGCGTGGGAAGAGAGGGATTTGGGGGGGGGGGGGGGGAGGGTGGAGAGAGGGATTTGTGTGTGTGTGTGAGAGAGAGGGATTTGTGTGTGTGAAGAGAGAGAGGGATTTGTGTAAGTGGAGAGAGGGGGGGGGGGGATTTGTATTTGTGTGTGGAGAGAGGGATTGTGTGTGTTGTGTGTGGAGAGAGAGAGGGATTTGTGTGTGGAGAGAGAGAGGGATTAGTGTGTGTGTGGAGAGAGATGTGTGTGTGGAGAGAGAGGGGGGGGGGGGTGGGAGAGAGAGGGAGGGATGTGTGTGTGTGTGGGAGGAGAGGGATTTCTGTGTGTGTGTGTGTGGAGAGAGAGAGGGATTTGTGTATGTGTGGGAGAGAGAGAGAGAGATGTGTGTGGAGAGAGAGGGGGCTGTGGGTGTGTGTGTGGAGAGAGAGGGGTGGGTGGGTGTGTGTGTGGAGAGAGAGAGGGACGTGTGTGTGTGTGTGTGGAGAGAGAGAGGGTTTAGGTATGTGTGTGGGGGAGAGAGAGAGAGAGAGAGAGATGTGTGTGTGGAGAGAGAGGGGTGTGTGTGGGGATGTAGGGGTGTGTGTGTGGAGAGAGAGAGGGATGGTGTGTGGGGGGGGGGGTGGGGGGTGGAGAGAGAGAGGATTTGTGTGTGTGTGGAGAGAGAGGGGGATGTGTGTGTGTGGAGAGAGAGAGGGATTTGTGTGCGTGTGGGGGATAGAGAGAGAGATGTATGTGGAGAGAGAGGTGTTGTGTGGAGACAGAGGGGGATGTGCATGTGTGTGTGTGTGTGTGTGTGTGTGGAGAGAGAGAGGGATGTGTGTGTGTGTGTGTGTGTGGAGAGAGAGAGGGATGTGTGTGTGTGTGTGTGTGTGGAGAGAGAGGTGTGTGTGTGTGGAGACAGAGGGGGATGTGCATGTGTGTGTGTGTGTGTGGAGTGAGAGAGATGTGTGTGTGTGGAGAGAGAGGGATTTGTGTATGTGTGTGTGGGAGAGAGAGAGAGATTTGTGTGTGGGGAGAGAGAGAGGGATTTGTGTGTGTGTTGTGTGTGTGGAGAGAGAGAGGGGGATTTGTGTGTGTGTGTGGAGATAGAGAGGGATTTGTGTGTGTGTGTGTGTGAGAGAGAGAGAGAGAGGGATTTGTGTGTGTGTGTGTGGAGAGATAGAGAGGAATGTGTGTGTGTGTGGAGAGAGGGATTTTGTGTGTGTGTGTGGAGAGAGAGAGGGATTTGTGTGTGTGTGTGTGTGTGAGAGAGATGGATTTGTGTGTGTGTGGAGATAGAGGGATTTGTGTGTGTGTATGGAGAGAGAGGGGGATGTGTGTGTGTGTGTGTGTGTGTGTGTGTGTGGGGTGTGTGGTGGGGTGTGTGTGTGTGTGTTGTGGAGAGAGAGAGAGTGATGTGTGTGTGGAAGAGAGAGAGAGAGATAGGGATGTATGTGGAGAGAGGAGAGGGGGGATGTGTGTGGAGAGAAGAGAGAGAGAGAGAGAGAGAGAGAGAGAGAGAGAGATGTGTGTGGAGAGAGAGAGAGAGCTGTGTGTGGAGAGAGAGAGAGATAGGGATGTATGTGGAGAGAGAGAGAGGGGGATGTGTATGGAGAGAGAGAGAAGAGAGAGATGTTGTGTGGAGAGAGAGAGGGAGATAGGGATGTATGTGGAGAGAGAGATAGGGATGTATGTGGAGAGAGAGAGAGAGAGAGAGATAGGGATGTATGTGGAGAGAGAGATAGGGATGTATGTGGAGAGAGAGGGGGATGTGTGTGAGGAGAGAGAGAGAGAAGAGAGAGAGATATATGTGTGTGGAGAGAGAGAGAGAGAGAGAGAGGGAGGGATGTGTGTGGAGAGAGAGAGGGATGTTTGTGGAGAGAGAGAGAGGGATGTGTGTGTGTGTGTGTGGAGAGAGAGAGAGGGATGTGTGTGTGTGTGGAGAGAGAGGGATGTGTGTGTGGAGAGAGAGAGAGGGATGTTGTGTGTGGAGAGAGAGAGAGGGATGTGTGTGTGTGTGGAGAGAGAGGGATGTGTGTGTGGAGAGAGAGAAGAGGGGATGTGTGTGTGTGTGGAGAAGAGGGATGTGTGTGTGGAGAGAGAGAGAGGGATGTGTGTGTGTGTGGAGAGAGGGATGTGTGTGTGGAGAGAGAGAGAGAGGGATGTGTGTGTGTGGAGAGAGAGGGATGTGTGGAGAGAGAGAGAGAGGGATGTGTGTGTGTGGAGAGAGAGAGAGAGGGATGTGTGTGTGTGGAGGAGAGAGAGAGAGAGGGATGTGTGTGTGGGAGTGGGGGGATGTGTGGAGAGAGAGAGAGGGATGTGTGTGTGTGTGGAGAGGGGGATGTGTGTGTGTGGAGAGAAGAGAGAGGGATGTGGATGTGTGTGTGAGAGTTAGAGTTAAAAGAATGACAGAACTCCCTGAAGTTGGAATGTGGCTACCTTGATTGTGGGCGAAAACAGTTGCATAGTATGCAAAAATCAGAGAAATTCAGACAAATCTTTATATCCATTTTTATTTTAAATCCATTTTTATCTATTTTTTCCTAATTTCAAGTAGACCCATTGACCCTGTCTCATCGACGGTGGTTTCACATAATGTGGTTTTTTTTATTGACTGTGGTTTCACTGACAGTGGTGTCATGTACTGTGGTGTCACTGACGGTGGTGTCATGTACTGTGGTGTCGTGTACTGTGGTGTCACTAACGGTGGTGTCATGTACTGTGGTGTCACTGACGGTGGTGTCATGTACTGTGGTGTCATGTACTGTTGTGTCACTAACGGTGGTGTCATGTACTGTGGTGTCACTGACGGTGGTGTCATGTACTGTGGTGTCGTGTACTGTGGTGTCACTGACGGTGGTGTCATGTACTGTGGTGTCACTGACGGTGGTGTCATGTACTGTGGTGTCACTGTGAGTGATATCATGTACTGTGGTGTCATTATCAGTGGTGTCATGTACTGTGGTGTCACTGACGGTGGTGTCATGTTCTGTGGTGTCACTGACGGTGGTGTCATATACTGTGGTGTCATGTACTGTGGTGTCACTGACGGTTGGTGTCATGTACTGTAGTGTGTCACTGACGATGGTGCCATGTACTGTGGTGTCACTAACGGTGGTGTCATGTACTGTAGTGTCACTAACGGTGGTGTCATGTACTGTAGTGTCACTAACGGTGGTGTCATGTACTGTAGTGTGTCACTGACAGTGGTGTCATGTACTGTGGTGTCATTATCAGTGGTGTCATGTACTGTGGTGTCATGTACTGTGGTGTCATGTACTGTGGTGTCATGTACTGTAGTGTCACTAACGGTGGTGTCATGTACTGTGGTGTCACTGACGGTGGTGTCATGTACGTTATGGTTTCAGCTGATGACGGCTCTGGAGGAGGACGAGTTTGCCAAGAAGAGCAAGCTGAGCTACAAGCTGGACCAAGTTCACACTTCCATGGAAGGCAACTCCATTTGCTAGCCATGCCATGCCACGCCACGCTCACGCCGACCTTCCCCACCTACCTTACCTTACCTTACCTATCTACCATCCTACGCTTCTCCTGTGCAGTAAAAGGATTGAAACCGGACTCCTCCTGCCTTTCTGCAATACTCATGTGGACCAGCATACCGTGTGCGTGTGCGTGCTAAGATGAACCGTGTTGTCAATATGGAATCGAGGCCAAAATTTGGACACTGTTTATTATTAGGCCGGCCGCTTTCACACACACAAAAAGTGAGGTTTGGACAAGGTTAGCCAAGCATTGTACAATCCAAAAGAAGTTAAAGACTTGTGTGTGTGTGTGTGTGGAGGTGAGGGGGGAAATCTATTGTGATGAATCACATAATTGTGTTGTCTCTGTCTTCAGACTGTGTGATTTAAAAAAAAAATTTTGAAACTCTTGATTTGCCAAGCCGTGGAAGGGTTATGTGGTTACGTAACGTTGGAGACTGTTTCTTTCAAACTTGGAAGTGAGAGAGAGACAAGAACGACTACTGCTTGTATCCTTTTCCCCATCTTCACAATTGCTGACTTGATGTTTGGCATCTGAGATGAGACACTAGGAGTGATGAAGCAAACGAAGCAGTGATTTGATCGTGATCACAAAGAGGAAAGCGTCGCCCGTGTAAACACGTTCCCCCGCCAGCGACCAGACAGACAAGACGAGACAAGACTAATCCAAGATCTTCCTGAAAGCACTTCTTCCAGGATTCTGCTTCCCAGCAAACTCGACTTCAGCTTTAAAAAGAAAAGAAAGAATATTGGACATGAACTTGTGCTTGTGAGAGTTTTCTGGTGCTGCATCTTCTGTCAGCTTCCCCCTCCCCCCTTTCCCCCTACTCTTCTCTCCACACTCCCCTGTCCCCCAGCCCCCTATGGCTACAGCAACAGACAGTTGTAGCAGCTCTAATGCCATGTGGTGAACTTTGCTAGAGCTTTCTATAAAAAAAATTCTTTTTAAAGGATCCAAAATACTTGATGCTGGGAAATCCCCCCCACACCAACTGGTTTCAGCATTGTATTATGCATTGAAATTATTGTCTTGCACACGGGAGAAAAACACTGTCCTACGATCTGTATGTACTGTTTATAATGCTTACTTCATCAGTCGAGTCAGTGATGGGATTTTTTTTTTGGTGTATGCATACAGGCCTGTGTATATATGAAGACAAAAAGTCAAAACTTGAAGTGAGTGCATGTCGGGGGATGCACACTTTTGTACATTGGTTTCGCATGTGAGTTTGGTTGGTTGATTCGTTGTTTGTTTGTTTGTTTGTTTGTTTTTTAAAATTGGTTCGTTCGCTTGTTTTATACTATTTATATATTTTGTATTTTACCAAAACCAACTCATTTACTTCTGCCTTAAAATCTGTTCTTGGACTCTTGTTGGTTTCATTTCAAATGCCTGAAAAGAATAACAAAAATGAAAGCGCCATGTTTTGATGTTGGGTGGGGAAACAAACGTGTGAATGAGACGATGAGCAGGATGGAAGAATGTATGTATGTATGTACATCACAGGTGTAAATATGGATGAACTCGTGTGCCTGTTCGGTGGGGATGGATTGGGGGGGGGGGGGGGGGGGGATTTTTGTTGAACTTCTTACAGCTTTGTTTTGGGGATGTGTTGAAAGATCTGTGTTGACTTTTTTTTTCGAAATATTCTTTTTTTTTTTGTTTGAAAAGGCTTCTTCTAGGTAGTAATAATAATAACGTTTTTCTGTGAGTGTAACACAGTCAGTAGACTTCATGTAGTTGTGTGGGTGTGGGTGGGTATGATAAATATGTCGTGTCTTCTGGTGTGTGTGTGTGGGTGGGTATGATAAATATGTCGTGTCTTCTGGTGTGTGTGTGTGGGTGGGTATGATAAATATGTCGTGTCTTCTGGTATGGGTGGGTATGATAAATATGTCGTGTCTTCTGGTATGGGTGGGTGATGATAAATATGTCGTGTCTTCTGGTATGGGTGGTGGTATGATAAATATGTCGTGTCTTCTGGTGTGTGGGTGTGGGTATAATATGTCGTGTCTTCTGGTGTGTGGGTGGGTATGATAATATGTCGTGTCTTCTGGTGTGTGGGTGTATGATAAATATGTCGTGTCTTCTGGTGTGTGGGTGGGTATGATAAATATGTCGTGTCTTCTGGTGTGTGGGTGGGTATGATAAATATGTCGTGTCTTCTGGTGTGTGTGTGGGGGTGTTGTGTATGTGTGTGGGTGTGATAAATATGTCGTGTCTTCTGGTGTGTGGGTGGTATGATAAATATGTTGTGTCTTCTGGTATGGGTGGGTATGATAAATATGTCGTGTCTTCTGGTGTGTGGGTGGGTATGATAAATATGTCGTGTCTTCTGGTGTGGTGTGTGGGTAGGTATGATAAATATGTCGTTCTTCTGGTGTGTGGGTGGGTGGTGATAAATATGTCGTGTCTTCGGGTGTGTGTGTGGGGGTGTGTGTATGTGTGTGGGTGGGTATGATAAATATGTCGTGTCTTCTGGTGTGTGTGGCTGTGGTGCTAACAACAATCAAATGGCTACGTGACAAGTTGGGAAAGAGAAATTCTGTGTTGTTTTTACTGTCTGAAGCTGGTACACCCACGCTCCATAGTATCCCATGTGATTCAGACCGTGTAGTTTTTTTTAATCAATACAAAATACCACTGGATGGAAGTTTTAAGGACGATTTGTGTAGAACTTTGCGTTTTCTCACTAAGGATGGCAGTAAGAGATGGATCATGAGCATGTGTAGGTGCATGATTTTTCCCCCCATCTCAACAAGGATAGGCACATGTTGTCGTAACATTTTGTCTCAAGTACACCAGCTTACAAAATTGGCTGAGATTTGTTTTTTCCTTGATAAAGGAATAACGTGGTTTAATATAGTCTTTAATCTTTTTAATTTTCATTTTTTACCCCCCCAAAAACAGTGTATTTAATGTAATATGTGTAATCATGAAGTAAAACTGTCTGGTACCGTTTTTATGTTGCTGTTTGAATGTACGTTTGACAAATGGGAGAGGGAGGGGAATACAGTCACTTTCAAACTGTGTTAAACCAGCTGAGTAACTTTAAAAAGTAACACAATGGGGACATTGGGGGGGGGGGGGGGGGGGCACAGGCTGTAACACAATGAGCTGTTGTATGAGGGTAAGGGTAGAGTTGCTTAGCTTAGAGAAAGAAAATACCCCCTAAAACGTGCATGGTGTCATTGAGGGCTTAACATCATCAAGGGACACACACACAAGATTTAATTCCTTTCACCCCTTTTGGGGTATAGAGGATTACAAACAAACTGAACAGGAGAATAAACTTAACAGCAATATACCCAAAAATAACATGAATACACACACACACACACACACACACACACACACAACACACACACACACACACACACACACACACACACACACAAGCCAACATACACAAGATGTATGTAGAACACAACAGTGAAAACAAAGAGACCAGATTCGGTATGTCGCCTATAATAGTGTTGGCATCATCATCATCATTTGTACAGTACAAGAAAATGTAGCACAGCATCAGTAGTAATAGATGCAAAGGTCAGATAAAAGACAAAACGGGAGAGAAGATCACAAAAGATATTCAACAGCAAAAGGTCATATCACATAGTCATGAAAGAGGAAACATGTTTTCATTTGGGTTTTTTTTTCTGTGGCAGTAAGCGGAAGAGTGTTGCCTTACTCTGCCCTCTAAAAATACATATGTAAGTTTTTCTCCCTTTGAAGCAAATAGGAAGATGTTATGTCTAATGTTTTCTCTAACTTAGTGGTTAAAGCCTTGCACTCCCAACCCAGGTTCAAACCATCACCCAGATGCTCATTCAAGGGGATATCCCCCCTGCCAACTTCACTCTCTTTAAAGTTTTTTGGATGAGACTATATTATAAACCAGGATCCCATGTGAAAATGCATGCAGAACTTTTTATTTATTTTATTTACTTCATTGTTTTATGTCGAGGATAATAGAATAAGCACTTGCGTGCTTTTTTTACGTCCAGTCCCCCAGTCTTCTTGCGCACATGACTGTTAAAACCTGTCCCGCCTTCCAGAAGAGTAGGCCATTGCGTGCTGGTAGGAAGAGATGACAAAATCAACAAAACTGCATGGAAACAAGGACTAGATGTATATAAAATAAAATGAAAACCACATGCTTATGAGTACTTATTCATTATCCTCAAAATAAAAGAATCTAAATCAGTTTTAAAATTACTTAAAGGATTCTTATCCAAAGGCTGATCAATGCTGTCTTACTTTGCCTCAGGGCAGGTAATTATATGAAGGCTGCTCTCCCTTTAAGCCAGTGGCTGAGGTGCCAAACACACAGGCTTTGTCACAACCCAAATGCTGATTATGTGCATGCATGCGACACATTTCACACACAACCCGTTTTCAGTTTTGTTTATTGTCGGAAGAGAAAACGGCATGCTGATAATATCTCATAAAATATGAATACCCGAAGATTTTGACTGGGGCATGTGGAAATCCCCGACAGATTACTCAAGTATATGGAAACCCAGAAAGTTTAAAGGATTTTTTTTTTTTTTTTTTTTTTGGGGGGGGGCTATGATTGTGAGAACATATGGACTTAAAAACCTTTTTAATGTTCATTTTTTAAAAAGTGTTCAAAAGCATTATATTGTGTGAAACCTTGAATCCCTATATTTAAGTGAAAAACATTTTTGAGAAGCCCAGGATGTTATATTGATTTTATTTTTTGTGAAAAATCTTAGGGCTTGATCAGTCAGTAATAATGTGAAAAAAATATGTTGTGAAAATCTCTGCCCACTTGAACAGCTGTATCAGTTATTGTGATTTTCTGTTGTTTGTCATATGTATAACCTTCATTCAAATTGTTCCTGCGGTAAGTACTTCAGTCAAAAAGACAGACCTTATGTATCCCAGGTTTTCGTTCATTTAATTTTTCAGTTTGATCATTGGTTTATTTATCTATTTATTGTTTCTTTGTCTTGATTCCTGACGATGATGTTTTCTCAGTCGCACATTTTCCTGTTTGAAACAGATCCGGAGTTAACAACTGCTAATTGATATTTTACTACAGCATGTTGAAGGCAGTTTTCCCCATTTTTTGCCGTGTCCTTTGAGAATGAAAAACAGATTTTTCTTTAAAGAGTTACTTGTACTAGATCAACCGTTTGTTCGGTGAATATCCTTGTAAAGTACTATCTCATCACTGTTGTTTGTAAGCAAAGTAGAGTAGAAATACAAAAAAGGCTGCACATAAATTCTATTTATTCTATAAAAAAAAAACAACCAGTATTGCTCATTAACTAGCAAACCAATTATGTAGATGCATTCACAAACTGCTGCCCTCAGATTTTAACAAACTTTTTTGTTTGTTTTTTTTATACGCGCAAGACTTGGTTAGGTGCCTTTTCAAGTACTGGGGGGGGGGGAGGGGGGGGGGGGGGGGGTCAACATGCCATGGATCTCCAAGTCTTGGGCCAGTCGCATGAAGTTCAGCTAGCCTACTTTCAGAAAATGAAGCCAGGTGCCACCCAACTCTGCCCATTTACTTAATACAAAACTATGCTCATTCAAAGGCATAGCTGCAGCATGCCATCCAATCCTGACAATTCGAAGTGTAGAAAAATGAATGAATCACTATCTGGTAACCCCCTTTTCCCCCCACGTCTTTTCAGCCACTTTAAATCAGCATGAAATCAAAAGAAAGTGTGAAGCTAGTTTGCCTTGCTTCTTTTGGGGGGAATAATGCAGGCATTTTGACTGGTGAGCTTAAGGATCCCTTATGAAACTGTTTAGCTTATTCCAAAACGAACTTAACACACAATTTATGCCGGTAAAACTTGTATAGCCAAATAAAACTGAATAGCTCTTTTTTTTAAAAACCAAACAAGCTAAACAAACAGTATATCCATTTTAAAATTGAGCGACCTTTTTCTTCAAAATCAGATAGCTAAGTAGTCAGAGCCCCTAACCTCCACCCCCTTCTTTCCCCAGCTAAATGTATGCAGCTTTTGAGTATGGTCGCCTCATGAAAAGGTGATTTGCTCGTGTGCCTTGGCTTCAGCACAGTCCCCCAGTTCACCCAGCTGTAAATGGATACCTGCCCTTTTTTAAGGTCAGGGAAGGTAAAGCAGCGAGGGAGAGGAGATGGGCGCCGCCCTCAATATGCTGGCCCCTAGAGAAGTGAGGTCTATGACGCCTGGCTCCCAAACGACGCATACGTTAGGGGAAGGCCTTTACCTTTGATAAGAGCACTGTTAAGGTGGGGATAACATCAAATGTCGTCAGCGCCTGGGGTTTATCACAGTTCTTGATTAAGCCATTGACGCTGGGGGCAACAGCAAAGTGAGAGGTTGTATGACCAGTGGCTTTTCCTTTCATGGAATTCCACTTTACAGCTTAGTCTTTAGTGATCGACTATGACTCTCTGACTAGGAGGCTTGACTCGCCACAGTCCTTATGTGCTGCAGCCCTGGATGCTGGTTGGACTTTGGAGAGCAACTCCAACGCTGACTGTCCTTAAGCCCACTTGGCCGAGAGAGTGGGGATGTACTGTGGGCAAGGCGTCTCCACTATAATCAAATTTCTGCCCAATTTCCGAAACAGCAGCTGCCTCCTCTGCTGTTTTGGAGGTCATCGTCGAAAACGACGGACTAACATATAGATAGCATCTTCCAGGAAGGATAACAGTGCATTGTGCAGGACACGGTTTGAACACATCACAGTTCCCTGGCCCCAGTTAAAACATCCAAATAAGGCAAAGACCCCAAGACAAAAAGTCCCCAACTATGGACACTGCTGATGGTGGGTGTGGGTGTTGACATATACATTATGGAGATAAATGGCTGTTTTCTATGGCGCAAAATGTGCAACGTGCAGATAACTTAACACACATTTGTTTTTATAGAACAAGCATGACCAAATGAAAGATATGACTCACACACGCGCAAACACACACACACACACTCACACAGACTGTAAAGGGGGCAAAGAATCATGACCTCATCTAAAGAGATAACTTTTCAAGCAATTTTTCCAACAAATATAATATTGTTTTTGCTCATGATGTCTCCCACCACGGAAGGAATAAACAAAAACCAGTGATATTTAAACTCCCACCAATTTGTGCGGTATGCTTGTGTGTGTGTGTGTGTTTGTGTACGCGCGCGCACGTGCGTGCGTGCGTGCTTGCAAACATTTTTCCTGTGTGTTTTTCGTGCATGTATATTTCGAGTATATGGTTTCAAAGTGTGTAATCTTTCGCAAAATGCATGTATTAGAACCAAACCCCCCAAAAATGACTTAATAATTGTTTCATTTCTTATTATTATGTCACAACTTTTACAAATATTTGATCTACCATCTCATTTTTTCTCACTCGAGTAAACATCTTTCAAGTGAATCAGAATTCAGATCTACCCAATTTTATTCTTTGCAAAATCATGTATCACGTCAGTGGGTATACCCAGTGCTATTCTGAAATCTAGTAGGAACTTAAACATGTTTTGTATTGCTAATGAACGTATCAAGCTTTTCTGTGCTTATTTTGCGTGTGGGTGTATGTATGTATGTATGTGTGTGTATATATATGTGTGTGTATATATACCGTGAGTGAATGCGATGGTCGAGTTTGATGTGTACGTGTACGTCAGCTGTGTTTCTGTAAATCCTGGACAAATTTGTTCTGTTTCTTTTGTGACTGGTTTCCATAGGCGAGTATACCTGTACAAACTTCTTACTTGTATGCAGTCCATGTGCTTTGTGTTTGAAGGGGAAAGGAGTGGGAGTGGAGAATGACTTTCGTTCAATAAAAACAAAACAAAAAATGAATATGTTACATAATCATCGTTTTGTTCACGGTGTGCTTCATATGTGTGTGTGTGTGTGTGTGTGTGTGTGTGTGTGTGTGTGTGTGTGTGTGTGTGTGTGTCTTGTGTGTTTTTTCTTATGCTCTTGTTGTCTTTTGCTCTGTCTGACTATGTCTGTCTGTCTATGTCTGTCTGTCTGGCTGTCTATATCTTCTCTCTTTTTTCTCTCTGTCTCTGTCTCCGTCTCTCTCTCTGTCTGTCTGTCTCTCTCTCTCTCAATCTGTCTGTCTTTCTCTGTCTCTCTCTTTCTGAATCTCTGTGTCTGCCTCGCTGTCTGTCTCCGTCTCTCTCTCTCTCTCTCATGCGTGTGTTCGTCCGTCAGTCCCTCTCTCTCCCTCTCTCAAATCTGCTGGGACGGAAAGTGGATATAGTAGTAATAATAATAATATATGGAATTCATAGAGCGCTATATCTTGCAATTACAAATCAGAGCGCTTCCATATATACAATACAAAAACAACGCAACACAATACAACACAACACAACGCAACGCAGCACAACAAAAGTCAAAACATATACCGACTTTTATAGTCCTACAACTTATTTTTCCTTTATAGAGATGATGCCGGAACGAAGGGTCGTACTACTGAATAAAATATTCATAGTTCCAACTGACTGACCATTTTGAAAAGATTGCATCCTGTTATCTCTTCAAAAAATTCACATAACTCATCCAAACAGTTGAGAGAAAGTAATTTGAACAACAACTACTACTCCTCCTCTCTCTCCCCGAAACCAGCAAAAAAGGAACTGAATTCTTCACTATTCAGATAGGTCCGGTTTTCTATTATAATGCGGGGGCAAAAACCCCATACATAATTATTATAGCTCCCGAGCGGGGGGGGTAGGGGGGGGGGGGTAGGACGGGGGGGGGGGGGGGGGAGTAAAGTCCCAACCAATCAAGGCGTTTTTTCACGCGGTCCTCTTCTCGTTGTTTATTTATGTATTTATTTATTTATTTATTCTTTTATATCGAGGATAATGGAATAAGCATTCATGTGCTTTTTTACATCCAGTCCCCGTGTGTATGCGGTTTTGTAAAATTTGTCATTTGTTTCCACCGGCACACAATGGCCTACTCTTTCGAAAAGCGAAACAGGATTTAACGTGCGCGCAAGATGTTCTGCGTGCGTTTGAACACGGGGCCTCGGTTTACAGTCTCATCCGAAGGACTTTGACATTCAGTTCGATTTTTTGGGGGGGTTAAACTGGGAAGAAAAGGCGAGGCTGGGAATCGAACCCACAACCTCACGGTTTACTTGTTGGCAGGCAAACATCTTAACCATCCTGCCACCTTCCTTCTTGGGCTATTATGCATGCCTAGGTTACTTTCCTGCCAGCTGCATTTCATTTCATTCATTTTCCTCTGTTGATTATAGCCACTACTGACCATGGAGGCCATAATCATTATCAACATTTTTCAAGATTCAAGATTTTATTTCAAGAAAACCCTCAAGGGGGTACATGAAATTTAACAAAACCACAACTTGCGGAGGTGGGCGTGTGGACTGCCATCTTGTTATCAAATTTCAGCGATTTCAACTACATTCACCTCGAGTTCTACATCAATACTATCATCTTCAACGTCAACCTCATCAACCTCAACTCTATCCATCCAACGTTCAGACAGCAACTATTGTCGTCTGTTATATGAGCGAAAATGCGTGACGCTGCCGTTAAGCGCCTGACAAAGTCAGGCCCTGCGCATCCGACTTCGTCATAAAAGAGAATTGTTATCTTTTTAAGTCTTTCTGGGAGGGTTGGGGGGAGAAGAATGGACCAAGAAGGCAGAAGATAAGGTGACAGGAAGAAAAGGAAAAAGGCAGAAACAAAGAGAGTGATAGAAAAGAGGAAAATGTCTAGCACAGAATTTCCAGAAGGTGAGGGATGCAATTTATACTGTCAGGCCCCCGGCATCCCCACGGGGGAGAAAACCGTTTCATTCCTTAAGGGCAACGAGGCAGGTTATGATGAGCATGCCAGCCATTCTGCTATAAAAGTAGGCCTATAATCAACTCCGCAATGTCCTAAAAACACAGAAGAAAAACGCCATGTGGGCAAATAATGTTACAGAACTGACATCCTGTGCCCATCCCAAGTGTCTACATTTTCACTGCCTGGTCGCCAAAACTAAACATGTTATACGAGCAAAATGCCATGATAATGAAAACAAGAGAATAATTATGGAAAGATTTTGCTAGAAAAAAAAACAGGCAGGCAAATGGACTGGGAGGGCAGGAAAATAAAGCAAGAGAGATGATAGAAAGGTCACCACCGTCACTGATCCCTCAGATTCCGAATCCTTTGGGGCGCCTTCGAAGCTTTGTCAACCACCTTTCTCCAGTCCTCTCGTCTCTCAGCCACCCTCAGGGTGTCTCTCAGCTCCATGTCTATTCACTCTCGAATGTTGTCCTCCCATCTCTTCCTTTGTCTGCCTCTTCTTCTTCCTCCCCTCACTATGCCTTGTAGGATTGTTTTAGCAAGACCAGAGGAGCGTGTGACATGACCAAACCACTTCAGTTTTCGTTGTCTGACGAGTGTTTGAAGGTCAGTATAGGGCCCGATTTCATTGCGGATGCGTCTCTTGACTTCTTCATTCGTGATGTAGTCTTTGTACGAGATGCCTAAGAGTCTTCGGAAGCACCTCATTTCTACAGCTCTTATTCTTCTCTCTAAGTCCGCTGTGAGGGTCCATGGTTCACATGCACATAAGAAGATTGACAGATGACATGATAGAAAGGTAGGCCAAGAAAAAGATGGATACAAAAAGAGTGATAGAAAAGAGGAAATTTCTTGCCCACGATTTTCCATGAGGGGAGTCCTGTAGATTACAGCAATCAGATTCACTAGATCATTATCATTTTCTTAATGTTTGCCTGGTATATGCTCTTCGGGTAACTTCTCAGTCAGAACATTAACTACAGAAACATTTGTCATGTAACTGGCCGAGAGACGAGTTTTGTTTTCTGTAGCTAAAAGAAAGTCCTGAACTTTCCGTTATAAATTTGCTTACAATTTACTTTTCACAACCTTGCCTTCAAACAGTCTCCTTCCCCCTTTTCAGTCTGCCTATCGCGCCAACCACAGCACCGAAACCACTCTAGTCCACACCTTAAACACGCTTCTACATGCGTCTGATTCAGGAAAAATCTCCCTTCTCACTCATCTCGAGTTATCTGCAGCCTTCGACAATATAGACCACTCAATTCTTCTCTCCCGTCTCCAAAAGAGTTTTGGTATTAAAAGCACAGCCCTCACCTGGTTCGGTTCATACCTTACAGATCGATTCCACACAGTTGCAGTAAACAAGGTTCAATCAACACCTGCCAAACTTGAATGTGGAGTCCCACAGGGATCAGTTTTTGGCCCTGTTTTCACACTCTACACTGCTGCTCTTTCACACATAATAAATCGTCATCAGATCAACCATCATTTCTATGCAGACGACTCTCAAGTTCTTAGCAGTGATACTCCTGAAAATCTGCCTTCTCTCTTGATTGATATGTCCTACTGCCTTCAAGATATCCAAAATTGGATGATACAGAACAAGTTAAAGCTAAATGCAGATAAAACCGAAGCCATGCTTGTAGGGACCAAACACAAAACTCTCTTCCATCACAACAGCTTCAATAGAATTCGGTAATACGTCCGTCCCTCTATCTACTGCTGTGAAATATCTAGGGGTCATTATAGACAACACACTCTCCATCACCCAAACCTGCCAGTCGTGCTACTATTAATTGCGACGCATCAGTGCAGTTCGAAAGTACCTGTCCACTGATGCAGCATCCAAACTAGTCACGTCTCTCATTCTCTCACGTCTGGACTATTGCAATTCTCTTCTGACTTGTCTGCCAGCATCATCTAACCACTCCCTTCAACGTATACAAAACTCTGCAGCTCGCCTAGTCCTCAGAAAGAAAAAATCTGAGCACATCACTCCTCTCTTGCGATCTCTCCACAGGTTGCCTGTGCCATAGAGAGTAAACTATATGATCAGTACCCTCTGTTACAATGTCTCCATAAAACAGCACCTTCCTACCTCTGTGAATGTCTTCACCTGTACACTCCTTTTCGTTCCCTCCGCTCTGCTGCAGATACCTTGTGCTTAAGAATACTTCGATTCAACCAGTCCACCGTTGGCCGTCGCTCTTTCTCTGTTTCTGGTCCATCGATCTGGAATGACCTCCCACTCTCCCTTCGTCAAAAGCCTTCTTATGACGCTTTTAAATCCGGCCTCAAGACATTTATTTCAAACATAAGATTCTCCCCTCTTGTTCCATGTCATTTTTGTCCCTGCCCTCAACAGTCAAAATCCCATCACCCTGCCGAG
>CM054146.1:36936537-36954037 GCA_028751875.1 Rapana venosa | reverse complement strand
GTAGAACTTAATGTATTTCCCTGATGTACCCCTTTTCTGACTATGATTTCATCTGTGTGTTTGCCTCGTATTTTTGTAAATATTGTTGCATTGGAATACATGTTTTTAATGATATTAAAAGTTTTGCCTGTTATTCCTATTTCGTTTAACTTTATAAGAAGACCCTCGTGCCACACATTATCAAACGCTTTCTGAAAATCTACAAAGCAGCAATAAAGTCTTTTAGTTTTTACTTTCAGTACACTATCTATTAAATTGTTAAGTAGGAAGATATGGTCCGTTGTTCTGCATGTTTTTCTAAAACCAGCTTGTTCTCTAACAATACTATTGTTATTTTCTAAATATTCAGAAATTCTATGGTTCAGTATTTGACAAAAAAGTTTTCCAATAGTGTTTGTCAACGTTATTCCTCTGTAGTTTTCTGGGTTGTATATGCATCCGTTCTTATAGATTGGGACATTCACTCCTACTTTCCAGTCACAGGGATATATACCTGTTTCTAATACTAAATTGAAAATATTCCGCATTATCTCTATAACATTAGATAAAACTGATTTGATCATTTCGTTTGTGATTCCATCTTTTCCAGGCGATTTGTTATTTTTCAGCTTTTTGATTGTTTTTGTAATTTCCTCTGTTGTAATTTGCTTATCTAGCAGTGGGTTTTAGATACTTTTAAGTCCATTAAATCTGCTTAGTACTTGCTTTTTGTGGTCTGGATCTATTTGCGGTTCTTTACCAATAAGTGTTTTTAAGTGTTCAGTCCATTTACTGCTACTAATATGATTATGATGTTTTAATCCATCATCTTCACTTTCTTTTAATTTTTGTAAAGTTTTCCACAATATACTCGGATCTTCGTCAATGGCATCATGTAGCTGTGATACCAGTGAATTTTTGAAGATTTTCTTTTTCTTTTTTATTAAAGTATTATATTGTTTTTTTTTCATAAAGTATTTTTCTCGAAGTTCAGGTTTATACGGGGTTCTATTTATTGCATTTAGTAGAGACTTTACTTCTTTTCTTGTACTGAATCAAACCATTTTTTTTTTATTGTGTTTAATTCTTCTTACCGGTTTTGACTTTCTGGTCCTCAAGCTTAATTGTGCCACTTTGAGAAAGATATCAGACAGTTGTCTGGAATGTTCATTTACTACGTTTGTGGAATCAGGCTGCTTTGTACTTTGTTTTATTTGTTTTAATACTGTATTTGTTTCAGTTTTTATTTGTGTTATGTGTGATTGTATTGCTGGTAGTAGAAGTGCCTTTTCAAATTGTCCTTTGGGGAGGGAGGGAGGGAGGGAGAGAGAAGAGAGAGAGAGAGAGAGAGAGGAGAGAGAGAGAGAGAGAGAGAGAAAGAGAGAGAGAGAGAGAGAAGAGAGAGAGAGAGAAAGAGAGAAGAACTCTGAACATCTGAACTCTGAAATGGTTTAATGGTACATCGGCCTTAGGCCACAATACACCAAATGAGGGGGGGGGGGGGGGGGGGGGGGGTGAAGGCATGAAACAAACATAGGAAACATTTCAAACATATTACTGTCAATCATAAATTTACTCTCAGTTATACTCACATTTCTAAGTCTTCTCATGTGGGACAGTTTATCTTAATATTTATGATGCTATTCACTACATTCATAATGATTGTAAATCATCATAAACTATGAGACTTTAGTCCCGTTTCAAATGGCACATCATCTTCTCCTCAAAACAACAAAAAGATAGCTCTGATGATTCTCTAAGAATTTTCTCTCTAAGGTCTGTGTAAAGGCTGCAGTTAAACAAGAGGTGATGTTCATTCTCAACTTGATTATCACAAAAAGAACAATTTCTATCCTGGACAGATTCACTATATCTATGTATATTATTATTTATTGGAAGTACACCAAATCTTAGCTGGGTAACAGCAACACGGAAGCAATAAATGTCCATATCATTTACATATTTTTCTCTTTCAAACACTGTTTTATATGAATAATATATCTGATATCTTTCTCTTTCTCTTATAGCTCCATTCCATTCCTGGATAAACCAGTCAATTAGTCTTTGTTTAAATGCCCTCAAAAATGTTTTAGTATCTCCCACTCCTTGCTGCAACCAAACAATGCCATAACCAGTCTCGCACAGAATCTCTCTCACATTTGTAACCCAACAACTTTTACCACACCTGTCCAATTCAAATAAACTAATATATGCTCTGTGGGGTAATCTATCATTATCCATTTGAACTAATTTTAGCCAGTATCTTATACATGCAACATATGAATTGATATATAATGGGAATCTCCCTAAATCTCCATAAACCATCTTGTTTGGTGTCCTCACTGGAACACCTAAGAATCTTTTACAAGCTGTTAAATGTACTTTCTCAATATGGTCTAGTCTACTTATGCCCCACACCTCAGATGCATATAACAAAATTGGTTGGATTTTTATGTCAAAAATTTTAAAGAATACACTTGCGGTCATTTCCTTGTATTTGTGGAACACTCTATGTAATTGCATAACAGCTTTCTTTCCTTTAATTGCTAAATGATCAGTACCCCTTTTAGCACTAATCTTAGTGATGAAATTAAATCCTAAATAAGAGTAACTGTTCACTACTTCTAATCTCTTGCCATTATAAAACCATTTTTCATGTCGACCCAGAAACCCTCCTTTCCTAAATACCATACTTTTTGTCTTATCATTGTTTACATATAATTTCATTTTATCACAACACATATGTAAGATATCTAATTGATTTTGAAGACCTCTGGGAGTAGTTGACAGCAAAGCTACATCATCTGCAAACAATAGAATAAGAAATCTGCAATATTAGGCAGCATCTGAACACCATGTTTGCCCTTCCTCAACGTCATCAGCTAACTGATTTATAAAGATTGAAAATAAAGTTGGGCTCAAAACACCGCCCTGCCTTACTCCGGTTGGGCATTCAAACAACTCAGTAAGCTGTGATTTTGAACGAACACACGATAAAAGTGAATTGTACATTGCTGTGAGAGAAGCAAGAAACTTCCTTTTACACCTTGATTATATAAGCACGATAGAAGTTTATCATGTTGTACAGAGTCGAAGCTTTTCTAAAGTCTACAAAGGCTATATACAACTTTCTACCTCTTTTACTCAAACATTTCTGAACTGAAGCATATAAAGTAAAAATATGGTCAACCGTAGAATGCTTTTCCGAAATCCTGCCTGCTTATCTGAAATTAATTCATTAGTTTCTAACCAAGTATATAATCTGTATTTAGTATAGAAGTGTAACACTTAGAAATTTTTGCTTAATAAAGATACACCTCTATAGTTATCAACATTATCTGGGTCACCTTTTTTGTAGATTGGAATTATTATAGCTTTAGACCATTGTTGAGGATAAATTCTTGGTTGAATATGTTATTAAACAGTTTTGTTAGAAACTCAAGAACAGTTCTTCCACCAACTTTCAACATTTCAGCAGAAATATTATCTATGCCACAGGCTTTTCCTCTCTTAAGTTTAGAAATAGCCCGAATAACTTCTTCTTCACGAATAGTTTGATTTAGATCATGATCAAATTCTACTGAAAGATCATTGTCAGTACTATTTCCCTCTGCTTGGGTTTGATATTGTTTTGATATAAAGATTTAAAGTGATTGAACCAGTCCTCTAGGCTAATGTTATTATCAATTATTTTTTTACCACCACATCCCATGTTTCTCAAATGTTTCCAGAACTGAGGCGAATCCTTCATTTCTTTAACTAGATTGTCTGTTTGTAATTTTCTGAATGCTTGTTTCTTTGTCTTCAGTAAAATTCTATACCTTTTCCTTGCTTCTACATATAACCTTCTATCTTCTTCCCTACGAGATTGTCTAAAGATTCTTAGTTTTTTGCGACTTGCTTTTTTTAAGCTGCAACATTCCTTGTCAAACCATACCGACTCTCTCTTTTTCTTAGCAAAAATCACTTTAAACATACATTGGCTTGAGTCTTTCAGACATTCTACAAATGCATCCAAAGCTTTATCAACATTTCTATCTAAATTTTGACTTGCTTCTATCATTCTAGTTTGGATTTCACTGCTTTGCAACATTTCAAGAAAATCATTTCTTTGTCTCTTGCCAAAACATTTTTCATGTGATGTGCTTGCATTTTGTTTTGTTTTCTTCACACTAACATTACCATTATACTTATTTTCTACTTGTAGGACAACAGGTAAGTGATCCGAATCTGTTAAGTTTTCAACAGCTAGTGATATAAAATTTTGTGGATAACAACAAATCACAAGAAACTATAAAGTAATCACTGTACTTGCTCCAGAGGATGCAATGAAGGTACAGCTTTCATCAAATCTATGTTCGTTCAGACCATTAAAATAACACATTCAAAGAGATTGCACAAGTCAATCAACTGAGTACCAAAATTGTTGGTTTGACTGTCATGTGATTTTCTTGAAAAGTAGTGATTTTTTTTACCGAATTGACAAAATCAGTAACTCTCCAAAAAAAAAACACATTTTTCTGAACATTTTTTGCATTCATGTCACCATTAAAACAAGATATGAAAATCATCATACGTTTATTAATCCTTTTAACATTGTTCTATCATTTAAATGCCAAAATTGCCCTCCGGATTTCCAAAAAGGTGAGTCACTGGGGGGTACTAACACTAAAACATAAAACTTACTGTACATAACAATCTTTATCTAATTTAAAAAACCACCATGTTTTCAATATTAAATGAATTTAGCTGTACGAATCTGCAAAAGATTTTCGAACCATTACTAGACCCCTCCAGAGTATCTTCCCTCCCGAAAAAGGGGAAGAGAGAGAGAGAAGAGAGAAGAAAGAGAGAGGAAGAGAGAGAGAAGAGGGGAGAGAGGAGAGGAAAGAAAGAGAGAGAGAGCGAGAGAGAGAGGGGAAAGAGAGAGAAGAAAGACAGACAGACAGACAGACAGAGACAAGAAAAGGAAGTAGAGACAGAACGAGAGAGAGACAGACAGACAGAGAAGAGAGAGAAGAAGAGGGGAAGAGAGAAGAGAAGAGGAAGAGGGGAAGAGGAGAAGAGAGAGAGAGAGAGGGGGAGGGGGAGAGAGAGAGAAGAGGAGAGAATTTTTTCGGGGAAAATGGAAAAAAAGCATTTCTGTAATATCTGCCCCTACTTTACAATACATCCTTTATTTTTTTAAAATTTTTTTTACCTTTTTTATTTTTTCTTTTATTTTCTTATTTTATATCGAGAAAATTTGAATAAGCACTTAGGGGCTTTTTACACCCCGTCCCCTGTGTTGGGGTTTTTGTAAATTTTGTCAACTTTTCCCACCGGCCCAATGGGTTTTTGCGCGCGCGCGCGTGGGTGTGTGTGGTGTGTGTGTGGTGGCGCGCCGCGCCGCTCATAAATGTCAAAACTGCTGAAAACATTTTGAGGAAAGTCCCGCTGTAAATGATTTTAGTGCAAGCGCTTCGATTTTGTTTTTTTTTACAAGTTCGCATATGTAATTCATTTCCCTTTTTTATTCTTATTTTAAAAAGTTCCACTCACGAGAGTCAGGTTTTAAATACATGGGCCCTTTGCCCCCCACCTTTTGAAAATTCGGCAGGTTCCCTCTTTTCTATCCTCTCTTTGTTTCTGTTTTGTTCCTTTTTTTCTGTCACCTCTTTTTTTTTGCCATCTTTTCCCTTTTCGGTCCATTTTCCTGCTTTTGGTCCCGAGAGACTTTAAAAGATAACAATTTCTCCCCGCCGAAGTCGGGTGCGCAGGGCCCGACTTGTCAGGCCTTAACGGCAGCGCAACACATTTTTGTCAAGGTTCGGGTTTTCTTAACACCGTCACACGACAGAGAAACGAAAGTATCTGTTTTTTCCCAAAAACTGAACATGGCGCCCAAATTTTTTTATTTTTTTTTTTTGCCTTTAATTTTTAAAAAAAAAGGTGGCGCCATTTTTTCAAAAAAAAAGTTCAATGTATTTTCAGGGGTGTTAAACCCCTCAACAACATGATAACACATTTTCTTTTAAAAGAAAAGGTACTATTTCATCTGCGTTAAATAAAACGTCACGTGAGAAGCCGGACAGGGGGGAGGGGGGGGAAGGAGAAAAAGAAAGGGAAAAGAGAGAGAGAGAGAGAGAGAGAGGGGAAGAAGAGAGAGAGAGAGAGAGAAAAGAGAGAGAAAAGGAGGGAGGGAGGGGGAAGAAGAGAGAGAGAGGGAGAGAGGGGGAAGAGACAGACAGACAGACAGAGAGGAGAGAGAGAGAGAGAGAGAAGAGATGAGAGAGAGAGAGAGAGAGAGACAGACAGACAGACAGACAGACAGCGGGAAAGAGAGAGAGAGAGAGAGACAGAAGAAGGAAGAGAGGGAGGAGAGAGAGAGAGAGAGACAGACGACAAGGACAGAAGGAGGGAGGAGGGAGAAAGACGAGACAGAAGAGGGGGGAAAGGGAGGAGGGAGGAGAGGAGAGAGAGAGAGAGAGAGAGAAGAGAGAGAGAGGAAAGAAGAGAAGAAAGAAAAAGACAGAAAAAAGGAGAAAAGAGACGGGAAGAGAGAGACAGACAGACAGAGAGACTGAGAGAAAAAGAGATAGAGGAGACTGAGAGAAAGAGAGAGATGTGCAAAATGTGAACTTTATATTCAATAAATATAGGAAATTGCCCTTGATGGAAAAGGGGCAATGTGAACAACAGACACACATTCATAGCCTGGTGACCTCACAGCTAACTATCTATCAGAACATCACCACACACACACACACACACCTACACACTCACACACACACACACACACACACACACACTCACACACACACACACACACACACACACACGCCCGCACGCACGCACGCACGCGCACACACAATGACAAAATTTATAAAACTGCTACACACGGGGAGTGGATGAAAAAAAGGACCATGAGTGCTTATTGCATAAACCTTGAAATAAGAAGAAGAGAAGAAGAGAAAGGAAGAAGAAGAAGAAGAAGAAGAAGAAGAAGAAGAAGAAGAAGCAGTAGCAGCAGTGGCAGTAGCAGCAGTAGAAGAACAAGAAGAATAAAGAACAAGATCAGACTAATGCGCTCCCTTGTCATATCCATATTTCTGTATGCCTGTGAATCATGGACCCTAACTGCAGATTTGGAGAGAAGAGTACAGGCGGTGGAGATGAGATGCTTTCGGAGACTCCTTGGCATCTCCTACAAAGACCACATAAGCAAAGAAAAAAAGCATAACAGAATCCAGCAAACCATTGGACCCTATGAAAACCCTTCTAACGATCGTGAAAAGGTTTAAACTAAATGGTATGGGTATGTCACAAGATCCAAAGGACTTGCAAAGACAGTTTTAACAAGGCACTGTCCAAGGAGGAAGAAGAAAAAGGGCGACCAAGGAAGAGCTGGGAGGATAACATCAGCGAATGGACAGGCCTAGAACTCAACAAAACCCTGAGAAAGGCAGAACAGAGAGAGGAATGGAGGGAACTGGTTGTTGAGTCTTTGAGGATGCCCCCACGGTCGTCAGACTACGGGACAGATAGATAGATAGAAGTTGGATAAGAGATAACTACTATGAACTGGCAAAACTACAGCAACTATAACTACTGCCAAGTGCACAAGTACTTGTCCTTCTACTTTTCCTACTACTGACACACTTCCATTACCTTTACAACTGATACTGATAATGTCTACACAATAACGATACAAAAAAAGAAGAAGATGAACACGAGACGTTTATGCGGCAAGAAACTTTGTAAAGCTCAAGGCAAGAGTACATGATATCTTAAACCCCCAAACAACAGATTCTGACCTACAAATGAATAATTACTTTTAGTATACATGAAATATCATGCTTCTCCTTATAAAAATCTTTCCTCCCTCCCCCCCCTCACAAACGATTACCTCCACAAAGTACCCTATCATAACTCCACCATGATACTTCTTTCAGTCTTTTCAACCTCATACAACCCCCCCCCCCCTCCCCCCATCCCACCTCCCACCAACCTTTTTTTTCCCCAAAACCCATTTATCGAAAAAAACAACCCACCCACCCCACATTAAAAAGAATCCCTTACAAAGTTATTTCAAACCAACACTACTGAATTTCAATTCTGAAAAGACACGAGAGACCATCTTAGCTTGAAAGCTACTAGCTCAAGTCAAGCGTCCCAAAAGGAAAAAAAAAAGAAAAAAAAAAAGAAGAAATTAAATCGCAGGCACAACTCTTCTTTCAAAGCAGACGGGTACACGTTCGATCGCCAAAAAAAAAAAGTCTATGAAAAGCAGACGTAAGATATACCTATTCGACATCTATATCCTTCGGTTCATTTTTCACAACACCTCGTGTTTTGCTTGCTGGGAGACTCACCAAGGTAACAGGGTGTCAACCAAACCAAAACAAAACAACACAACACAACAAAAATATGACTCAACAAGAGGCTTGTAGAAGAAAGGTGGGGAAGAGTGTAAAAAAAAAAGGGGGGAGGTAACAAGGGGGGGGGGGGGGGGGGGGGGGGGGGGGGGGGGGGGGAGGGAGGGAGTGGTGGTCGCGAAGCTTCTAGGGTTGTTACAAAGCAAAGTTCTTCTTTACGATCCCCGCGGTTGGTATAGAAGGCTCACGAGACTGTTGACGTCGACACGAGCAAGAGGGAGAGAGGGCTGATTTGAGAGTTTGTCCCTTGTGACCTAGGCGTTGGCAGAGATTTGAAAGCAGCCAGCTATCCTTCCTTCCGTCCGTCCTTCCGTCCGTCCGTCCGTCCATCCATCCATCCATTCATCATGGCCGATCAGCTAGATCTGACCAACAGGGATCCCAACAATATCAATGACCACCTCAAGGTGAGCGGGTGGTGTGTTTTGATACTGTTGTTGTTGTTGTTATTTGTTATTGGTGATTTTTTTCAAAACTTAAAAAAAACCAAATCTCTTCCTTGCACACTTTACCAACGTTTCCCTGTTTCTTATTGTGCAACTTTTTTTTTTTTTTACTGTCCTCTTGGTTCATATATTTTCTGTTTCTTATTCAGGTGTTGCAATTGTTGGTGTTGTTGTTGAATCTTCCTCTTCTTTTTGAATGAAGGAATGATCTTTAACCCTTTGGAAAATATAAAGATTATTAATTTTTTCTTCTTCCTCCTCTTCTTCTTCTCCTCCTCCTTTGTCTTCTTTCTTCTTCTGTTTCTCTCCTCTTCTCTTCTTTTTTTTTGCTCTGTATTACTCCGTCATAGTATCACGTGCAATTATTTGATATCTCGGTCTTTAATTTATTTTTTATTTTTTATTATTCTTTAATTTCGAGGATAATGGAATAAGCGCTCATTTGCTTTTTTTGATCCAGTCCCCGTGTGTATACAGTTTTGTAAATTTTGTACATCCGTTCCCACCGGCACACAATGGCCTAGTCTTCAAGGCGAAAGTTGGACATTAAAAAAAGTATGCGTTTGCTTTCAACACTTTGGAGACAAAATGAGATCTGTCTGAGTGGATGTTTTAGGTTTCACAATACTATGCAAGTCGAATGTATTGAAAGTTAACACTGAAAATGACGAATATTAATTCTAGTCTTGTTGTGTATTTGTTTGTTCGTAAGATTACAAAATGGAATAGGACATAATTGTGTGAAAAGGCTATCTCGACCTATCTATCTATCTATCTGTCTGTCTCTCTGTTTATCTGTCTTTCTGTCTTTCTATCTATCTATCTATCTGTCTGTCTGTCTGTCTGTCTAGTCTGCTCTGTCTGTCTATCTATCTATCTATCTATCTATCTATCTGTCTGTCTGTCTGTCTGTCTGTCTGTCTATCTATCTATCTATCTATCTATCTGTCTGTCTGTCTGTCTATCTATCTATCTATCTGTCTGTCTGTCTGTCTGTGTCTGTCTTCTGTCTATCTATCTATCTATCTGTCTGTCTATCTATCTGTCTGTCTTCTGTCTGTCTTCTGTCTGTCTATCTATCTATCTGTCTGTCTTCTGTCTGTCTTCTGTCTGTCTATCTATCTATCTGTCTGTCTTCTGTCCGTCTATCTATCTATCTATCTGTCTGTCTTCTGTCTATCTATCTGTCTGTCTATCTATCTGTCTGTCTTCTGTCTATCTATCTGTCTGTCTATCTATCTGTCTGTCTTCTGTCTGTCTATCTCTGTGAGTTCCCCTACCCCTTCTCTTTCTCTGAAGGAGCCCCCACGCTCGCGCGTGCATGCAAAAAAACCCAACCAAAAACCGAACCCAAAAATTCCACAAATGTCTTCTTTCAGGGTTCTGTTCAATCAATCGTTGTACCGTCCACATTCCGATTTTCAAGCTTTGGTCAATGTCTAGTGGATCTGTATTCGCTGGCGTCTGTAAAAATGTACTTTCATTTTGTAAAAAAAAGAAAAATATTATTTAATGTTAGCTGCTAAATGCATTTTTGTCCTCGTGCATAAAGGGTTAATAACTGCACAAAAATCCTAACATTCTGGATCTGCGCAATCAACAATTAAGCATAATGATAAAATTATTATCTAGAAGGAGTGAGAGATATTTATTTATTCATTATATTTATTCATTTATTTATTTTATTTTCGAGGATAATGGAATAAGCACTCATGTGCTTTTTTCATCCAGTCCCCGTGTCTAAGTAGTTGAGAGAGAGAGAGCTAGCTGGTCAAAAACAAACCTGTAGCATGATAGCCAACCTTCTCTCTCTCTCTCTCTCTCTCTCTCTCTCTCACACACACACAACATCAATGTCAACATCTAAATCATAGCCAAGAACGTGTATACCACAACAGTCTTTTTTTTTTTTGCATTCACCGTTTGTCCATGGACCCTTGGAAGTAATATTTCTCGTGCAAGTGTCTGTGTGTGACACACACACACACACACACACACGTACCCTGTGGTGCTTGGTTGGTTTCAAAGTCTCTTCGATTCTTATCCCTTGAAACCACAACCTCCAAAGAATAGGGTCTCGTGGAAATTCATGGCCGCGATGATCATTGTAATTCAAAACGCAACGTTTATTCGTCATTTTTAACGGCCAGCTAGGATTTTTTTTCTTTTCTTTTCTTTTTTTTTTTTTTTTTTTTGGGGGGGGGGGGGGGGGGGGGGCTGACGCCTGTATACAATCCCTGTGACGTGTCCGCTTCCTATTTAACGCATGCCAACGCGCCGTCTACCGGCGCGACAGGGGAAGACAATTTTCTCCGGTGTACCAGCTCAATGTAATGAATATCTTCAGTCCCTTTTAAAGTAAACCCAAAAAAAAAACCCACAAAAAAACCCACAAACAAAAACCAATCTCGCCATTAGAAAAGACCAAAATTAATAGATGACTGCGTTTTTGAATTGATGATAAGGGTTTTTTTTGTGGTGTAAATGATATATATATTCGTGTAATTCTTATCTAACTAGCAAACGTTTTATTCCTTTCCCGCCCTTTTCGCTTTCCCCTCCCAGGTGGCCTTTGAGGATGTCCTGGCGGAACCTGACGGCGCCCACGCCATCGACTGCTGCTGGAGATGCTCCTACACCTCCTTCACCTGCGCCAAGAGCTTCTGCTACAACCTCATGACCATCTTCTGCGCCTGCCCGCTCGCCTTCTGCTGGGGATGCGAGTTCGCCACCATCACCTTCCAGCACGTGTGGTACTACACGCCCTGCCTGCGGGTCTGCACCATCAACCTGGGCTGCGCCCAGAAGTTCTTCGGCACCTGTCTGCAGTGCTGTATCGGTCCCATCTGCGAGACCTGCGGCCTCTTCTTCAGCAACATCGTCGTCAAGAAAGGTTGACGATGGATGGTCCCTCCACTAAAAAAAAAAAACCCAGTCCCCCCTAGCCACAAACGCAACCAAACACTACTAGAGGGAAGATAGTACACTCACTGTTTTTCTCGTTACCTCAGCTTTATTCTTTATGGCTACACAGTAGTAGTCTGCCTAGAATCTAGCATTGCTACGTAGCACCAAGGATTTCTTAAAGTATGTGGGAGGGGGGGGGGGGGGGGGGGGGGGGGGGGGGGGGGGGGGGGGGGGGGGGGGGGAGTCCGAAATCCCAATAATTTTTCTCTATCCTGTAGTTATTTGTCGATGTTTCTATGAAAATGGATACACGCAGATGTCTTTTTCTTTCGGTAAATAAAAGATTGAACTGAGGTCCACAAAGAAATGAAGTAACAATGTTAAGTGGGCTTGTTTGTTGTTGTTGTTGTTGGGTTTTTTTGGGGGGAGGTCTGATCTAGATATTGATTTTTTTGGCAGATAATCTTGTCATACCTTTGCCGTGGCATTCTAATGCGCTGAATGCATAATTTTTGTCATCATGCGTCTTTTATAGATTTTTTAGTTTTATTGGTTTTAGTTTTTGTGCAGTATCCGTCCATATAACTTGTCTTGGTCCTTCGTTTCTTGTGCCAAAAGAAAAAAACAAGTGGCCTTACACTGATAATTGTACTGGAAGGTTACTGGTATGCCACATTGCAAAACAAACAGTCATAAATGGGCATTTTCAATTTTTCCGTGAAGTGTGCCATTTTGTTAACATTATTCTCCTTTACTCCTAGCGTTTGTTTCGGAGCTTTCAGTTAATGACAGTCAACATCTTTTATCTGGTTTTCAGTTGGTCTTACGCCCCCCTCCCCCCAAAATAAAAAAAAACAACCACACAACCTTCCCCCCAAAACAAAAAACAAAAAACACCCCAAAAAGCCAAAACAACAACAACAACAACCCCAAAATACACACAAAAACAACAAAAAACTACACTATGAGTGGAAATACTGTAATCAAGACAAAGTCTTGCCTAGCGCTTATCAGTAACAATTTACAAACAAGTAAACATGTGGTTAGACCTACATTGCTGAAAAGTGTTAGATGGAAGGAAGAAGAAGACGAAGAAGAAGACGAAGAAGAAGACGGAAGTAGAAGAAGACGACGAAGAAGAAGACGAGAAGACGAAGAAGAAGACGGAAGAGAAGAAGAAGAAGAAGAAGAAGAAGAAGAAGAAGAAGAGAAGAAGAAGAAGAAAGAAAGAAAGAGACAGAGACAGAGACTGAAACTGAGACTGCTGAAAGTTATGAATCCGAAGAAGAAGGGGGAAAAGTCGCAGTAAAAGCATGTAACACAATCTACCTTTATTCTTATATCAGCGACGTCTATTTTAAGGATGTTTTTCAATTTTTAAAAACATCAACAACATAAGTGACATTCTGAACAAGGAGCAACGCTGTGTTATAGGGGGAAAATATTCTCAGGGATTCCTTGCTGAGCTGGTAGCTGAGATTGGCCCTGAGATTTCAATAGTCAAAGACAGACACGAGTGCCTCAGGAATGTTTCCTCCCAAAGACAGAGACAACAGACAGACAGACGCACACACACACACAGACACACACACACGTACACGCACGCACGCGCACACACGCACGCACACACACACACACGCACGCATGCGCACACGCACGCGCACATACACACACTCTCAGACAGTCAGACAGACAGACACACAATCAATCTCTCTCTCTCTGTCCTTCTTCTTGTTCTTGTTCTTGTTGTTGTTGTTCTTCTTCTTCTTCTTCTGCTTCTTCTTCTTCTCCTTCTCCTCCTCCCTCTCCTCCTTTTTCCTCCTCCCTCCTTCTCTCCTCCTACTACTCCTCCTCCTCCTCCTTCTTCTCCTTCTCCTCCTCCCCCCCTCCTTCTTCTCCTTCTCTCTTCCTTTCTCTTCTCTTTCTTCTTCTTCTTCTTTTCTTCTTCTTCAATTCATCCACAACTGTTTGTTGAAGCACGCTGTGATAGATAACATATTTTTTGTTAATGTTAGCAAAATATACTGTTCGTATTTTTTGTTGTTGGTGTGTGTGTGTTTCACTATCCCATGTTATTAGGGATATTGAACTGTATCTTTGTTTTACAAGATTTGTCTTCTGTACAATAAAGAGAAGAATATTATTCTGTGAAATAAAGCGGGTGGTCGTTAGCTTAACAATCTTGCAGTCTGTTATCTTTTATCAGTGCACGAGCGTGTGGCGTCTGTGCGTCTGCTAGTGTGCGTGCCTGTAGGAACTCTTTTTGTCTGTCTGTCTGTCTGTCTGTCTGCCTGTCTCTCTGACTGTCTCTCTCTGTCTCTGTCTCTCTTCTCTGTCTCTCTCTCTCACTGCGTGTGTGTGTGTGTTTGTGTGTGTGTGTGTGTTCTTGAATGTAATTTCTTTATATTTTAAATAATATTAGACTAAAATAAGCGCGCGCACGCGCTTGTATGTGTGTATGTATGAATGTATAAATATATATATATATATATATATATATATATATATATATATATATATTATATATACGTACGTACGCACGTATGTATGTATGTATGTATGTATGTATGTATCTATGTATGTATCTATGTATGCATGCATGTATGCATGTATGCATGTATGTATATATGAATGTATGTATGTATGTATGTATGTATGTATGTATGAATGAATGTATGTATCTATGTACTGAATGTATGTATGTATGTATAAATGTACGTATGTATGTATGTATGTATGTACGTACGTACGTACGTACGTATGTATGAATGCATGTATGCATGTATGCATGTATGCATGTATGTAGGTGCGTGCTTGCGTGCCTGCGTGTGGGTGCACCCCTGTGTTGTCTTTTCGTGAGGCTGCCAGACCCATAGATAGATCTCATGATACTGGCAGCACTTCCCCATTAAAAAACAACAACAACAACAAAATATGTACATTGTCTATCACCGTTTGCCACTACTTCTGTTAAGGGACTACAAAAAGAAATTCTGTCCACGTTTTTCTATACGAATGTGGCAAATGCCCGCGTTCTATAATCTCCTCCTTACCCCCCCCCCCCCCCCCCCCCCCCCCCCCCCCCCCCCCCCGAAACTGTTTCCAGAAAAGTGTACTGTAGTGACTAAAAAGAAACGTGTACTAACTAAAAAGGAAGGTGTACTGACTACAACGAAAGGTGACCTGACTAAAAAGAAAGATGAAGTGAATATAAAAAGAAAGGTGTACTGACTAAAAAGAAAGGTGTATAGTGACTGAAAAGAAAGGTGTAGTGACTAAAAAGAAAGGTGTGTACTAGCTAAAAAGAAAGGTGTAGTGACTGAAAAGAAAGGTGTATAGTGACTAAAAAGAAAGGCATAGTGACGAAAAAGAAAGGTGTGTTGTGACTAAAAAGAAAGGCATAGTGACTAAAAAGAAAGGTGTGTTGTGACTAAAAAGAAAGGCATAGTGACTAAAAGGAAAGGTGTGTTGTGACAAAAAAGAAAGGTGTGTAGTGACTAAAAAGAAAGGTGTGTACTGGCTAAAAAGAAAAGTGTAGTGACTAAAATGAAATGTGTGTAGTGAATAAAAAGAAAGGTGTAGTGACTATAAAGAAAGGTGTACTGACTAAAAAGAAAGGTGTGTTGTGACTAAAAAGAGAGGTGTACTGACTAAAAAGAAAGTTGTACTAACAAAAAAGAAAAGTGTAATGACTAAAAATAAGAAAGGTGTAGTGACAAAGATGAAAGGTGTACTGACTAAAAAGAAAGGCGTGTTCTGACTAAACAGAAATATGTACTGAAATTTAAAAAATGTACTGACTAAACAGAAAGGTGTACTGAATAAAAAGAAAGGTGTGGTTACTAAAAAGAAAGATGTACTGACTAAAAAGGAAGGTGTACTGACTACAACGAAAGGTGAGCTGACTAAAAAGAAAGATGAAGTGAATATAAAAAGAAAGGTGTACTGACTAAAAAGAAAGGTGTATAGTGACTAAAAAGAAAGGTGTAGTGACGAAAAAGAAAGGTGCGTTGTGACTTAAAAGAAAGGTGTGTTCTGACTAAAAAGAAAGGTGTAGTGACTAAAAAAAGGGGTATTGACTAAAAAAAAGAAAGGTGTAGTGACTAAATAGAAACGTTTAGTGAATATTAAAAAGGTGTACTGCCTAAAAAGAAAGGTGTGCTAACTAAAAAGGAAGGTGTAGTGACTAAAAAGAAAGGTGTACTGAATAAAAAGAGAAAGATGTAATGATTTTTTTAAAAAGGTGTAGTGACTAAAAAGAAAGGTGTGTTATGAGTAAAAAGAAAGGTGTGTTATGAGTAAAAAGAAAGATGTACTGACTTTAAAAAGAAAGATGTACTGACTTTGAAAAGATGTAATGACTAAAAAGAAAGGTGTGTAGTGACTAAAGGAAAAGGTGTAGTGACTGTAAAAAAGTGTACTGCCTAAAAAGAAAGGTGTGCTAACTAAAAAGGAAGGTGTAGTGACTAAAAAGAAAGGTGTACTGAATAAAAAGAGAAAGATGTAATGATTTTTTTAAAAAGGTGTAGTGACTAAAAAGAAAGGTGTGTTATGAGTAAAAAGAAAGATGTATTGACTTTAAAAAGAAAGATGTACTGACTTTGAAAAGATGTAATGACTAAAAAGAAAGGTGTGTAGTGACTAAAAGAAAAGGTGTAGTGACTATAAAAAAGTGTAGTGACTAAAAAGAAAAAGTGTACTGACTATAAAAAAAAGTGTACTGACTAAAAAGAAAAGTGTACTGACTAAAAAGAAACGTGTACTGACTAAAAAGAAACGTGTACTGAATAAAAAGAAAAGTGTACTGACTCAAACGAAAAGTGTACTGAATCAAAAGAAAAAGTGTACAGAATCAAAAGAAAAGTGTACAGAATCAAAAGAAAAGTGTACAATCAAAGAAAAGTGTACTGAATCAAAAAAGAAAGTGTACCCAATCAAACGAAAAGTGTACTGGATCAAAAGAAAAAGTGTACTGACTAAAAAGAAAAGTGTACCGACTAAAATGAAAAGTGTACTGACTTTTAAAAAGAAGAAGAGTGTACTAAATCAAAAGAAAAGTGTACTGACTCAAAAGAAAAGTGTACTGACTAATTTTTTTTAAACAAGTGTACTGACTAAAAAGAAAAGTGTACTGAATCAAAAGAAAAAGTGTACTGACTAAAAAGAAAAGTGTACTGAATCAAAAAAAAAAAGTGTACTGACTAATTTTTTAAAAAGTGTACTGACTAAAACGAAAAGTGTACTGAATCAAAAGAAAAAGTGTACTGACTAAAAAGAAACGTGTACTGACTAAAAAGAAACGTGTACTGAATAAAAATAAAAGTGTACTGACTTAAACGAAAAGTGTACTGATTCAAAAGAAAAAGTGTACAGAATCAAAAGAAAAGTGTACAATCAAAAGAAAAGTGTACTGAATCCAAAAAAAAAAGTGTACTCAATCAAACGAAAAGTGTACAATCAAAAGAAAAAGTGTACTGACTAAAAAGAAAAGTGTACTGAACCAAAAGAAAAAGTGTACTGACTAAAAAGAAAAGTGTACTGACTAAAAAGAAAAGTGTACTGACTAAAAAGAAACGTGTACTGACTAAAAAGAAACGTGTACTGAATAAAAAGAAAAGTGTACTGACTTAAACGAAAAGTGTACTGATTCAAAAGAAAAAGTGTACAGAATCAAAAGAAAAGTGTACTGGATCAAAAGAAAAAGTGTACTGGATCAAAAGAAAAAGTGTACTGACTAAAAAGAAAAAAGTA
>CM054146.1:36926537-36929037 GCA_028751875.1 Rapana venosa | reverse complement strand
CCCCCCTCCACACACACACACACACAACACACACACACACACAAAGCCCCTTTTTGTAATGGACGTCAAACGACCAGCTGCCACTGGATACCACTATCAAACATCAAATAGCCTTAAAAAGTAAGTTAAAACGCCACGCTTCAATGCGGTTTTTTTTTTTTGGTTTTTTTTTTTTTTTTGGGGGGGAGGAGGTAGATAATACATACAACTCAGCTTACCTTCCTATCCGAGTATTGGAAGTCTTCGTCGGTTTATTTTTTTTTGTGGTTGTTTTTGTTTGTTTTTTCATCTTTTCATTGGCTGTTGCAAGGTGTGACGCTCTTGGCGCAGGCGCAAAAGGAAAGACAAGCTAAAAGGGGATCGATCCGGGTTTCTTTTGTGCGTGAAATATTCAAATCTTGATCATTTACAGATTTGGTTTTCTGTGGGGCGGGCGTCTAGGATTTTTTTGGGCTGTGCAAGTCTTGCTGGGTTTTTGTTGAGTGTTGTGGGGTAGCAAAACTTTTTTGACCATAGTTCTTCAGTCAAGATGACGGACCAGATCGATATGGTGAACCGTGACCCGAACAACATCAATGACCACTTGAAGGTACGGGGACATTTTCTTTTCCAATCTAATACTTTTTTGTTTTGTTTTATTTTGGAGGTTTTTTTTGGGGAGGGGGTGGTGGTGGTGGTGGTGGTGGTGGTGGTGGGATGAACTTAATTGAAGAAAGCACTTTTATTTTTAAGACTCAGAACTCAACAAGACTCAAGAAGACTTTTTATGTCTCAACTTTGAGAACTTGGGTGGGTGTGGCATTTTGAAATCCCACCCAGCATGCATTATTAAAGCAGCACAGATTAAAAAGTAACTTCTTTTTGGGGGATCTATCTATCTATCTAAAGAGAGAGAGAGAGAGAGAGAGGCTCTGAGTGTGTGAGTGCACGTGCACCCCTGAACACACACACACACACACACACATATATATATATATATTTGTGTGTGTGTGTGCGCACACGTGCTGGTCCTTGCATGTATCATTAGCACATGTCATAGAGATTCCCTGCCAGTCACATGAAATAAACTCATCCTTTTTTTTTTTGCATTGATTTTTTTTTGTTGATGGAAAGATGCAGGATTCGCAAAGGATGTTAAAAAAAACACACATTGGATGAGTGACTGTTCCTACGCCTTGTCTTCAGTACAGTCCCCTCAGTGCACCACTCAGCTGTAAATGAGTACCTGCCCTCTTTAGGGTCTGGGAAGGTAAACCAGCGAGGGAGGGAGAGGAGATAGGCGCCTAGACACCTCACCCCCCCCCCCCCCTCTACCACCCCATAGGTTATGGGGACGCCTTTACCTTTGCCATTGACACCAATGTTGCGCGCAAAGCTCGAGTAATGTAGTATAGTCATTTCCTTGACGTCTTTTCCCAACTGTAATATGAGAAGGGGGACGGGATAGCTCAGTGGTCGGAGCACTCGCTTTCCCCCTGCCAAGTTAAGCAGCGTCGAGCGTGGTTACCACTTGGATGGGTGACCGTTTGCGCGCCTTGGCTTCAGTACAGTTCCCCCAGTTCACCCAGCTGTCAATGGGTACCTGCCCTCTTAGGGTCAGGGAAGGTAAAGCAGCGAGGGAGAGGAGATGGGCGCCGCCCTCAATATGCTGGCCCTAGAGAAGTGAGGTCTCTGACGCCTCGCTCCCCTACGACCTTATAGGTTATGGGACTCCTTTACCTTTTTACCTTTAATATGAGAAGGAGGGAGGGAGGGAGGAAGAGAGAGGGAGAGAGAGAGGGGGAGAGAGAGGGGGGAGAGAGGGAGGGAGGGAGGTAGGGAGAGAGAGTTGGAAGGAGAGAGTGAGAGAGAGGGATGGAGGGATGGAGGGACAGAGAGAGAGAGAGGGAGAAAGGCAGAGAGATAGAGGGGAGAGACAGAGAGAGGAATAGAGAACACTGGACACTGAAAGTAAATTTATTGCCATTAACAATGCAGCATTTTTGGCAAGGAGCACAGTATGACTACAATTTAAACAATATGCTTTTTGCAACAAGGAAATAATGCAAACAGAAAGAGGAAAAGGCATCTCCAATAACTATATTCAACCGAATGCATTAATTGTTATCATACATTAATTATTATCACAAGCGTGCACACACACATACACACAAACACACACACACAAACACACACCACGCACACACCACACACACACACACACACACACACACACACACACACACACACACACACACACACACACACACACACCACACACACACACACACACACACACCAGTGTCATATTACCTACAAATCAACAACAGTATAGGACAAATCGACCACCCGACCCTCATATTCAAATAAGGCAATTTAGCCAATGGAAATCGTATTCCACAAATATGGAAAGCAAAATAGTGTTACATAGCTGCAGTTTTCTTTTTTCTGCTGTCCCAAGCATAGGAGATAAATTTTGCAAGTGATTTTAGAAATAATTCATCTTTGATCAAGAGAATGC
>CM054146.1:36869037-36921537 GCA_028751875.1 Rapana venosa | reverse complement strand
GGAGGTCTGAGTACAGGTATAATTGATGCAATCACACACACACACACACACACACAAACACACACGCAGGCACGCACACACACACACACACACACTCTCTCTCTCTCTCTCTCTCTCTCTCTCTCTCTCGTCTAATATCACTTAAAACGGAAAGACGTTAAAGGAAGAGCCATCACACCACATGCACAGAGTACTCAAAGGAGCAACTATAGTTCATGTCGTTTGTATCATATATCGACTTCACCCCCTCCTCCATCTCTCTCTCTCTCTCTCTCTCTCTCTCTCTCTCTCTCTCTCTCTCTCTCTCTCTCTCTCTCTCTAGCTCTCTGTTTTATTCTTCTTTAAAAAAAAATTTTTTTATCGAGGATAATGGAATAAGCACTTATATGCTTTTTTTACACCCAGTCCTCGTGTGTATGCAGTTTTGTAAATTGTCATTCTTTTCCCCACCGGCACACAGTGGCCCAACTCTTACGAAAAGCGGAACAGGCTTTTAACGTGTGCGCAAAATGTTCTGCGTGCGTTCGTACACGGGACTCTGCTGCAGATACCTTGTGCTTACGAATACCTAGATTCAGCCAGTCCACCGTCGGCCCTCGCTCTTTCTCTGTTTCTGGTCCATCGATGTGGAATGACCTCCCTCTCTCTCTCTCCGCCAAAAGCCTACTTATGATACTTTTAAATCCAGCCTAAAGACATTTATTTCAAACCTAAGATTCTTTCCTCTTGTTTCATCTCATTCTGTCTCTCCCCATCACCCTGTCGGAGTGTACAACTGTGTGTGTGTGTGTGTGTGTGTGTGTGTGGTGTGGGGTTGTGTGTGTGTGTGTGTGTGTGTCTGTTGTGTGTGTGTGTGTGGTGTGTGTGGTGTGTGTGTGGTGGGGGCGCGCGCGCGCGCGTGTTGTTTTACATTTGAATTTGTAAAAACTACTAATTGTAACTGGCTGCATGTGAAAGACTAGGATGAATGAAAGCGCTTTGATTTGATCTTTTGGGCAAGATATAGCGCTGTATAAATTCCAAGGATTATTATTGTTATTATTGTTGTTGTTGTTGTTATTATTATTATTATCATTATTATTATTTACATTTGAATTTGTAAAAATCTATTAATTGTAACTGGCTGCATGTAAAAGACTAAGATGAATGAAAGCGCTTTGATTTGTTTTTTCTGGGCAAGATATAGCGCCGTATAAATTCCATGTATTATTATTATTATTATTATTATTATTATTATTATTATTATTATTCTTATTATTATTCTTATTATTATCATCATCATCATCATCATCATCATTATTATTATTATTATTTTTAATTATTATTATTATTATTATTATCAACATAGCAACGCTAACTTTTACACTTTCTCTCCCCCTATTGATAAAGATGGGTGTGTTTTCAAGTGGGCGCGCAAGAGGGTAAATGGTACGGTACGATCGCAACATACACAATCTCATCTACACTCTCTCTTCCAATCTTTCCCCATGGAACGGAGCCAGACCCCGTCAAAGGGACCAGTCAAGTGCAAACTTGAACCCTACACTCTCGGGGCAATGTGAAGTTAGGGACGCAACCCTCATACCACTAGGTTGCCACGATCCCAACTGCTAAGGAAAATGGCCGCGGACTGTTATGACACAGCATGGTTTTGAACCAATGGCGTCATATCGTGATTGTTTGCATGTTCTAGAAATCTGGAGGAAAGCCAAGATTTCTTTGACACTTACAGACACATTGAAATGCAAAATTTAAAAAGAAATTTTTTGTTCTGAATCTACCATTCTTTTCATAGAAGGTGCATTGGGCTATAACGAAATGAAGCGTCTATAAAACTTTTTACTTTTTTGTTCGCCAGGTTCTGGCCATGGGCTAGAGAAGAGTCAGAGCACTCGCTCTCCCCCCCCCCCCCCCCCCAAAGCTAAAGCTAAGCAGCGTTGAGTGCACAGCTAACTGTTTGTGCGCCTTGGTTTCAATAAAGGGGGAAATGGAATAGCCTAGTGGTTAGAACATTACGCTCGCAATCTGACGACCCAGGTTCGATTCCCGTTCAAGGGGGGATATTTTCCCCTGGAGTTAACATCAGTGCAGACTCACTCCAATCTCCCCCCAAAACGTCCTTCGGATGAGACTATAAACCGAGGTCCCGTGTGCGAAAGCACGCAGAACATCTTGCGCACGCGTTAAACCCTGTCCCGCTTTTCGTAAAGAGTAGGCCATTGTGTGCCGGTGGAAACAGATGACAGAATTTACAAAACCGCATATACACGGGGACTGAATGTAAAAAAAGCACATAAGTGCTCATTCCATTATCCTCGATATAAAAGATTATTTTTATTAAAAAAATACCCCCCCCCCCCCCATTTCAAGCAGCTGTAAATGGGCACCTGCCCTCTTTATAAAGGTAAAGGAGTCCCATAACCTATAAGGTCGTAGGGGAGCGAGGCGTCAGAGACCTCACTTCTCTAGGGCCAGCGTATTGAGGGTGGCGCCCATCTCCTCTCCCTCGCTGCTTTACCTTCCCTGACCCTAAAAGAGGGCAGGTACCCATTTACAGCTGGGTGAACTGGGGGGAACTGTACTGAAGCCAAGGCGCGAAAACGGTCACCCATCCAAGTGGTAACCACGCTCGACGCTGCTTAACTTGGCTGGGGGGAAAGCGAGCGAGTGCTCCGACCACTGAGCTACCCCGCCTCGTGCCCTCTTGAGGGACACGGACGGAAAGCCAAAGCAGCGAGGGGGGGATGAGAATGGAGGCCACCCTCAAGATAGCTGGCTCGGGCTAGACAAACTGGAGGCCTCTGATATCAACCCCGATCTTTCAAAAGTCTCTTCCCCCACACACCTCTCCTGACCTTGGGTTTTTCTCCCCACCCCAGGCGCGAAGGCCTCTTGACAAACTCTGAAATGTCCAAAAATGAATGGATCGGAGGTCTAGAGGTAACGCGCCTGTCCAGAAAGCGAAAAGTCCGGGTCGGAAGTGTGCGGTGGTTCGTATCCCGTCTGGGCCCGAAACTTTTCCCCCCATCCATTAGACCATGAGTGGTGGTCTGGGCGCTAGTCTTTCGGATGAGACGATAAACCGAGGTCCCGTGTTGTTACAGAAAATTATGCAGCGCACGTAAAAGAACCCACGGCAACAAGAGAGTTGTCCCTGGCAAAAATTCTTAGAAAAAAGCCACTCTGATAGGGAAAGAAATACAGTTGCAGACCAAAAAAAAAAAGGAAAAAAAAGAAGGGTGGCGCTGCTCTTGTGGCGACGCGCTGTCCTCGGTGAGAGCAGCCCGAATTTCACGCAGAGAAATCTCGTGACTTAAAGTGGTATAAATGAAAATAAATAAATGAAAAATTATCTTCCTCACAAACCTCTCCTGACCGTGTTGTTGGGGTTGTGGATTTTTTTCTCCCCCCCCCCCCCCCCCCCCCCACCCCAAGCGCGAGGGTCTCTTAACAAACTCTGAAATGTCAAAAAAAAATTCTCTTCCTCACTAACCGTCTTCTCGCTGCTCGTTCTTCAGGTGGCCTTTGAGGACATCATCGCAGAACCCGACGGCATCCGCTCCATCGACTGCTGCTGGAGATGCTCCTACTCCTCCTTCACCTGCGCCAAGAGCGTCTGCTACAACCTCATGACCATCTTCTGCGCCTGCCCGCTCGCCTTCTGCTGGGGATGCGAGTTCGCCTGCATCACCTTCGACCACGTGTGGTACTACACGCCCTGCCTGCGGGTCTGCATGATCAACCTGGGCTGCGCCCAGAAGTTCTTCGGCACCTGTCTGCAGTGCTGTATCGGTCCCATCTGCGAGACCTGCGGCCTCTTCTTCAGCAACATCGTCGTCAAGAACGCTTAAGCCTGAATGTTCAGGGGTGGTTGTTGTTTTTGGCGGCGAGGCCGGGGTTGCGGGGTGACAGAACGAAATCCTGTTTTTTTTGTGGTTTTTTTGGCTTTACTGTGATTTGGTTCTTGTGAAGCTGTTGTGTTAGGGAGGGAGTTTCCACGATACCGTTTTAATATAAAAAAAATAATCATTTCTTTCAAAATTTTTTGATTTTGGGAATTTTTTTCTGGTGAAAGTTGTATAATCTTTATATCTTATTTCCTTGTCCATTTATCTCTTGTTTTTTTTTTAAAAACCAAATTTCACGATTTGCGTTCTGAATAACTGTCTTGATTGGTTTGTTTTTTTGTTTTGTAACCAAATTTCACGATTTGCGTTCTGAATAACTTTTGGCTGTAGAAGGATCATTTTTGTGATTCTATCTTTTCGTTTCGTTGTTCTGAAACCTTCTTTCTTTTATAAGAGCCTTCACCTGCTTCTGTGGTTGGTAATCTGTTGAAGCTTATTTATTTTTTTATTTTATTTTATTCTTTTGTATCGAGGATACTGAAATACAAGCTTATTAACAAGGAACAGTTAATGTCTTAAGTATATCTGTGATATCTGGCTTCCAAACCCTGTCCCCTTAGGATCAGAAGAGTCTGGAGTCATCGAGATTGAGTTAACGACTTGTAGTGATAATCAGCATCGCAGTATATCTGTGATATATGGCTTCCACAACCCTGTCACCTTACGTAACACACAACAAGTTTTGTTTTTTCAAACTTTTTAAAATTAGATTAAATCCGTCCGAACGATATCACGTGTCTGTGTCTTCTTTTGGGGAGAAAAGAACACAGAGAAATCAACCATTGATTGGCTTCTTCATCAAATTCAGGCACATAGATATGCGCGCGCGCGCGCGCGCGCGCGCGCGTGTGTGTGTGTGTGTGTGTGTGTGCGTGCGTTTGTGTGTGTGCGTGCGCGCGCGCGTGTGTGTGTGTGTGTGTGTGTGTGTGTGTGTGTATGAGCACGCTCAGACACACGCACGCACGCATGGACACATGCACACACACACACATATACACACACATGCGCTCAGAGCATCTTGCGCACACGTTAAATCCTGTTCCGCTTTTCGTAAGAGTAGGCCATTGTGTGCCGGTGGGAACAGATGACAGAATTGACAAAACCGCATACACACGGGGACTGGATGTAAAAAAAAGCAAATAAGTGCTTATTCAATTATCCTCGATGTAAAAGAATAAAATTAAATATAAAAGAATAAAAAAAATAATAAAAAATAAAAAATCCTGCGCGCGCGCGTATGCATGCGCACGCACGTACGCACGCACCGGAAAAGGCTGGCACTTCTCCATACTTGCCATGGCATAAGGACACTGCAGCCGAGTGGTTAAGACCGTGTGACTTCAAACTTAGGGGTCCATAAAGTCGTGGGTTTGCATCTCGGAGCGCGGCGTCGTCTGGTAACATTAAGGGTGGGGATTTTTACGGTTTCCCAGCTCAACTTCAGAAGTATTTTTATTTTTATTTTATTTTATTCTATTCTTTTATATCGAGGATAATGGAATAAGCACTCATATGCTTTTTCTTTAACATCCAGTCCCCGTGTGTATGCAGTTGTGTAAATTTTGTCATCCGTTCCCACCGGCACACAATGGCCTACTCTTACGACAAGCGGAACAGGGTTTTAACGTGTGCGCAAGATCTTCTGCGTGCGTTCGCACACAGGACCTCGGTTTATAGTCTCATCCGAAGGACTTTTGGGGAGAGTGGAGTCTGCACTGATGTTTAACTCCAGGAGAAAAATATCCCCCTTGAACGGGAATTGAACCCGGGTCATCAGATTGCGAGCGCAATGTTCTAACCACTAGGCTATCCCGTCCCCAGTACAGACCTGCTAGTGCCTTAAAGTCCTTCGCGTATATACACACGCAGACGATCAAAATATAAAGATCCTGTAATTTAAAGCAGCAGCGTTGGGCGGGTTGCGAAATCACGACGAGCATACCCGGCATGCAACCTGTGTAATAAAAAGAATGAGCTGCTCTGCTCTGAAGTGGGAATTTGGTGGCTGAGGCTGAGGCCAGCAGGCTGACTTGCTGCTAAGTTCCAAGCACAGGATGAAGACCAGGCACTACGTAATAATAATAATAATAATAATAATAATAATAATATATGGAATTTATATAGCGCTGAATCTTGTAAAAAACAAAAAACAAATCGAAGCGCTTGCACTCAATCATTTACAGACATGCAACTCTCTTTAAACATAATGAACAACAGATTTCAAAAACCATGCGCGCGCACGTACGCACGCATGCACGCACACACACGCACATACACACACACACACACACACACACAAACACACACACACACACACACACGCACACGCACACACACACAAACACACACACACACACACACACACACACACACACACACACACACACACTCGGAACAACACTTAGAAGGTGAAAGATGCTGTTGAAAATTAGGGACAGATATTTGGGGGGAAAGTCTCAGGTAGGAAATAAGTGTGTTTTGAGGCTGGATTTGAAGGTATCAAGTGAAGGCTTTTGGCGAAGTGAAAGAGGGAGGTCATTCCAGGTGGATGGACCAGAAACAGAGAAGGAGCGACGGCCAACAGTGGTTTGTTTGAATCTGGGTGTTCGAAAGCACAAAGTATCTTCGGCTGAACGAAGGGAACGGGACGTACCCTTGCCTGGCAAAGGGGAAACACAGAGAAGAGGAGAAGGTTACGGCAGAATCTTTTGTTTCATGTCGCACTGTTTTGTGGTGGTGTTTTTTCAAACCGAAAGGCAAAGCTCATAAGTATAGCTCAGGAAAGTGTGACACTGCCGATGCGACATGTGGAAAACCGCAAATGCAAGCGCAAGGCCAAACACCACAGCATAAAAAAACACAACACAACACAACACAACGCTACGCTTAGATATACTACGCTATACTGCACTGCACTGCGCTGCACAACACTATACTACACTGCACTACACTACACTACACTGCACTGCACTGCACTGCGCTGCATAACACTACACTGCACTGCACTGCACTGGACCATACTGCACTGCACTACACTACACTGCACTACACTGCACTACACTGCACTGCACAACACTATACTGCACTACATTACACCGCACTGCATTACACTACACTGCACTACACTACACTACACTACACTGCACTGCACTGCACTGCACTACACTACACTACACTATACTGCACTGCACTGTAATGCACTACACTACACTGCACTACACCACACCACACCACACCGCACTGCACCACCGTACTGTACTGTACTATACTGTACTGTACTGTACCGTACCGTACCCTACCCTACACTCCACTCCACTCCACTCCACTCCACTCCACTTACCGTTTAAAAACTTAAACAAGTCATGATCCACCCACAATGGAAAGTAACGAAAAAGATACATCAAATTAAAAAATTACGACAACAAAAAAGCCGACAACCACATCAGAATAAGGCCTACATCATTCAACATCCTACAACTGAACCCTCACTCTCTCTCTTACTCCTCTCACTTCTCAACTCCTCTCTCTCATCTCTCTCATCTCTCTCTCTCTCTCTCTCTCTCTCTCTCTCTCTCTCTCTCTATATATATATATATATATATATATATATATATATATATATATATATATATATATATATATACGAACTATCTCTAATCAGCAAAAAAGACCATCCATCACCTTCCTTGATTCCATCTACAAAGGTGAACCAAACCTACCGCATGAATTGTGCGTGTGCGACTGTTTCCAACCTCCCCCCCCCCCCCCCCCCCCCGCCACCTCTAAGGTAGCCGCACTCCGAATTCGGGGACGCCTCTATGTCGAAATACGTCATTCGACCAAAACGCACTCTCGAGACCATCACGATCAAGACGTGTCACCTGGACAACATCACAGAAACCTCAAACCACGGACCACCCAGGTCACCGGTGAAGTCGGATCAAAGACAACACTTATTTCCCGACCTGCCACACCATCCTCCTGCAGTTCCATCTCTTACCTAGAAAAGTAGGCCTGCGTACGCTAGCTCAGAACGAGCACCACTGACCACCACCAAGGTGACCCAGCAGCAGCAGTGCAGGGCCCCTCTGGCTGGTGATCGCGCGGCAGCCTAACACTTCACAGTTCCCTGTACATTTCTGACTCTGAGGATACGACATGGCGAACCTGGGGTATTTTTAAAATTTATTTATTTATGTATTTATTTATTTTATTCTTTTATACCTAGGATAATGGAATAAGCACTTGTGTGCTTTTTTTACATCCGGTCCCCGTGTGTATGCAGTTTTGTCAATTCTGTCATCTGTTCCTACCAGCACACAATGGCCTACCCATGGCTGAGGCAGACAGATTGAAATGAGCAGTGGGGGGGGGGGGGGGAAGTAAGACAACAACATCACAGAAAGATGAGACAGCCAAATAAACAACAACACACACAAATCATACCAAAAATGTCACAAGTATATTTTAAAAAAATATCATAAAAAGATATACAAGTTGTCTCAGCCACCAAGGCCTACATCAAAAATCCACTTTCATGAAAAGATTATCTATAGATGAGTTGTTGGTTTTTTCGTTTAGCTAAGGTCGTGTCTTTAAAAAAAACACCACAGCTACTATCTATCTATCTATCTATCTATCTATCTATCTATCTATCTATCTGTCCCGTAGTCTGACGACCGTGGGGGCACCCTCAGAGACTCAACAACCAGTTCCCTCCACAACACAGCTACAGACTTAAATTCTGGTACTTCCCCCCTTTGTAGCAAAGCATACAGAAATATTGTTTACTTTTGAATTGTAGAGCAAGTAGTTAGCTTCACTTGCTTTCCTCCACTACCATCTGTGCATTTATCTTTGATTTATAAAAGTTGGAAAGCTTTCGTATCTTGCACACTCTCCTGTCCCTGGCCATGTGACCTAATCGAGATACTAACTAACCTCTAATAACTACAGCCTTTTTATTTATTTTATTTTATTTTATTTTATTTTATTCTTTTATATCGAGGATAATGGAACAAGCACTAATGAGCTTTTTTTTTTTACATCCAGTTCCCATGTGTATGCGGTTTTGTCAATTCTGTCATCTGTTCCCACCGGCAACACAATGGACTACTCTTTACGAAAAGCGGAACAGGATTTAACGTGTGCGCAAGATGTCCTGCGTGCGTTCACACACAGGACCTCGGTTTATAGTCTCATCCGAAGGACTTTTAGGGGAGGAGTGGAGTCTGCACCGATGCTAACTCCTGGGGAAAATATCCCCCTTGAACGGGAATCGAACCCGGGTCGTCAGATTGCGAGCGCAATGTTCTAACCACTAGACTATCCCGTCCCCCTCGTAATTTATCCTGGCCTTTTAAGACCATAAAAAGGCAACAGCTATTTTGCCACAAGTTACAATCGGCTTTTTGAATTACTTTGATTTATTTTATTTTATTTTATTTATTTTATTTTATTTCATACCACTTTAAGCCACGAAATTTCTCTACGTGGAAATTCGGGCTGCTCTCACCGGGCGACGCGTCGCCACGAGCGCAGCGCCATTTTTTTCTTTTTGGTATGCAATGTGTTTGTTTTTTCTATCAGAGCTGCTGTTTTTTTCTAGCATATTGCAGGACCACTTCTTGTTGCCGTGGGTTCTTTTACGTGCGTGAAAATGTTGTGTACCACAAGGACCTCGGTTATGTCTCATCCGAAAGCCTGCGCCAAAGACACACTCATGGTCGAACGGATGAGGAAAAATTTCGGGCCCAACACGGGATACGACCACCGCACACCACCCGACCGGACTTTTCGCATTTCTAGACGGCGCGTTCCTCTAGACCACCGGATCCATACTCTTGTTTTACAAATTTTAAAACATTTTTACTGGGGCGGAAAGACTTCCCCGACACCCCTCTCTGTCCGGCATAACCAACATTCATGGCACAACAGCATCGAGTACTGCCATAATTCGTGGCTCCGCTCTCCTTACAGATCTAGCATAATCATTCTTTGTCGGAGCTGAATGTGACTGACAATGACGAGTTTTTATCGCGCGATTTGATCGTTTGACTGTGGGCCGAGTCAGAGGTGTTCTTGTATGTAACCGTAGCAGTACTACTGTTAGTAGGGGCTACCGACCAAAATCCCAGCTATGGGCAAATAGCGATTGAGAGGAGAGGGCGCCGCCACGCACTCCACGCCCACATAAATCCCCATGACCAACACTGCAAGAAAGACATGGGCCGGCTCGTGAGGCGGGAATACCTCAGGCCTTCCCTGGAGCGTTCGGATGGAGGTGACAAATATGCGACTGGGACACAAACAATGGCGGTCCACATCCGGTGAGAGGACTCTTTTGGTTCATGGCACATCGTACTTGCACGCAGTGGAAGATCCAAGAGCTAACCACGCCTTACGACGGTCGGAATGGGACATACTTGGACTGGCCGAAGTGGTAGGGTGGCTTCGGCGCCACAACCGAAGAGTTCACACCTATGGTATAGTGGCGACGCTCCAAAACACCAACACGAGTGGATTTCTTGTCAACAGACGAGGACTAACAGTGTATCCGCTGTACCCAATCTAAGTAGATGATACCATGCGTTCTTTTTGTCGCAGCAAACCCACACAACATGACCATATACACGTCTATGCACCACATCAGATTCCGATGATGAAGCACTGAGATGTTTTCTACGCGGCTTTGGATGAGCCGCATCAAATAACTCCAACGACGACTTTCTGTGATCAGGGCGAGTGGAATGCAGCTCGGACCTGGACGCTTATGACAATGGCCAGGGAAAATAGCCGTTTTGGCGTGCACGCCACCAAACGTATTCGATGGTCTCAGACCTTTTTGGACATTGCAAGCCGGAATCTTCTGTCGCCAACCTATACCCCAAAGAATCAAGAAGCACGCCGTGGCACTCCACCAAATGGTAAAGATAATCACAAGATTGACTACATCTTGGCCCCAAACGATTTAAGTTCGAGCATACAAAGCCGACAGAACTTTCTGGCGTGATATCGGCAGTGAAACGTATGTATCTGCCTTACCGATCCAGCTGAAGACCAGAACCGCGGAAATCCCGTTTGCGGTTTAACTGGCAAGCTGAGGACCCCGGAAGTCGCTGAAATTTTAAAGCTGAGATCGGGGGCCGAATTTGAGCCTTGAATTTCTCCAAGCTGACATCCAACCTCACTGAGCCTTCACCACGACCATTCAGGAGACAGGCTGGGATTTGGGAAAGAAGGACAAGAACAAAGTGGGTTACCAACGATATCTGGACCTGTGCGATCAACGTAGGGCTCTAAAGCCCGAGAAGAACAAAATACCCAGAAGACGGCCGAAGAGTATGAACAGTCAACAGGTTCAATCACGAAGAGATGGACCGAGGCATGGGGAATGTTGTAGAACAAAGCTCACGGCTTGAGAAGGCACTGGCGAAAGGAGACAGCAAGGAGGGTACCAGACCATCACGGTAGCTAACAAGTCCCGCAGCCGAAGGATCCGTCTGCAGACAAAGATGGGGTCAGTCCTTAAGACACCGCCTATCCGAAGAGATGGAACAGAATATTGCAGCGACCTGTACAAACTACAAGTGAAGGCTGATCGAACAAATTCCACGAGCAAGATCCCAGGACCTGATCCGACCGCACACAGGCGTGGCGGAAGAGGTAGGACGAAGCAGTAAGATTCCTTGAAAGGAGGCCGTCACCAGGGATTGACACATCGGCTGAGTCATCAAAGAACGGAGGCCCGGAGATGATCAAGGAATAAAATATTGCCAACCGTCTGGACCAGCAAGAGTGGCACTGAACAGGGGACCACAATCATCATAGGTCCCTACCAAGAGGCTACCTGAAGAAGTGCCACAATTTTCAGCCAAACCGTTGATCAAGCCCATCCAGCAAAGTTTGGCTAGCTATGCCTTTGACCAGACTGAAAACCACAAGAGAAGAAATCTCTCCGACGATACAGGCGGATTCAGACCAGGTGACGCCTGGACGCGCAGATCTTCAACAATCAGATTGCTATAGAGAAATGTTCTCCAAACTCAATACGCTCTAAAAATTCCTTGACTTCAAGCAGGCCTTCGACCGAGTGTGGCAAGAAGCTTGTGGCAAGTCATGAGGACAATACTTCGACGAGGACTACCTTCAAGTCATCCTCATGGGTGGAGAAATCGGGAGTTCTACCGGCGTCAGTTGGAGTTCGAAGGTGCCCGCTAACCGATTCTTTTCAACGTGTTCTGGAGCATCATGCAGGCGGCCACTGACTTCACGTCCCCAATCACACTAGGAGGCATGGCCAGTCTGCATTTCGAATCGAGACCGATATGTGTCTCATGGTCCGCAGGTGAAGAGCATCCAGGATTCACCACCCGATGGAACCATCAGCCAATGCCACGGTATGGAGATCAGCACGAAAAGAGCAATGATCTAGAGAAACAGTACTACACCAAACCCTCCCACCCGCATCAAGATGAGTGGCGAGACACTAGAGGGGTAGAAACTTTCAGTCCTTGGAGCAGTCATCACCCAACAGGTACGGGACACAAGAGGTAAGATCAGACTAGGCTGTGCACTCTCCTCCAAGGGACTTAAGCTGGCGAAAGTGAGCGAGAAAAACCATACCCTCAGAACCAATAAGGTCAGACTCAACAGGCATCTACACATCCATTGCCTTGTACAGTGTGAAGCCCTGGACATTACTGCGAATCTAGAACGTCGAATTCAAGCTTAGAGATGAAGTGTCAGGCGGCTTGAACATCACTACGCGACCGTTAAAACCAATGAACTACGTCTCTGCAGCAGATATCGAGGACACTGGCTGGCAAACAAGCACCATTGCTTAGATACCGTCAAACGGAGGGACATGCAATGTTGGCGACACACAAGCATAACAGCTGTCAAAGACCGTCTGCAGGGCCTGGAGGAAGGAGCACGGTAGCGGGACGACTCGCAAAAGCTGGCTATCCAATAAGGATAGTATTGTTTTTTGAGGTAGTGGACGGCTAACTGTACCAACCAGGAAAGCAAGTCCCGGGGACAGAAACCCTTTGGCGTCCACTTGCAGCGTCCGTGCGGGTCCCCAACGGTTCGTCCCGACTGATTCCGGGCCCCATAAGAACCCAATTCCAAGACTAAATCGCCACCCCACGAGGGAATCCCGGAAAAAGAAACCCAGCATACAGCCAAAGGGGGGAAAAATGAAATTTGTTTGGGGACACACCAAGGCAAACACCAAAAAGGGGGGAAGCCCTTTGCGGGAATTTTTGAAAAGGGCAAAGGGGAGAAAACCACCATAGCCCAAATATCAACTCAAGGAGTCAATTTCCCGCCTGTACCAAACTTCGGGAAGAGCCCGACGACCTTTGGGGTCCCACGGACGCCCATCGGGGAAAAAAAACGTCGTCGCAAAGGGATGAGGAATGGGGGAAAAAGTTGAAAAAAAAGAAAAGGAGGAAATAATTTTGGGAAAAAAAAAATTAAAATTTTAAATTAAAAAAAAAACCCAGAAAGGGAAAAAATAAAGGAACCGGCCCCTTACCAAACCCCAAAAAGCCAAAAAAACCTTTTATTGCACTATTACCCCTTCCCAAGGGGATATATTTTTTTTATGAGTATGTAAAATATAAAAATAAAAAATTAAATATAATTTAAATTAAAAATAAAAAAAGGGGAAAAAAAAAATTGAAAGCCGAAACAACAGAAAATTTTGCAAAATAATATTTGCCTAACCCCCTTTCCCAAGAAAAATTTTCCAACTTTTTTTCCTTCCAGCCCACTTTCCCAGAAAAATTGTCAAATTGTGACAAAAAAACAATTTTTCCAAATTGGGGGATGAAGAAGGGAAAACAAAAGAAAAAGGCGCAAGAAGCCCGGCTTAACTGGGCGTGGAAAAAGCAAAAAAAACCCTGGGAAGTTTTAACGTTCACTGCCCAGACAATTTTTGGTAAGGGTTGTTTTAAAAATTTTAAACAACGAGATTTTCACAGGGAAGGGGAAAAAACCCCCAGAAAACCCCATTTTTTAGGGACGAAAAACCCCCAACCAAACCCTTTTTGAGTGAGCCCCGCGTTACTTAGTTTGGGTTTTTTCCTTTGAAGAAGCTCCTGTTGCCCTGTTTCCCTCCACCCCCCTGTGGTTGGAAAGCTTTCTCCTTGAGTCTTTTGTGTTTTTGTTTGCCCTGGGGGTTTTTTTTTTTTTTCCCCCTCTTTCTCTTCTTTTTCTTTATTCTTTTCCTCTCTTCTTCTTTCTTCTTCTTTTTTTTTTTCTCTCCTCTCTCCACCCCCAACACAACCCTAAAACCTCACCCCGGCTTTCTCTCCATTTTTTAAACTTCAAAGCCATTTACTGACTAGCAATGTTAAAGAGCTAACTACCATTTTGCCAGAAATTTATTGGGGATAATCATTGGAAGGGGGACTTTTATTTTGGTTGGATAGAAGCAAATGAAATAAAAATGGTTTTTTTAATTTTGAAGTTTCAGGAAAAGTGGAGGGGAGAAAGGGAAAAAAGAAGAAAGTAAAAAATTTGATGAAAGTTTGTTTGGTAAGATGGGGGTTTGGAAAAGGGGAAAAATTGGTGATTGTTTGGAATTTTTTGGAAAGGGGGTTTTGTGGGGGGTTAAATTGAATGAAAGGAAGGGTTGAAGTGGGTGGGTGTTGAAGGTAAAAGGTTTAGTTTTAAGGAAAAGGGGGGTTGGATAATTAAAGGAATTATGTTTGGTGTAATAAGTTTTAGAAATGGAAAAAAATTTTGTATGTGTAGGTGATGGGGTTTTGTATTTATTGAAAGTAAAAAGAAAAAATTTTTAAGAAAATGGTAAAGATGTGGGGTTTTTGGAAACATTGTTATTGTCTGAATTGCCGTGATGTGCAGTTGAGAATGTGTGTTTTAGTATGTTGAACAAATAAAGAAAAGAAAGTAAAGAGTGTGTTGGTTGGCCCCAACAGCAGGGGAAAATGTGACCCCTATTAATAGAGAAAAAGGGAGAGACAAAAGCAGTGCTGTGCGACAATTCACACATCCACCCTAATTTGTTTTTTCCCTGGTGAGTTACCATTAATCGTTTCATAGCAAGCTTTAGGACCCTCCCGTTCTTGGCAGTATTGTGCAGCTTGGTAAAAAAGCTTTCAAATTTCTGGGGTATCCTGTCAATGATATGATGGTTGCCATTTGAATATTGAACTTGCTCACAGCTTGTAAAGACAACCCCAATCTCTCTCTCTCTCTCTTCTCTCCTCTCTTCTCTCTCTCTTTCTCTCTCCCCCCCCCCCCCCCCTCTCTCTCCCAGGTAAATATTTTTTATTCTCAGTTCTTTTTTGGTATCACACCAAACCCTAAAACTACATTTTCTCTCTCTCTCTCTCCCTTTTTCTCCTTCTCTCTCTCCTCTCAGGCAAATATTTATTACTTTTAGGTTTTTTGTTTAAACCAAATACACAAAAACACACACACACAACACCACACACACACACCACACACACACACACTTCTCTTCTCTCTGTCTCTGTTCATCTCTCCTTTTTTTTGGGAAAAAAGTTTACTTCACGACAGGTCGATTCCACACACACACCACACATGCACGCATCCCCACCCCCAACCCCCCATCACTCTCATACCCCTTTTTTTTTTTGTTTTCTTGGTGTGTCTCTCTCCCCTTTTATATTTGTAATTTTTCCCTTTGTTTTTCTGTTGTTTCCTGCCTGCCTGCGTAGGTGCTGCGTTCATGCGTTTGTTGTGGTCTCCCTCCCTCAAAGATTCATGGACTTTTGCGTAGTCTACTGTGGTACATAAAAAATGTATTCATTATCACAAAACATGCACAACATACACACACACACACAAAACACACCAAAAAGTGGAAGGACGTTAAGAAATAACAACAACCACACACGCACACACACACCCCACACACACACACAACAACACCCCACACCACACCCCAACACACCCACACACCCCACAAACACAATACACACACACTCACACTTTTTATCTACAGGGTATATCATGTTGAAAAAAAAAAACGATAAAAGGTTTTTACCTTAAAAAATATTGTGGCCTTTTTAAAGGGGCATTCATACCTATAAAAAGTTTTTTTTAATGTTTGAACTCGTTTTTTAAGCAAAAGGCAAAAGAAAAAAGTCTGATGTTTTAGACAAAGCAAAAGAAACCGGTTGAACGAACAAAATATCAAAATAACAGCCCGACCCCCAGGGCAGAAAAAAATCGCCTTTAGTGGAAAAGTGGTTTGGTGCACTACGGCTCATTCCCTGGGAGAGCACACAAATATGTCTTTTGGGATACGTCTTCACTGTTTCTTTTGGATGTCTAGGTGGAGCTCCCCGCAATGCCATTCGGATTCCCCATCCTTTCTGTCCTGCAGAGTTCCCAATTTTTTGTAGCCTCCCCCGTCCCCGACCTCGTGGTGGTGCCAATGAAGGATGCGGTTTGACAGAAAAAACAGTATTTATCCACAAAGAATTATCTGCATATTCTATTTTTAAGAACACTTTTGCTTTTTAAAATGTAATGCTTTAGAGCATCTTATCTGTGATATCAAAAGATCCCCAAAAAAACAAACAGCTTAAAGACTATGACAACAAAAAAAACACCCTGTGTGTGTGGGGTTTTGTGGTTTTGTTGGGGGGCGTGAGTGGTTGCGGGCGTGCGTGCTCGCGCGTGTGTGTATGTTGTGTGTGTGTGTGGGGTTTCGGCCTCGTGGAAGTTGCAGGGACCTATCATGTTGGCTCCGTGGGACACAAGCCAGGGGGTCCCCCTGTGCTGGGCACCATGGTAGTGTTCATGGTTTGTTCTGAGCTGATATACACAGGACCCCCCTACTAAAAACTATACTGACAGCAGTAAAAGCCAGTCATGGAACCCAAATTCATACCCACAAAAAGGGCAGTTCAATACTTCCCCCCCCCTGAACCCCAACCCCCCAAAGGTTTGACACAAACTCGCCCATGAACAGAAGTGTATAAGGAATCCAGAAGTTAAGGTCACCACCAGGCCAGAGGCAACGAATCAGAAGCAAGTTTCTTTTATTGCATGATGATCGTGACAATGACGATGATGTACTGATGCTGCTATGGAACTGTATTTGCTTTGAGACTACTGACAGGATTTTACTCTAAACCTCCTATCATCATATTTCTTGGTGTCAATCAGGCTCGAGAGATACAGACACCTGCAGTGTTGGTGAGGTAATGAATCAACACTGTCAAAATAGCATATGCCATGTGAATGATGGCCGACTGTGAGGTCCCAGTCTTCCTAACGAGCCCATACACAACCGACTCTGGGTAGGAGGCAGCCAGAGTCCGAAAATCCTTGAAATCCCTTGGTCTGCGACTTTCCAGTCCATAACCTAAAGCACTAACTACTGTTTCAAGGCTGCTGATACAAAAACAAAACCTACATCTATTCATTTCATTTACAGCAGCCAATTTCTCCCTAGTACACTTTCAATTAGTGTGCAACACTTCAAAGAGATGTCTGCATTTTATGAGCAACAATGCTAATCTGAAGAGATGGCTGTGTTTAAAACTTTCAGGTATACATTGTTGACTAAGAATCTCATATATTTGGCAAATAAAGATAAGGTACATTGCTAATTCATCCATACTTGTGCAGAAAGAACAGGGAGAATATATATAGTCATCAGGACTATTTGCATGATTTCATATTGTGAAAAGCCAAGTCACATTCCCATAAAGTATTCCCTAACATGGGCCTTAGCAAAGGTGCAATTTATAATGGCCTTTGTTTTTTGTATGCATTGTTTTACTTGAACTACGAACTAGCTAATCCGCTACACACTATCCTGTTTCAACTCTGCTAAAACAAACTCTTGGCATCAGCAACTCCCCTATGTTAAAAAAAAAGTCAAATCCAGTACGATTCAAGAAAAAACACGCTACGACCCAGTTATTCTTGTTGTTATGCTATAACCGGTGCAGCCTTTTATATATATTTTGTGGTGTACAGTCTTCCCACATCCTTGCTGGGATCAGCCGTAACTAACAGGGAAAATCTACTGATTACTTTGCTCATGACTGCATTTGAATTTGCAATACTGATATTCAAATTCTTTGAACAGTAAATAAATGAATGTGTTTGATAATAGAATAAGTAGCTGTTAAGTTTTATGGGTTAACATGAGTTGGTCATAGAAATGAAATATGTGAAGAAACATTCCAGGAGACTGATTTACCAAGAGATTATAGCAGTCCCCAGATATCAATAACACTCCTTTGCTATGATAGCCATATCCATGATCACACGGAGAAAAACAGACCTCTTGAACATAATGAAACCTAGATTTTTGCATTGGTTAACAGCCTCAACTTTACTCAATTATAGACTACTCACCTTGTTTGAAACCCTAGGATACATAACCATTATTTGATTGATTACTTGAAAGTGGAAATAACACAGAACTGCATACCTCACCTTGTTGAAACCCCTTGGATACATAAAGAAACTGCCAGTAAGCTACCATCAACAAAAACCATTCAGGTAACAATTCTAGGTATGCTTCGGACTGCAATGTGGGTTTACATTGAATACTATTACAGAGTAGACTGATCTCCATGCGTGTCGCAGCAAAACAAACAAACATGACCATCATACAAATCTATGCACCAACATCAGACTGCGATGATGAAGCAATCGAGTGTTTCTACGAGGATTTGGAGAGCGCCATCAAATCAACTCCAAAGAAGGACTTTCTCGTGATCCAGGGCAACTGGAATGCCAAGATCGGACCTGACGCTTATGACCCAAAGGCCAGGGACAATAGGTCGTTTTGGCGTGGACGAAACCAACGACAGAGGTCTCAGACTTTTGGAATTCGCAAGCAGCCACAATCTTACTGTCGCCAACACCCTATACCCCACAAGACATCAAGAAGAACGACGTGGCACTCACAAATGGAAAGATACATAACCAGACTGACTACATCTTGGCCCCAAACGATTAAGTCGAGCATCAACAAAGCCCAGACAAGAACTTTCCCTGGGGCTGATATTGGAAGTGACCACGACATGGTACTCATGACCCTACAGATCAAGCTGAAGACCAAGAACCAGAAGAGAAACCCCCTTTTGGGTTCAAAGGGGAAAACTGGGCCCCCGGCGTTAAACAAAAGGGAAGGGGGAGTTTTGCGCTTAACTAAGGGCAAAAATACTAGCCTTAGAAGACCTTGGGGCCCAACGGGAGAAATCCTTTTGGAAGGGAAAGGAAAAAAAGAAAACGAGGATTTTTACCAAGGAAAACCCGGGCCTGGCTTTTTTAGCAAGCCCAGGAAAACAAAAAACCAGAAAGGGGGGCCGAAGAATAAAAATAACATTTAACAAAAAAAGATGGCCCGGGGGGGGCCAGGGGAACGGGCGAAAAATTCCCAAAGGTGGAAAAGGGGAATGGCGAAAGGGAACACAGGAGGCTACCGACCATCAAGGATAACCAAGTCCCGAGCAAAATCCCTTAGAAGAAAAGAGGGGTAGTCCTTAAGGGAGGCAATACAGAAGAAAAGGCGATTTTTCAGCGACCGTACAATTTCAACTAAAAGGCTGCCCCAAAAAATTCCGAAAAGACCAACCACAATCCCAAAAGAACAGGTGCTGGGAAAGGTGAAGAAGCATAACCCCCTTGAAAGGGAGGAACCCCAGGAGAAACACCCCCGGCGAGATCAAAACGGGGCCGAGATGTCGGCTTCTTCTCGCCCGTCTGACCGCGATGGCCTCGTCCCAACCCCCCTGTTTCCCTTCCGAAGGAACCTGGAATGCCCCAAAATCGGCTCGTCTGATCTCCAGAAAGTTTGCTCGCTTGCCCTTGAACGACTGCCCCGCAAAAATTCTTCGGGGGCAGGGGTTCAGACCAGGCGAAGCACGTCAAACAGTCTTCAACTTTAAATGCTCTAGAGAAGCATCCCAACATCAACTACAGCTCTACACCTTCATTGACTTCAAAGGGCCTTCGCCCGAGTGGGCAAGAAGCTCGGGTGGCAAGTTAGGGGGAAAAAACTTCGACAAAGGACCTGATTCAATATCCAGGGGCTGTATGACAGCCCCCATGCAGTCCTCTGGGGGAGAAACGGGGGTTCTTCGGATTTCATTTGGAGTTCGACAAGGCCCCCCCGCTTCCCCCGTTCTTTTAAACGTGTTCCGGGAAACTCATGCAGGAGGCCCCCCTTGACTTCAAGCCACAACACAATAGGGAAGCCAGTCTGAAATTTCGATTCGCAGGATATTGATTCATGGGCCCAGTGAAAAAGAACTCCGGGATCTCACCACCGCCCGGAAAACACACCCAATGCCCAGGGTATGGAGATCAGAACGGAAAAAGAAGTCCAGTGAACAGTACACCCCAACCCCCCCACCGCTCAAGAGAGGGGCGAGACACTAGAGGAGGTGGAAATTTTAAAGTCCTTGGAGCAGTCTCCCCCAAAGAAAGGTACGAACACCCAAGAGGTGAAGATCAATGCTGTGGCACTCTCTTCCATGACTAAGCGGAGAAATTTGGGGAGAAACCACAACATCAAAACCCCCCTAAGGTCAACTTACAAGGCCTGTCACACCTTTGTTGTACAGTTGAAGCATGGACATTTACTGCCGATTTAGAACGTCGCATTCGAGCCTTTGAGTAAAGTGCCTAGGCGGACCCTAAAACATCCCCTACAAGGGACCTAAAAACCAAGGGCTACGTTGGCAGCAGATCGAGGCACGGCGGGCAAAAAAAAACCATTGAGATACAGTAAAAACGGAGGAAAAACGAAAGGTTTGGCCACAAAAACAAGGAAATAACAGCCTGAAAAAGACACCCTGCAGGGAATGGGGAAGGAGAAGGGGGCAGGGGAAACGAAATGTGGATACCAACATAAAGGAGTGGACCGGGCCCTCACTGTACCAAACCCCCGAAAGCAGCCCGGGAAAGAACATTTGGCGGTTCACTTGCGCGTCCATCGGGACCCCAACGGTCGTCCCGCCCAAAGGATGACTGGACTGGAGGGCTATTATTTGAACTGCCATGCAATTTTACATTTACACTGTTTACTTTGAGCTGCCTTTGAATTTTACATTTATCACGTTATCTTTCGTTCTTGTAATTTTAATTTATCTGTTATACTTTGGCTGCCTTGAAATTTTAATTTTTCCCACTATTATCTTTCAGCGCCTTGTAAGCAGATTTTCCTTTTATATTTTGAGCTGTCTTGTTTTTTTTTTTAATATATTAGTTTTAAAAATTATTTTGTTATTTTTTTGGGATCTTTTATTTTTGAACTGCCGTGTAATTTTAAATTTTAATTATTTACTTTGAACTGCCTTGAATTTTATATTGAATAAATATTTTTAGTCCCTTGAATTTTACATGCAATACTTTTATACTTTGAACGCCTTGTAATTTTAATGAATAAGATCTTTGGTCCCTTGTAATTTTACATGCAACTATTATACTTTGAACCCCCTTGCAATTTTACATTTTTTAACTTTGAACTCCCCTTGTTTTTTTAATTTTAATACTACTAACTTTGAACTGCCTTGAATTTTTTCCCATTTAAAACTATTTTACTTTGAACTGCCTTGTAATTTAAAATTAATACGTTATATTTTAAAAACTGCCCTTAATTTTACATTTTAAACATTTTTTTAAACTCCCTTGAAACTTTAAATTGAATATTTTACTTTGAACTGTTGTAATTTTACATTTAATGCATTATACTTCGAACGGCCTTTGTAATGTTACACAAATCATTAGACAAAAACTGCCTTAAATTTTTAAATTTGAAAATACTATTATACTTTAAACTGCCTTGTAATTTTACTTTTTAATACTTTACTTTAATGCCTTGAAATTTGACAGTTTATACATTATAGTTTGAACTGTCTTGAAATTTACATTTAATGTATTTCTTTGGCTGCTTTAAATTTTTTAATTTTAAACTATTATACTTTGAACTGCCTTGTAATTTACATTTAAACTTTTATAGTTTAAACTGCCCTTGTAATTTTTATTTAAAATTTGCTTTAACTTTGAATGCCTTATAATTTTACATTGATACTTTATACTTTGAACGCCTTGTTTTTTTACTTTTAAAAATTATTATACTTTGAACTGCCTTGTAATTTTTCATTTAAATTTTACTAACTTTGAACTGCCCTTGTAATTTTAATTTAAAACATTATACTTTAAACTCCCTTTAATTTTACATTTAATACTATTAATTTAAACTGCCTTGTTTTTTAAATTTTTAATACTATTATACTTTGAACTCCCCTTTAATTTTTACTTTTTAACATTATTTTAACTTTAAAACTGCCTTGAAATTTTTATTTAATAATTATATTTTGACGCCTTTTTAAATTATAGAAAAATTATACTTTGAACTGCCTTTTTTATTTTCTTAATACTATCAAAATTTGAACTGCCTTGTTTTTTTACATTTGATGCCATAGTTTGCTTGTTTTTTAAAGAAAGATCAAACGTCCCTAAAAACTAAATCAAATTTATTTTTAAAAGATAGGGGGCCAGGCATATTTCTGTGAAAGCAAATTCTTTTAGATCAAAAAATGAAGTATTAATAGTGCTGATTGTACAATTGCACATTTAAACCAATTTTGTTTTCAAGTGGGATTTAGGGAAAAACATGACAACGGCGGGAAGAGAAGATGTTGACAACGAAAAGAAACCACCACCACCACCACCACACCACGAACGCAACAAAACCCGTTTCATAACAAAAAAATGTTTCCCAAAAACCCCAAAACTATAAAATGTTGGAAAATTCTTTTGGCGAATAAAAGGGGGTAAGGACCCATTTTCTCAAACACAGGAATTATGTGAGGCCTTTCAGGGGGGGTTTTTGGGAACACAATTTTTATTTTTTATTGCCAACAAAAACACACGTCAAGCAGGAAAAGCTGCTGTTTTCCCTTCTAAGTTTATTTTTAACCTTCAACAGCCAGCCCCCTCTCTTTCAAGAGAATTAAACGTCACCGACAGCAAGTGAGAGAAGACATTAAAAATTTACAAATCCTGTACATTACAGTTTAGTGCATAGCTCTTTATTTCCCCTGACCAAAGGATCCCTTTGAAAAATTTGGGCTAACCAATCCCGATCACACAATGGATCAGTGACAAACAAATTAATTTTTAAACTACAATCAACCAAATTTTTGACTACGTGACAAGAGAGGGGGGGGGCATAAAGAAAGTGGTTTTGGGGGGGGTTTGAGGGGGGGGAAAAAAAGAGGTTTAGGATTTCTGGACATTATTTTCTTTTTTGCCACATTGAAGTGTTTACTCCGTGGCCTACTCAGCTGCAAAAACCTCTATCGTTTGGCTACTATGATAGAAAAAGAGGGAGAGATAGACACCCGGTTAATTGACTCCAGGTGTTCCCGTATTTCCCTTGGGGTTGATGGGCCACAGGGGCCAAAGCGCGCGCCGTGCAACTGAAACTACCTTTGAAAACGTTGGACACAGCCCCAAGGGAAGGAAATGCCAAAAAAGCCATGCCTCAATTGTTTAGGCGGTACAAAAAATCAGCTTTGCAATGCTGAAGGAGCACCATAATCCCCCTTTAGAAGGATCCCCCACAAATGAGGAAATTAACCATGTGGAAAACGTTTTTTTCTATAAGGAAGGGAAGGGGGTTTTGGGTTCAAGTGCCAAAATGCACACAAAAACAAAAAATAAAATGACACTGTAGCATCTGAGGCCCTTTTCAAAAAAGACGTTTGTTCATCTGCTTACACTTTTGAAACCCAAAATATAATAATAAAATTATAATAATAATAATAATAATAATAAAAAAGAAAAAGAAAGAAAGAAGAAGAAGAAGAAGAGAAGAAGGAAGAAGAAAAAGGAAGAAAAGAAGAATCTAGTATAATACGGGATTCGTTTTTACGATGAACTTGTAAAGCAAAAAAATAAAGTGCTTGCATTCAAAACATTCACCCCCCCTGCAACCAATCAAAAAGATTTACAATTTTAAAATCGCCCGCACACACACACACAAACAAAACACCCCCACACACACACCACACCACACACACACACCACCTCGAAATATTGTGTCTTGGGGTATGGATTGAAAAATATCAAATGTAGGCTTTTGGGGAAATTTAGAGAGGAGGGGTTTACCCCCCGAAAAAAAAGAAAAGTGTGAGGCCAAAAGTGTATTGTTGAAAACGGTATTTTAAAAATTAAATACTGCTGCAGAAAGGGGGGACCTTTGGGGTATTAAGGTTAAGACAATTAAGAGTATAGGGGAAACTTTTTGGAGCTTTTAAAAGAGGGAAGGGAAACCATATTTCACTCTTTGTGAAACAGGGAGCCATGAGAAATCGCAAGATGGGGTGATGTGTTTCTGTTTTTTTCTTTTCTGGGGGTAGTCGGCTGCAGGTGTTGTAGGTTAAAAACAATGAATTGATGATAATGGCAGCAGCCTAAGAGATTTTAAAAAAGTCCAGTGTGAAAGGTGAGATTTGTGGTAAGCTTGATCATGGAAGGTACTTTTTAAATGCACCGAACCCATTATTGATGTAGACAACTAGCACTTTTGGGTTTTTTTCAAATTTTTTTTAAGGTTTTTTGTAAAAAACAAATCCCATTTTGCCGAGTGGGGTCTGGGTGCAATTTTCGGATGAGACGTTACTCAGGTCCCGTGTGTTACACAAAAATTTTTTAGTGCACGAAAAAAAACCACGGCAACAAGAGGTTGTCCCGCAAAAATTGAAAAAAAAAAGCCTCTTTAGGGAAAAATTTTAGTTTAGACAGGGGAAAAAAAAAACTGGGAGCACTGTCTTTTGGCGAGGCTTTCTCCCAGGAGGCAGCCGAATTTCACGCTTAAAAACTGCCTACTTAAATGGTATGAGCATGAAAATGAAAATTAAAAAACTGATCACAATACATTCACTAGCATTTTCGAAAAAGGATTTTTTTAAAATCTGGGCAGCTTTTATAACAGTAAAATGTTTAAAAATGTCTCTTCTTTTTTGCTGAAACATGAGCCCCTCTGTATTGGGTAAACTTTTTTGTGTATTTTTTTTATATTGAGTGCTTTTTACATTTTAACAAACTTCAATCTTTTAAAGTCTGTGGCAATACCAAATAAATATGTGACAATCCAGGAAATCTTTCTCTGTGATGACTCTTATCTTAGGAATGCATGCGAAAAGAAAACACTGGTAATGCCCAAAGTCTTTTGAAAATGCAAAAACCAACCTGTGCGACAAACATAGCATGATCAGTTTTAAGCATTTTTTACCATTATGCCCGATTAAAGACTGCTTATGTAAATGTCAAAAACTTGGGGAAAAAAAATTGTGTGGTACTAAGAATTCAATTTTATTCCATCATTATCAAAAATAAAGCCCAATTTGTGTAGTAGCTTTAGGGGATCCTGTTGCTTTAAACTGCTTTTTCCCCTTTTTTCCCGAAAACGAATGGCCAGAGAAGCTAGCAGACGGTCTGTGGGAAATGCTCTGTGAAGCACTACCCCGTTCCATCACCACCTGGCCGTAACCTTTAAGACGGTGCAGATGGACGTGATGAGACATGACTGTCCCTACAGCGTCCTGATGTCTGGGAAAAATAGCTTCGTCAGTGCTACTCCTTTTTTTGGAAAAGGGCTTGTGATTGTCAGTAACAAAAATGATATCAACAGGAGGGAATGTTATTGTTAATTTTTCCCTAGGGGACATTAGCGTGCCCAAAATGCGTTATCAACTTGTTTAGAATAATTCAAGGAAAAGCAAAAATTAAAAAAGAAGGTTAACAAGGTGTGGACAGGGTTGTATTCGAATGCATGTCACTTCAAGTATGTACCTTTTTTAGTATAATTCCAAATTAAGAAATTCTTTATCATAGATGCTTTTCCTCCAAAATTTTTTTACGAAGCAAAAAATTGTTTATGTAAACATTGCAATTATGCCCCTTTCCTTTTGATAAAACACGTAACAGAGGAGTATTTTGTGAGTTTCAGACAAAAAAAAAAGAGAACGATCAAAGTACCAATCAAAAACAGATCTTTTAACGGTGAAATTTCAAAGGAAGGCCATGACCGTGCCTGAAGGGATTAACCACATTATTCGTGTGGTTCCGTCAGTATAACATTTTTGGGGGGAACCCCGTTCCCCGTACCTACCCTTTAAATTTTTTTTTCACTGGAATTGTCTGGTTTACAAACAAAGTGCCTCCCCGTTTTCCATTTTTATGCAATGATGGGTGCAAAAAAGCCACCACTTTGGTATGCAACTTTATTGCTGATTGTCAGATGGATGAGAATCTTCTGCAAAACCCCCCCTGTGTCAGACAGTTCAATGTACTAAAGGACGTGCGTCTATTGACAAGGTCTGTATTTTTTACCATTTTGGGGGCAGTTGATGAAGCAACTGTGAAAAGTTTTAGAGGAAACCCGGGTAATGTACAAGAAGTCCCCCCCTGCTTTTCAACCTTGATGGCCCTAATTCTCTTTTTCCCCCCAAGAATTTTGTGAACCAGTCCTGACACCCCATTACGATGTCCGATGTTTTCAAGTTGCCTGCCTGTTACACCGATTAAATTCAATGTATGCTGCATTGACCCCCAGGATTGGAAAGGGGGTGAGGGAAATGAATGCTAGGGTTTTTTTTGTGTAGACGTTCAAAATATGTTTTTCCAATGAGCCATTTGTGAGGGTGGCCTCTTGTCAATGAACTGATGAACTGACCTGTGACCTAACCTGTCCTGTAAGCTGTCTATGTCAAGGTCACACATTTATGTGTACAAAGCCTATTTCTGCAGCTCTCTTCCCTCAGCTCCGCTACTTGAATGCTACACATTCTGGAATGGCATTGTCAGACATCAGTAATAATGCTTTACTCATTGGTGCAACCTTTGCATACTGTTCTATAAAGCTCTTACCAAACATAGTCTTGATGAATTTAAAGAGTCTTGATCTAAGTAGCAACAAAATGCAATCTGTCAATATGACTTCCATCCTTGGTTTCAGAAACCTGCAAGAATTGTCCTTGTCCAGCAACCCCCTTACCTCACTGCACCTTGGTCTTCCATCTGTCAGCCAGCACAGTGTACTCACAGTACTGGACCTGTCTCACACCACACTGACAGTATTGGACACCACAGCACTGTCACTGTTTCCTCAGCTGCAGAAACTGAATTTAACATCCACCTCCATTCATACAATCAGCGCAGCTGGGTTTCAGTCCATGCTTCAGTTGACTGAGCTCTATATGGACTACAGCCCTATCAAAACATTTCCAGCTGACCTATTCAACACACTTTACAATTTGCACTTTGTGTCCACTCACAACTACAAACTCTGCTGTTTTGAAATTCTGCCCTATAATTTTGACAGCTCAGCATGCCATGCTCCAAGAGATGAAATCTCTTCATGTGAAGATTTATTACAGTCATGGACATACCGAGGGTTTCTGTGGCTGATAGCATGTCTGTCTCTGACTGGTAATGTTTTCTGTTGCTGTGCACGTTTGTTTGCTAAAAGCCTGGCGTCCTCTAGTGGTTTCAGCGTGTTCGTCACCAACCTCACCATTGCTGACTTTCTGATGGGGGTCTACATTGTTATCATTGGGGTGGCAGATGAACTCTTCCGTGGACGGTTTCTTCACAACGATGACATTTGGGAAACCAGCGCGAGGCAAAGGGTGGTTTTCTGTCTTGCGCCCAGTGAGGTGTCAGCCTGATGATTGGTTTATTACACTGGATGTTTTATTGTTCCCCGCTTCCCTTTTAGCACTGTGGTTTAACGGGACTATCAGCGCGTGGTTGTTCTTCACAGGTTTGACTGGTTGGTCTCTAGCGCTGGTGCCATGCTTCCCGTGAACAACCCCGGGAATTTTAAGTCAGAAGGCATCGTATCCCCTTTTCCAGTTACAAGGCGAAAATTGCAGGCAGTGGTTATTCTCTTGGTGTTTTATTGTCCTTAAATTTTTTTATTTTTTTACTTTTTGCTGTGGGACAAATTCTTATTTATGGGGCAATTCGACAAAACTTTGAAAAAAAGACTCCACCAAGGTGTCTCATGATTGACCATAGCACGGCGGCTGATCACCATTTCAGTCACAGATTTCATGTGTGGTTTTCCCTAGGCCCGTGTGCGATGTTAGCTTAGCTGGTACACCAATTCCCGGGGGGAATCAACGTAACCCCGGCTATATTTTTTTTACCTTTAAATCTGCCCCAACCATTCATGTATACACTCAATTCCCTTTCCGAGAAGAGAAAGAAAACAATGAAGTAAGCTCAAAGAAGTTGAATCTCACCCGACTTTATTTTAAATTTTTATTTTTAGATTTTGTTTTTTTTATCCCTTATTAGGGTATTGTGTCTCCTCATAACTTTTGACTGGTTGTTATTTCTCCTTTGTTTTCCCTGTCAGTGTGGTGTGGGGGTGTGTGTGTTGTGTGTTTTGTGTGTGTGTGTTTTGTGTGTGTGTTGTGTGTGGTGTGTGTGTGTGTGTGTGTGTGTTGTGTGTGTGTGTGTGTGTGTGTGTGTATTGTTGTTGACTTCAATTTTACGTCTGTTCACTTTTAGTGATATTAGACGCTCCCCCCCCCCCCCCCCCCCCCCCAAAAAAAAAAAAAACCCACAAAAAAACCCACAAAAAACCAACCGGTAGATGTGGATGTGTTGTTTTAAACAAAAATCTAGAAAAGAAACTGGGCAATGCAACAGGAATTTTAAAAAATACACATACACAACAACAACAAACAAAAAAAGTCATTAACGTTAATGTAACTATAACAAATGTCCTATGGGACTGTGACAAAGACCTTTCACAATTTCAAATGCCAGTTTTAGATTACTGATATGCTAGTGAGGGAGTTTTCAGAAAAATGGGGCATGAAAGGTTTTACACTCTGGCAGTCAAAAAGTATATGAGTATTAGTGATATTCTCACACACACGGCATTTACCATTTTTGCTGAATTTGGTTATCAATGCATTTAGTTTCATTCTATAGAATAAAGTATTAATTCTCCTTGACGTAAAAACACTTGTACTAACTTCTGAATGATTCCCACTGTTAAATTATCGGTATTGATTGCAGTTCTAGTTAAAAGTCTCTTATTTTGCTGATTACTTTCAGTGACCTTTCTCCATGATTTTTGTTCTAGTAAGCTATGCCTTCTTGTAAGGATAAAGGCACATGCAATTCTATTGCATCCCGTCCATGTTTTGCACCCTTTTTGGCAGCTCTATCCGCCACTCATTAGGAAAGAACCCAGTGTGTGAAGGCACCCAACAAAAATTCACACTTATGCCCTTTAAGGTTAAGAGATGTATTACATGCTTAATCTCTAATATGATTTTCGAAGTTTTCTTGTACATGGTGATTTTAAAGCATACAATGCCGATTTAGAATCAACGCAAAGAAGAATTTGAAATATACACAACGGCAAATCAAAAATATAATTTAAGACCCATTAGTATTGCTACAAGTTCTGCTGTAAATATCGAGTGATGTTTACCAACATTATATGATTTTTCAATTTTTAGAAGAGAATTTAACTAAAGAAAAGAAAGGCTTAAACTTTTTGAAGATGGTAAGTAAACAGTTCTGGGGCCAAGACACATTAAATATGAAATATTTAGCTACATCCCTTATTCGTTCAAAATTATCGTATGGTCAAGAGGTCTTTTTCAGTGCGCCTAAGTATTTACTTACAAAGTTGCAAAGTATAGACTGCAAAGCATACAGGCTGGCTTTGGTGTGCCTTATCACGCCTCAGCCCTGGGAACATATAACGAAGTCGGCATGTTTCCTTTAGATGATTACCGTCAACTGGCATGTGCTAAATATTTGCTTAGAAACAAAACGACAGAAAACTTTATTTCAGAAGAAAAGAAGTAAAATCAGAGTTTAATTTTCCTAAAAGAGCGAAATATATATCCTCTTTAATGCCCATCAGTACATATGTGTCTGATCTGGTACAAAACTCTGAAGTCAATCAACACAGCATAGACACACAAGAAGCAATCTTACCTTGCCCATCATGGGAGATGAATAAAGCACACTTTGATATAGAGTTGTCTAATGAAAACAAGAATGACAACCAGAATATAATGGTTGCTGATGTCGATCCCACATCCATCATAAATATTTTGACCATTTACAAATTTATACAGACGGATCACGTCTAGATAATCAAGAAACAGGTTCTGCTTTTGTTATACCAGCATAAAAAATTGTGTTGTGTGTGTGTGTGTGTGTGTGTGTGTGTGTGGGGGCGCGTACGTGCGTGCGTGCGTGAGAGAGAGCACCAATTTCCTGAACAGCGAAAATTAGGAACTGAAATCAGTATCCTTTTCTTGAATGCTCACACTTTGAATACTTTTAGTGTTGCTGTGCTTTGATAGGTTGTCACAGCCAAGGAGAGGTAGTGGGGGTAAGATTCTACTGCAATATAGTGCTTGCCAGGGCACAAGTCTCTCGTAGCATCTGATAGCCAAAATCCAACTTCTTCAAGTGTAAAGTATGCATTCTCTGAGAAGATGTTGACAGCAACAGGCACACATGTGAAATATTGTAGAGTCAATTCTGTGTTTGCTTTTTGCTGTCTTAAGTGGTTAACGTTTGCATCCTATGTTTTTTTTTTAAATTTTGGCATTGATGTTATCCTTCCAAAGAAATATTTAATGAATCTAACTGCTAAAGTTTCAGCTCACAGATAGGTGCATGCTCTCGTTTGTACAGCTGCTAAAATTGCACTTGTAGCGGTACTGATGGGACTATATTCTAATTCTGATTAGTACAAATCTGTTGAAAACCATAATGGAACATGGATATAAGTTGAAAGGAATATTCATGTTGTGAAGCACAGAAAATAAATCCACTTGCGAAGGAATGATTCATACTATTGTCACATGGACTGTCCCCAGGATTCCACAATTTTTTTCCATAAAAACCATGTGATTGGATTATTTGTATTATTATCTCACTGCTGGAAGCTGCAGACTCTTGTGAAGGGCATGTAGAGTATTTCTGAGTGTCATTTGCAATGCTTTTTTCCCCTTTTGCATGAATACCAGGTTGTCTGCTAAAAGGCACAGCATCTGTGGGAGCCTACCAGCATGTAACAGCCTGTGTGGAATGATTGGGGTTCATTTCTTCAGAATGATCTGGACAACTCTGAAAAAAGGGGGATGCATATATTTTCTAATTGTTTTAACAGATAGTGAAGGTATTAATCGCCATAGCCTCCACATCTGGATGCCAGACTATACAGATGGTTTGACTGGGTAATTTAGATGAGATGCAAATACATCAATGTCAGGTGTGATCCTAAAGTCTTGTTATGTTTTAGCATGATATGATTGACCTGCTATGACGCGGCATCTTTCAGTTTGGTGACAAGGAACTGCCTCAATGATATTCCACTGTGCAGGGCTGTGTACCAGTCAGACAGGGGTCTCTGTCCTCACACCAGGGCCAGATTCTTCATGCAGCTTTGACTGGCACATGATCCCCCATGTTCTTCAGATAACTGACTGCAAAACAACAATTTAATAACTGACTGCACATGATGATCATGTCAGTTTGTACTCATGACCCTCCGCTACATAATGAGGCACCTTGCACTGGATCTCAGTCTCTAGTTGCTAATGTGCTATAGACCTGCAGTAAAAAAAAAACAACAACTATTCAATACAAAGAACAGATGAAAAAATGTACAATTCTACGAACATTTATTACAAACATAAATGGTTAGACTCCAAGAAGTGACAAAATGAGAAATCGACAAATTTTGCATTGTAATCGATGGTTAGGATGAGGTGTTGGGTGTGTGTAAACGTGTTTAAAAGAAATAAAGGAAACTCAATATCGCCTTGATACTTTAGTACAAGGTAGAAGTAAGTTTACTTTGCTGGAACTATGTGCAGAGCATGATCTGATCATCACCAACACCTTTTTCCAACACCGGGCTCCCAAATTTACACCTGGTACAAATGGAACGATCTCAACATCTCGTCTCAAATCGACTTTATACTTGCGGTCTAGAGGTAACGCGCCTGTCTAGAAAGCGAAAAGTCCAGGTCTGAAGTGTGCGGCGGTTCGTCCCCCGTTTGGACCGGAAACTTTTCCCCCATCCATTAGACCATGAGTGGTGGTCTGGGCGCTAGCCTTTCGGATGAGACGATAAACCGAGGTCCCGTGTGTTACACGTAATTATTTAGCGCACGTAAAAGAACCCACGGCAACAAGAGAGTTGTCCCTGGCAAAATTCTTAGAAAAAAGCCACTCTGATAGGGAAACAAATACAGTTGCAGACATGAAAAAAAAAATGGGTGGCGCAGCGCTTGTGGCGACGCGCTCTCCCGCTCTCCCCGGGGAGAGCAGCCCGAATTTCACGGAGAAATCTGCCGTGACTTAAAGTGGTATGAAATGAAATTTGAGCGCTTTGATTTGTTGCTTTACAAGATTCAGCGCTATATAAATTCCATACATTATTATTATTATTATTAAGATCTAGAAAACGTTACGCCATCAAAGACTCAAAAGCCATCCCCAATGCCAACCTTGACTCTGACCACAGGCCTGTCATTCTAGCCACCAGTACTCAGAAGAAGAAAAAATAACAACTGCTAGGAAGAACCAGCCTGAAAAGATCAACCTCCTCAAACTGGAAGAGAAAGAAGTGCAAGAACAGATTCACAGTGCTATTAAGGTGAAACTTGACTCCATTGATACAACACCTCTCAACATGGAGCAAGTCTGGGACACCTTCAAGCCAGCTCTCTTGAACACCTTAAGGGAAGTTTGCGGGACAAAGAAATGTGGAGGTAAAAACAGGAAAGCTACAGCTTGGTGGAACCAAGAGGTGAAGGAAGCCATCAAAGAAAAAAAGCAGCTATATAAAGCTTGGGCCAAGACCAAGACAGAAGAGGACTACGCCAAGTACAGAATCGCAAGAAGACATAGTAATCGTGTTGTGAAAGCCTCCAAAGAAAAATCTTGGGCGACCTATGGAGAGAAGTTAAGTGAAATTTTCAAGAACCCCCCAAGAGAATTTTTTAAAAAGTGTGAAGACGATGAGACATTCAACCAAAAAAACAGTATAAATGATGCAATGGGAGGCACGCACAAAAAAAGGGGAAAATTCTGAAACGTGGGAAAGATTACTTTAAAAATCTTTTAAACCCCATTGGAGTACAAGTTTTCCAGCTTCAATTCTCCCCACGCATAAAGCCTTTTGAGCCCCAAATTTTTAAAGCTGAAACAAGAAAAAGCAATTAAGACCACCCCAAAAGGGCCCAAAGGGAGGTGATGACGGATACAATGAAGCCACCCTTGCCTGCGGAGAACGGGAGTTAAGTGGTCCCCTATCTTCCAAAAAAGCATGGGAAGGAGGAAAGTACCAATGGACTGGCAAAATGAAATAGTGGTGCCAATTTGGAAGAAAAAGGGCACAAGAGAGATGAGCACCACGAGGCTTTTCATTTCAGCCTTTGTGGGGAAAATGTATGAAAAGATTCTGGAACAGCGCAAAAGGGAGGCAAAGCAGAACACCTACTGAGAAATGCCCAGTTTGGCTTTGGGAAAAGGGAAGGGGTGCACAGTGCCTTTTTCGCACTCCGACAGCTGTGTGAAAGAGCCATCGAATACACCAAGCCTGCATCAGTATTCGTTGACAAAAAAAAGCTTTCGACGAGTAACAGAGCCCAGCTCTGGAAGACCCTGGAGCAGTCGACGGAAGGGGCTTTGCTTGTAACATAGAGCAATTTTGCAACGTTGAGCGCAGTCGAACGCCAGTTTGGGAAACCGACTGGTTCCCCCGGTTAATCGGGGTCAGGGAAGGCTGCATACTCTTCCCTTTCTTTTGTGATTTACATGGGCCCGTCACAAAGGAAGCAAACCCGATCTAGAGGCCCCTTTAACGAATATTATTTGTGAGACCGTCCCCGATGAAACAGAACAAAGCAGCTCTTCAAGTTTACACAGACCAACCAAACAAAGCTGCGAGAGTTTGACATGAAGTTTAGTATCACCAAAAAAAGAAATTATGTCTGTCAGAGAAATCCAGGAAAGCGGAATCAACTAACGGCACCAGTGAAACAGACCAAAGAAATTTTAAAAACTTTTGGGGCTCTTACTGAAGAGGAAAATTGGACAGAGAGATGAAACAAGAGCCGAAAGCGAAGCAGTCAGTTACCCCAAATCGCCCCCTTTAAAAAAATTCCAGCATCCCAATGGGGCACCAAGGGAAAACTATACGCCCCTTTTCGTTCCAAACTCACTACAGTGTCGAATGGGCCCCAACAAAAGCCCCAGGAGAAAATTGGTCCATGTGAAATGCCCTGATGAGAAAAGCTGTCAACAAGACCAGACGCGACCCGATAAGAAAAAAGGGATGAGACATGGTCGGACTAAACCAATTTCCACCATATCGAACAACAAAGGATCAGGTGGTTTGGTCACCTATAGAATGCCGCCCAACCAAAAAGCCCTACGGGCTTTTCACCCCAAATCAATGGTGGAAAGCCAGAGGTAGACCAAAGGGGACGTGGAGCGACTCCCTGGCTGACACCCTGCGGCCCTTTTTGCATAAACAAGCCTCCGCCCCAGTGCGACGACGTTGTGTCTCCCCGCGAGCCGAAGGGCACCAGGGAAAATGAAAAGAAGAAAGTAAGTTTAAAGCTTTTAATCCATTGAAACATTAAAATCAACAACCCGGCCCCCCCCCTGCTATAAGGCTCCCAGTTTAAAAAAAGGGTCAGGTAGCGACCTATTTCGTGGTGAGGTTTCTTTTACTGCTGGTCCCAGACTTTTTCCCCCAAAAAAAACCTCTTTAAAACATTTTTTTTTACAGGAGAAATCCAACACATTGATGTGAAACTGCTTTTCTGTCACGTTAATCTTCCCCTGTTTTTTGGGAACCACACCCCTCTCCCAAACCCTCTGTAAATTTAAAATATGTTATCTGCCCCAGTAGCTCTTTCCTTATCTTTTGGGGGCCTCATATCTGTGAAAACAGGCAATTTTCTCTTTCAAAATTGAGTCAAAGACTGAGTGATAAACCCAATGCTGATATGGAAGTGCTTTCCCTTTTAGACTTCTGACGGGCTGTAATCTAAGATTCCATTAAAATTAAAAACAATAATATAATAAAAATAATAAGAAGAATAAGAATAGGAATAATAATAGTAATAACAATATTACATGGAATTTATATGGCGCTTCTCTTGCAAAAATAATCAAAGCGTTTTCCCATTCATCCTACTCATTCACATGCAGCCAGTTACAATTAATAGTTTATTTTTCAATTTCAAATGTATACACACACGCTCGACGCACGCACGCACACGCACACACATAAAGGTTTTACACTCGGGAAGGGTATATGGGGTTTTGACTGTTGAGGCCAGGGGGAAAATGAAATGGAACAAGAGGGGAAAATCTTAGGTTTGAAATAAATGTGTCTTGAGGCCGGATTTAAAAGTGTCATAAGAAGGCTTTTGGCAAAGGGAGAGAGGAGGTCTTTCCAGATCGATGGACCAGAAACAGAAAGAGCGATGGCCAACCATGGACTGGTTGAATCTAGGTATTCTTAAGAACAAAGGTAACTGCAGCAGAGGGGAGGGAACGAGGCGGAGTGTAACGTGAAGACATTCACATAGGTAGGAAGGTGCTGTTTTATGGGGGCATTTGTAACAGATCTTATAGTTTACTCTCTATGGCACAGGCAACCAGTGGAGAGATCGCAAGAGAGGAGTAATGTGCCTCAGATTTTTTTTCTTTCTGAGGACTAGGCGAGCTGCAGAGTTTTGTGTACGTTGAAGGGAGTGGGTAGATGATTCTGGCAGACCAGCCAGAAGAGAATTGCAATAGTCCAGACATTAGAGAATAAGAGATGTGATTTGTTTGGATGTTGGATAAGTGGACAGGTACTTTCAAACTGCACTGATGCCCCAACAATTGAAAGAAGCAGGACTGGCAGGTTTTGGTGATGAATTTTTGCATGGAGGAGTGTTTTGTCTATAACGACCCCTAGATAATTTACAGCAGTATAGAGCGACAGACGTATTGCCGAATTCTTATTGAAGCTGTTGTGAGGGAAAGGGTCAGTTGTGTTTAGTCCCTACAAGATGGTTTCGGTTTATCTGCGTTTAACTGTAAACTTGTTCTGTATCATCCAAATTTTGGGATATCTTGAAGGCAGTAGGACATATAAATCAAGAGATAAGGCAGATGTTCAGGAGTATCACTGTAAGAATTTGAGATTTCATCTACTAAAATGATGGTTGATCTGATGACGATTTATTATGTGTGAAAGAGAAACAGTGTAGAGAGTGAAAAGAACAGGGCGAGAACTATCCCTGTGGCTCCACATTCCAGTTTGGCAAGTGTTGATTGAATTTGTTTACTGCAACTGTGTGGAATCGGTCTGTAAGGTATGAACTGAGCAGTGAGGGCTGTACCTTTAATACCAAAAGCTTTTTGGAGACGGAAAAGAAATTGAGTAGTTTATAGTATCGAGGCTGCAGATGAGTCAAGAAGAGTTAGAAGGGAGGTTTTTCCTGAGTCAGACGCGTGTTAAAAGGTGTTTAAGGTGTGGATGGGGTGGTTTTGGCTGTAGTTTGGCGCTATAGGCAGATGAAAAGGGGAAAGGGAGACTTTGAATGAAGATTTGGGCTTTGATTGTTATAGGACAATTTTAAGGATCTTAAAAAGAGTGAAGTAGGTTTGATATAAAAAAAAAGGGAAAGGGTCCCATAACCTAAAAGGTCGTAGGGGAGCGAGGCGTCAGAGACCTCATTCTCTGGGGCAGATATGGGGCGGCGCCCTCTCTCTCCCTCGCTGCTTTCCCTTCCCTGACCCTAAAGAGGGTAGGTACCCATTTACGGCTGGGTGAATCGGTGGTCTAGAGGTAACGCGCCTGTCTAAAAGCGAAAAGTCCGGGTGGGAAGTGTGCGGTGGTTCGTATCCCGTCTGGGCCAAAAATTTTTCCCCCATCCATTAGACCATGGGGTGGTGGTCTTGGCGCTATCTTTCGGATGAGAGGATAAACCGAGGTCCCGTGTGTTACACAAAATTATTCAGCGCACGAAAAGAACCCACGGCAACAAGAGAGTTGTCCTGGCAAAATTCTTAGAAAAAAAACACTCTGATAGGGAAACAAATTACAGTTGCAGACCAAAAAAAAAAAAGGGTGGCGCTGCTCTTGTGGCGACGCGCTCCCCCCGGGAAGAGCACCCAAATTTCACGCAGAGAAATCTCGTGACTTAAAGTGTTTATAAATAAAAAAATTAAAAACTGGGGGAACTGTACTGAAGCCAAGGCGGGGCAAACGGTCACCCATTCCAACTGGTAACCACGCTCGACGTGCTTAACTTGGGCAGGGGGAAAAAGCGAGTTGCTCCGACCACTGGATACGGGTCTATAATTCTTCAGAGTGTTAGGATCCCAGCGTCCACCGGGCCCTGAGATGCATGCACCTGTAGCTTGGTCGGGTTAATTTGAGCAACACTGTCAATAGTGTAAAGTAGATGATTCTCGACTGTGTGACCCTTTAGTTCCTAATGAGCCCATAGAAACTCACTTAGGTAGTAGTTGGCCGGAGTCCGAAAAAAAATCCATATGAATCTTGTGGGATTCAAACCAGTGACCTTCCAATCCATAACCCGAGGCAGTCACCACTGTGCCATGGCAGCGGGTAGTAAACTCCTTGTTTATTTCAAGTGCTGCTGTTTTTAAAATCATCAATTCACCAAAGCATTTGCTTTTTTGGCCTTTACCAGAAAGTTATCTCAAGCCTCAAACTATTGTTCTTTGTGAGTGCCACTTTTCTCACTCTCCCAACATCTGCACTACAATGACCCCCACTGTACTGCGGAACAGCAGCAATCACTGACCTTTACCTTGGGCCAGTTTCCTATTTGTAAACCTGCCTTTTCTTCTTAAACCAGTACAAACTGTTAAGAATTTTTTTAATTATTTTTATAATAATAATAATAATATAAAATAATATAATAATAATAATAATAATACATGGAATTATACAGCGCTATATCTTGCAAAAACAAATCAAAGTGCTTTCATTCATCATATTATTTATTCTTACTTCTGGTGAAGTGACAATCATGTTCTTTGAGTTAAGCTAACACACCGAAATTGAAATTGTTGTGTGAATGTTAGAACAGACTTCTCAAAATAAACGTAAATTTCTAAAAGTGTAAAAAAACTGTATTGTTTTTTTGATGTTTTCTTGACCTTTCTCTTTACTAGCTTCCTAGTAATAGCTATCATAAATTAAAAATGCTGACAGAAAGACTTGAGATCTGTGACGGGGCAAATCAGGTTTTAACAATTTGTTGAAAAGCGTTGGACAACATGAAAGCCATCGTAGGAATAGAGCTGTCCCTCCACTCAGATATTTTGAAAGCTAATGCCATTGGTTACTGATAGTATGCGTGTCAAACATCAACGGATCCCATCCAGCCATCTCTGTGCATGCTATTTCTTGCTGTCTAAATTCTCAATGACATTTCAGTCTTACCGTTTCCACGCCATTTTTTTAAATTTTAGGCCTGAAACTGCCCAGAACTGTCACATCCCAAGGGTCAGAAGTCCACAAGGGAGCCCATCAACATCAGGCCACCATGAGGCTGCCACCCAAAGGGAGTCTGTACTGCTGCTGGATAACTTTGGTAGTGTCCAATAGTGCTTGTTCTGAGCTAACATACGCAGGACACCACCTACTGAGCCCCTTACTGATGACAGTGATAGCTCAGTTATGGAGCCAGACTGAGTGAGATGTCCACCTGATGTGGCGACCACCATAGCATTCCTCCAACGACATACTCCCATGAAAATTTAAAAAAATAACACAATTAAACTCAAACCTCCAAGACTTTTGACACCAAACTCACCACAGGCACAGAAGTGTATGTAGAAACAAAAACTGAGGTGACAATGAGACCAAAGCAGCAAGGGCAAAAAGAATTTATATGTTTTATTTTATTGGATATGATCAGTGATGAGAGGATGATGTCATGCTGCTGCTAAGGAAGTGCATGTGCTTTGAGACTTCTTGACAGGGCTGAGCTCTACACTCCTAGCATTATATATATCCGGCATGAGCTGGCCAAAGAGACACAGCAGATACAGGTAATTTGAGCAACACTCTCAAATTGCATCTGTAAAGTAATTTAACCCGACTGTTGCTCTCATTCTTTTCCCAATGAGCCCATAGCAAACTAAATTTTGGAATGACCCAGCCCAATATCCAAAAATTATTCATATGACTCAAGGAATCAAACCCATGACCTTCCATCCTTAACCCCCTGCACTAACCACCACACCCTTTGGCAGTAAGTATGTGCATCATATTAGTAGCAGACAGTAGTTTTTCCAGTTAAAGCGAGAGACATGTACCTCATGAGACAAATGTACTTTTTTTCTAGTTTAAATCAACCTGAATGTACCATCTGGTTTTGGTGAAAGAAAAATAGGTGACACAATTCCACCTGATCCATGGTAAGGTTTTCATATGACTCCCATGGATAAAAGTTTTCCAATGTCTGTGTCCGTCTCTTAACATAGGTTACTCTGAATTTGATGTTAAAAAATATTGATTATATTGGAATGGGTGGTATGTCTTGGAAAGACATTTCAGCTGCTTGTATCAAGGATACAGTTGGTTCTTTTCATTTGGGCTACATATTTCTGCAATATGCCTAAACCCAAAATGTCTTTAACAGTCCTGATTTTGTTTACCCTTCCCAGTTTAGACTACATGATGTTCAGGGCCTGGGGGTTTAGGTTGACGTGGATACACCATCCATGTCTATCTGCTCTAGGATCATACCCTCACACCTCTCACTTGGCTCAAGCTGAGGCTGTTTCCGTTTTTTATTACACATGAGGGAGTTGAAATCTTCTCTTGTATGCAATTCAGATCCAAAAAATTTTTGAAGTTGGAATTAATGGCTGTCAGTAATGCCTTGAGATTTATTACCAAAAAAACTGATATGTGATTTTAAAAATCAAATTGATTCTTGTTTTTGATACTGTTTGTTCTTTCCTGATGCGTTTAAAAATTCTTGCTTTTCTGTCAACATAGAGCCTGTGTGAGATTTTTGAGTCAGTGTCACTGCATCAGTAAGACTTTTTCTTACAGGTCTTTATTTTCACCAGATGATCTTTTGCCACCTTTTTTGAGGGCAAAACGTTTCTCTGGCCAGCATTTGCTGAAGTTTGGATTCTTAAACCTTTTTCTTGGAAGTATGCTCTGCCCTAGTCCAGACTCCTGAATTTACTCCAGGAACTAGCATATCACACAATGGGGACTGAACGAACAAAGGAAAAAATCAAAAGTCTGTGGTTAGTAGCCAGTCTAACCAATTGTGAGCAAGGATCTCCTCTGTCGCCATGCTGTGGATCTGTGTTTCTTTCAACATCCATGCACTGAAGTAGACAATGTTAAAAAAAATGTCAATGAATAAGGCAGTCAATGAACCAAAGCAGGTGCCTATGGGAAATTGTTTAAAAGGTGTAAAAGGAAATGTATTTTTAAAATGAAAATGCCCATTCTCCTTGACATTAATTCACACAACACCCGAACTAAAAGTTGACATAAATCAGTACAAACTGCACGCGGTGTTACCTTTGAAAATGATTACCAATGGCCTTCGTCTACACAGACAAGTTATTTCCAGTAAAGTAAGTAAGTAGGATATGTTTTTTGTGCCTAATCTAAACCATTAGAGCTCCAAATACTGACAAACAGTCGTTCTGCAATCAAACAGCTTGTTACGCAAAAACCAAAAGCCTTTGTGATCTTCTCATGCTTTGTTTTCCAGAATTTAAATGTTGCCCTTCGGAAACGCGTTTTCAGTGTCCCATCAGCAAAACCAAACAGAAAAAGAATTTTTTTGTCCATTTAAGCTTTCGACTTCGAATTCCAATTGATGTTGACTACCTTTCTTACATTTCTCTGAATTTATTGCCTGATTGTCATTGTTACGAGTGAAAGTCAATTACATATTGTGTGGTGTGTTGTGTGTGTGTGTGTGTGGGTGGTGGGGTGTGAAATAAGTCTGTGTTCTAGTCAACTGTCTTAAAACATTGAATTCATATATTGGTTGTAATGGTGTGGGTGTGCGTGGGCGTATTCGCACAAACACGTACGTGCGTGTGTACGTGCTGCGTATATGCGTGCGTAAAAATAAGTTTTTATGTCTTCTAGTCAATGGGTTTTAAAATTGTGTTCACAATTGATGTTTGTGCGCATGCGCGCGTGGTGTGGTGGTTGAGTGTGTGTGTGTTGTGTGTGTGGTTGACATTTATTTGAAAACCAATAGAAATATAGCTTTTGTGTCTTTGATATATTTGATGAGTATCAATCTGCCTGTCAGTATTGTAATTGCCTTCATGGGATGATTAAAGTGTTTTTTGACTTGACTTGACTTTGACTTGACTTACAGAATGTCTGTTCAGCACAGGCTCTGCCATGTTTTTGTTGGCACTGGGCTGTCAACAGGTTTCAGTCTTAACACAGCAGTGGTGTTGCAGCCCTCACCAGCTATACTTGTATATTGCCGGATACCAGGTTGTCAGTCAGTACAGCATTCAAGGCAGCCTGCACAAGCACTTGGCAATCCAATCACTGGCATCATGATTGCTAAATGATAACTTTGTGGAAGCTCATTCACAAACACACCCTAACACATTGCTTTACGTCATGTGACCCGAAGAGAGAGAGAAGGAGAGAGAGAGATGAGAGAGAGAGCGAGAGAGAGAAGAGGAGAGGGAGGGAGGGAGAGAGAGAGAGAAAGATACAGATAGACAGACAGATAGACAGAGAGAGACAGACAAACAAACAGACAGACAAAAAGACAGACAGATATGCTGCTGCTGCTGCTGCTGCTGTTAATGAAGATGATGATGATGATGATGATGATGATGATGATGATGATGATGATGATGATGATGATGATGATGATGATGATGGTAATAGTGATGATCTTTATTTCTAAGGGTTGCATAATATAATATTTATGTCTGGTCCCGAGGGTCACATCTCCACAAGAAGCTCATCAGTGTGTCACTCTAATGGTGTCTGTTATGAACCACCATACAAATAATAATACTAATAAATGGAACTTATATAGCGCTATTCTTGCAAAGACAAATCAAAGCGCATGCATTCAACCTAATCTACACAGTCATGCAATAAATGATAAATAATCAATGTTTAAACAAAAAGATATTTACAAACATGCTGCGCTGCAGAACAAAATCTATGAAATAAAATTGCAATAGTCAAATGTTTTTCAATAGCACACACACAAACACACACACCACACACACTCACACAGGTCGTATTCTTTAGCAGGGTGATAAGGGCATGGGTTAGTGAAGGTGGATAGCTCTGATATGAAACAGGAGGGGAGGGGATCTTAGGTTTGAAATTAAATATTGTCTTGAGCTGGATTTAAAAGTATCATAACTAGGTTTCTGGCGAAGAGAGAGAGGGAGCTCATTCCAGGTCGATGGAAACCCGAAATAGAGAAAGAGCGGCGGCCAACAGTGGATTGGTTGAATTCTAGGTATTCGTAGTCACAAGGTATCTGCAATAGAGCGGAGGGAACGTGAAGGAGTGTACAGGTTAAGACATTCACAGAGGTAGGAGGGTGCAGTTTTGTGCAGACATTTGTAACAGAGGGTACTGATCTTACAATTTACTCTCTGTGGCACAGGCAGCCAGTGGAGAGATTACAAGAGAGGGGTAATGTGCTCAGATTTTTTCTTTCTGAGAACTGGTCGAGCTGCGGAGTTTTGTATACGTTGATGGGAGTGGATAGATGATGCTGGCAGACCAGCCAGAAGAGAATTGCAATAGTCCAGACATGAAAGAATGAGAGAAGTGACAAGTTTGGCTGTTGCATCGGTGGACAGGTACTTTCGAATTGCACTAATACGTCGTAATTGATAGTAGCACGACTGACAGGTCTGGGTGATGAATTTTTGCAGACAGTGTGTTGACGATAACGACATCTAGATACTTCACAGCAGTGGATAGAGGGACTGATGTATTGCCGAGTTCTATTGAAGCTGTTGTAATGTAGAGAGTTTGTGTTTGGTCCTACAAGCATGCTCGGTTTTATCTGCAATTAGCTGTAATTTGTTCTGTGTCCATCCAGTTTTGAATATCTTCAAAGCAGCGCCATATTTGTCAGGAAAGAAGGCAGATTTTCAGGAGTAACACTCCTTTGAATCCGAGAGTCATCTTCGTAAAAATGATGGTTGATGATGACGGTTTATTATATGTGACAGTGGGGCAGTGTAAAGAGTGAACAGAACAGGGCCTAGAACTGATCCCTGTGGAACTCCGCATTCCAGTTTGGCAGGTATTGATTGAATCTTGTTTACTGCAACTGTCTGGAATCGGTCAGTAAGTTATGAATTAAGCCAGGTGAGGGCTGTGCCAGTAACACTGAACGTTTTTTGAAGACGGGAGAGAAGAATTGAGTGGTCTATAGTATCAAAGGCCGCTGATAAGTCGAGTAGAGTAAGAAGGGAGATTTTCCCTGAGTCAGAAGCGAGTAGAAGCGTGTTAAAAGTGTGTACTAGGGTGGTTTCAGTGCTGTGGTTGACGAGATAGGCAGACTGAAACTCAGGAAGAAGATTGTTGGAGAGAAGGTGGTTGTTGAGCTGTTTGAGAACTACCTTTTCAAGGACTTTAGAAATAAAAGGTAGATTGGAAACAGGTCTATAATTCTTCAGAATGTTAGGGTCAAGGTCATGCTTTTTGAGTAGAGGTGTGACTATAGCAGTTTTGAGAGCTGATGGAACATTTCCTGAAACAAGAGATGAGTTTACTATTTTCGTGATAGCGGGTATGAGTTGTGGTAGGCACTATGTGAACAGAGAAGCAGGTATGGGATCAAGATCACATGATTTTATAGTAATTTCTTTCAGAATTGTCATGATTTCTTTCTCACTTGTCGGATGAAAGAAAAGGAGGAGGAGTGCCAGAGAATTGGGGATCAGGAAGTGCAGGCTGGAAAGGAGTCTGATCCAGTTTGGAGCGAATGTTAATGACTTTTTCAGAAAAGAATGCAGAAAATATAGAAGGAAGTTCAGAGTGGTTATGGATGGAAGGCAGAGGGCTTGCCTTCACAGATCCAAGAAGAGTAGATGTGAGGGAAAAGAGAGATTTCATAGACTGGAATCAAGAACTTGAGAAGAGTAATACTTTGTTTTTTTCTGAAAAATTAAAGATTTGACTTTGTTTACTTGTTTTCGAAAGAGCTGCTTATTAATTTACGTTTTTGATTTTCGCCACTGCCGCCCTAGTTGCCTGTGTTTGCGCTTTGCGACCAGGATGTCATGGGTGTCCATGGCGCACATGGCCTATCAGGAAGGAGACGGTCAGTGGAAGGTGCATGCTCATCAGACAGTTGGCTAAGAATATCATTGTAGTGTTTAGAGGGGTTATTGTTGTCAGAGGTTTGTGGTAGGCGTTCAGCAGCTTGTGAAGAGAAAGTTTGAATATCTATGGGCTTAAGGTTGCGACGGGTGGCATACTTTTTCTTTCTGATAGGCTTTGGGATATTTAGAGAGAAAAGAACAGCCGAATGATCAGAAGGTAGTTCATCAGTGATAGATACAGATGTGATCAGATCTTGGGAAACATCAGTAATTAGCCAGTCTAAAATATGTCCTGATCTGTGTTTTGCTTCGTTTACCAGCTGAGAAAGAGAGTGGTTCGTCAAAGAAAGAGACAGACGTTTGACATCAAAAGAAGACTGGTTATCAAAATGGAAGTTAAAGTCACCGAGAATGATGAGCTTTCTCGGAGAGAGGTTGTAGTTATCCAGGAGTGACTGAAACTCCTGATGGAAAATGGAAGATGTCAGATTATTCTTACGGTTTGGAGGTGGATGGTAAAGACAAAAAAAAGTAATAGAGTGGCCAGGTGTGTTGAAGTTGAGTTCACAGACTTCGAAAGATTCAGGTGAGAAAGGAAGGGAGTGACAAAAAGAAAGAGCAGGTTCGAGTGTATCTTTATAAACGATGGCAATGCCACCTCTACGGGAGGGTCGGGGAAGAGAAAGAGTTTTATAACCAGGTGGTGTCAGTTGTTTTATTTTCGGTTCATGACCGTGTGGTTTTAACCAGGTTTCTGTAAGAAATGTTAGGTCAATGTTCTTTTCAAAAATGAAATCAGAAGTGAGATCAGCTTTACTTTCTGGGCAGACAGATTGCACGTTGAACATGCACATGTGAAGGATGTTAGAAGGAGGCAGAGAGGTTGATGATAACTGGTGAATTAGGATAACTGTCAGTGGAAGAGGATGAAGGCAATGGTAAAGATGTGGAGAGTGGAAGAGCAGACAAAAGTTTGGATTGAGAGTCAGGTGTAGAAAAAGCACCACCTACTTGCCCCTTACTCCTGACATCAATGGCTTAGTGGCTGAGACATTCTCAGTGTGATGCTCACTTAGGCTGGTGACCTTCATTGACCCTTTCCCATAAATCTCCAGCCTCAAAGGCTTTAACAGGAAGTGTATGGAAACCGTATGAAGTTTGAGGTAGCTTTTATGAAGTAAGCGTGAGATCGGATTAACCTTCTCCATCAGACCAGGAACACTTTTATTTGATTGCCTAATGATCAATGATGACTAGGGTTATGTAATGAGTGTATTTCTCCTCCATGAGAACATAGGTCAGGTAACTTGGACATTAACAACATTGATATATAAAAGTCTGGAAATTGATATGTGCTCACCATTGATGTAAACAGTCACGTTGATTATTCTAATCATTTTAAAGTTTATACTTATGTCTTAGAATCAGGCAAAAAGTTGGGCAGTATTTGTTATATATAATGAGGTCGCCCCCAAAGAGGACGGAGCGATCGGGCAGCGACTCCTTCATGCGTTTGAAGGTCGTCTGCAGGTATCATTTCCGTTCACTGGCGTGCGACTTGGTGCATATATGTATATATAAATATATATATAATATAAATATATATATATAAATATATATATATATATATATATATATATCCAGTGCACTTTGTAGGTGCACTGGCTAAAAGATGGAATTCGAGTTATTTCCCTTATGTATGTTTGTATGCTAGATCTAATTACCAGGGAGGTAATTATATTATTCCTCCATGCTATCAGAGCATTGTTTCTAAATCAGGACACATCTGTGAATTGCGTGTCTCTGTGTGTTTTTAGGTAGCTATATAGTTACCTATTGTCAGGGTCCTTCAACGCCATTGTTGGAGTGATGTGGCACCGCCACTGGCATGCTGAAGACCGAATAAAGATGAACTTCAAGCTGCTGTCTTCCCCTGAGTCTTCTGTTGCTATGAATTGTGTTTGCTGAGAATTGTGTGTTCCACTCAATCCCTACCCTGCCTTTATCCTTGCCTCTCGGGGTCATATATATATATATGCACACCTGTCGGTAAATATGGAAAAATTTTATGTTTAAGAATTGTCATACATGTCGGCAGATATTTTTTCATGTTTTTACATGCACGCACGTGTGTGTGTGTGTGTGTGTGTGTGTGTGTGTGCGCGCGCGCGCGCACGCGCGTGAATCTGCTTATGACCATGTGCTTTGCCTGCTCAGGCAAAGTTACAAATATGTACTTTTGTCATTGTTACGCCAAGGACATCAATTCAAATGAAATATATATTAAAAATATTAACGTTGTTTTCTCCCCTGAATAGCAATAGGGAGCCAGTTTATCAGGATGGACATTTGATCTCTCTCTCAACGGTTTTGGGTTTTTTTTGGTTTTAAATGTTGTTGTATTTTCTCATTTGTTTGTTTGTTGTTTTTTCTTGTTTTTTGTTTGTTTGTTTGGGAGGGGTTTTTTTGTCTGGTTTTTGTTGTTGTTTTTTTTGGGTTTTTTTGTTTTGGGGGTTTTTTTTTTGGGGGGGGGGTTCTGGGGTTTATTTGTCTTTTGCTCGTCTGGGGTTGTTTGTTTGTTTGTTTTTTCTTTTTCTCTCTTTTTCTTTAAATTTTTTTTTTTTTCCCCTTTGCTTCTACTGTTTGAAAGTATGAGTACTGAGTGCATTTTTAAATGTGACCCCACGGGCGAGGACTGGATGTAAAAAAGCACATGAGTACTTATTCATTATAATAATAATAATATATGGAATTTATATAGCGCTGAATCTTGTAAAAAACAAACAAATCGAAGCGCTTGCACTCAATTATTTACAGGCACGCAACTCTCCTTAAACATAATGAGCAACAGATTTCAAATCCATGCGCGCGCACTACGCACGCACACGCACGCACGCCACACACACACAACACACACACACAACACACACACACACACACACAACACACACACACACCACACGGAACAACACTTAGAAGGTGAAAGATGCTGTTGGAAATTAGGGACAGAATATGTGGGGGAAAGTCTCAGGATAGAAATAAGTGTGCTTTGAGGCTGGATTTGAAGGAATCAAGTGAAGGCTTTTGACGAAGTGAAAGAGGGAGGTCATTCCAGTGGATGGACCAGAAACAGAGAAGGAGCGACGGCCAACAGTGGTTTGTTTGAATCTGGGTGTTCGAAAGCACAAAGTATCTGCGGCTGACGAAGGGAACGGATGGAGTGTACAGTGAAGACAGTTACAGAGATAAGAGGGTGCAGATTTGTGGAGACATTTGAAACAGAGGGTATTGATTTTATACTCCAGTCTTTGTGAGACAGGCAACCAGTGAAGAGATCGCAGAAGAGGAGTGATGTGTTCAGATTTTTTCTTTCTTAGGACCAGTCGAGCTGCAGAGTTTTGTATGCGTTGAAGAGAGTGGATAGATTGATGCTGGTTAGGCCAGCCAAAAGAGAATTACAGTAGTCTAAAACGTGAAAGAATGAGAGATGTGACAAGCTTGGAAGTTGCATCAGTGGACAGATACTTGCGAATCGCGCTTATGCGCCGTAATTGATAGTAGCAAGACTGGCAGGTCTGGGTGATGAATTTTTTCATAGAGAGTGTGTTGTCAAGAACTACTCCTAAATACTTCCCAGAGTTGGACAAAGGAACTGACGTATTGCCGAATTCTATTGAAGTTTTTGTGAAAGAGGAAAGTTTATGTTGGGTCCCTATGAGCATGGCTTCGGTTTTATCGGCATTAAGTTGTAACTTGTTCTGAGTCATCCAGTTTTGAATGTCTTGAAGGCAGTAGGACATATTTGTCAGGAGGGAAGGCAAGTTTTCAACAGTATCGCTGCACTGAAGTTGAGTATCATCGGCATAGAAATGATGATCAATAGGGTGGTTGTTTATTATATGTGAGAGTGGAGCAGTGTAGAGAGTAAAGAGAACAGGGCCCTGACTGATCCCTGCGGGACTCCACATTCCATTTGACAGGTTTTTGATTGAATTTTGTTTACAATAACTTTCTGGAACCGGTCTGTGAGGTATGAAGTAAACCAGGTGAGGCTGTGCCATTAATACCAAACGTATTTGGAGGCGAGAAAGAAGAATTGATGATCTATGGTATCAAAGGCTGCAGATAAGTCAGAAGAGTGAGGAGGGAGATTTTTCCTGCATCAGAAGCAAGTAGAAGTGTATCTAAAGTATGGACTAGGTGGTTTCGGTGCTGTGGTTGGGGCGATAGGCAGACTGAAAAGTGGAAGAAGATCATTGGAATGAAGGTGACTGTTGAGCTGTATGATAACAACTTTTCTAGTACTTTAGAGACAAAGGGTAAGTTTGAGACAGGCCTATAATTCTTCAGAATGTTGGGATCGAGGTCGTGCTTTTTCAGTAGAGGTGTGACTATGCTGTTTTAAGAGCTGATGGAAAATTTCCTGACTGAAGAGATGAGTTTACTATTTTAGTGATAAAGGCACAAGTTGTGGAAAGGCATTGTGAGAAAACAGGAGCAGGTATGGGATCAAGGTCGCATGATTTTATAGTCATTTCCTTCAGAATTGTCATGACTTCTTTTTCACTTGTGGGATGGAAGGAAAAGAGAGGAGTGCCAGTGAACTGGGGGTCAGGAGGCGCAGGCTGGAATTGAGTTTGATCAAGTCTGGAGCGTATGTTTCGAACTTTGTCTGAAAAGAAGGCAGAAAATATGGATGGAAGTTCAGACAGGCTGTGGGTATTAGGCAGAAGAGTTGTTTTTGCAGATCCAAGGAGATTTGAGGTGAGGGGAAAAAGAGATTTTATGGATGTAGCACAGAGAATTTGGGAAGAGTAGTAGTCTGTCTTTTCTGAATGGATTAAGAGTTTGACTTTGTTTATTTGTTTTCGGAAAAGCTGTTTGTTGATTTCGGTTTTTGACTTCCGCCACTGCCGTTCTAGTTGCCGGCGTTTGCGCTTCGCTATCAAGATGTCTTGGGTATACCATGGCGCACAGGGTCTGTCAGGGAGGAGATGATCAGTAGGAGGTGCATGTTCATCAAGCAGTTGGCGGAGAATAGTGTTATAGTGATCAGAGAGGTCAGTGTGGTCAGAGGTTTGTGAAAAACGTTCGGAAGCTTGGAAGAGAAGGTATGAATGTCTAAGGCCTTAAGATTGCGACGAGTAACATATTTCTTCTTTCTGACAGGTTTTGTGATGTTGAGATGGAAAAGAATGGCGGAATGATCAGAATGCAGTTCGTCGGTGACAGAAACAGATGTGACAAGATTGAATGAAGCATTAGTAATCAGCCAGTCTAAAATATGACCAATCTGTGCGTTGCTTCGTTTACCAGTTGAGAGAGAGAATGGTTTGGACAGAGAAAGAGAAAGACGTTGACATCTGGAGAAGACTGGTTGTCGAAATGGAAGTTGAAGTCACCAAGAATTATAAGTTTAGTGGGAGAGAGGCTGTAGTGGTCGAGGAGTGACTGGAATTCTTGGTGAAAAAAAAAAGATGTTAGGTTGTTTTTACGGCTGGGAGGTGGACGGTAAAGGCAGCAGATAGTAATAGAGTGGCCAGGTAGGTTGAGATTGATTTCGCAAACTTCAAAAGATTCATGTGAGAATTGAAGGTTGTGACTGAAAGAAAGAGATGGTTCCAATATGTCTTTGAGAATGATGGCAATCCCACCTCCTCGAGAGAGTCGGGGGAAAGAAATGGTTTTATATCCAGGAGGAGTCAGCTGTTTTATTTTTGGCTCTTGGCCATGTGGTTTAAGCCAAGTTTTGGTGAGGAAGGTTAGTCAATGTTTTTTTCAGAGATGAAATCAGATATTATCCTGGAAAAAAAAGAATTTGTTTCTATTACTTACAATGTGTAGATGTTCTTTTTATGACTTTATTGGCTTTTCCCCCCTCTTTATTATATGAGTGTATGGGTATTGCACTTATTTTATTATCACGACATTCAATTTTTATGAGTATAATTAAAAAGTGTTTGTGTTGATCGTGTGCTATGTGAGTATTACATATTTAGTATTATCCCTGAAACACACCCCCCACCCCCACCCCCACCCCCCCACACACACGCCACCACCCACACACACACACACACCACCCACACACACACTCACTCCACTCACTCACTCACTCATATTCTCTCCCTCAATGACTGTATAGGTTTAGATTTCTTCTTTGTTTGTTTCTTATTTTTATTGTTGAATGTATGGGTATTAAATTTATTTCATTATCATGACATATAATTTGAACGAGTATAATCTCAAATGAGTGTGATGGGATCGCATACTGTTTTGGGAATTTATATTGGATATTATCTCTGAAACTACACACACACACTCTCTCTGTCTCTCTGCTCTTGTCTCTCTCTCTCACCTTTTATCGTCTTGCTTTTAGTTATAGTGTATCCTGATGAAGGATTCATATTTTATATTTTCAATACTTTATTGGACTTGCCTCTGTACTTAAGTTTTAATGAGTGCCCTATTTCAATATCTTATAGTTTGTGAAACAAATTTTGTTACCATTTGACAATGGTTAGATGTTTATCTTTATGACTTATTAAGTTTGGTTGTGTATTTTTCTTGGCTCTGTTGTTGTTCTTGTTGTTGTTTGTCTTTTTTTTCTTTTTTTTATCTTCTTTTTTTGGTTTTGGGTCTTTCTTTCTCTTTTAGGTTTTTTTTGGGGGTGGGGGGTATTTTAGGGTTTTCTTTTATTTGCTTGCTTTGGGAAAGGGGGGGGGGGTTGTTGGGGGGTGAGCTGTTTTGAAAAGGGTACTTCCCTTGTTTTTATTGTGAGACTGTATAAGTATTGGGTTATTATTTTAAGATGATCCCTAACGGCGGGGACTGGATGTAAAAAAGCACATTGTGCGTATTCGTTATCCTAAAATAAAAAAAATTTGTCATTGGGCATTTGTCATTTGTCTCTCTCTCTCTCTGTCCCCTTTTCTTCTCTCTCCCCTTTTCTCTCTCTCATTCCCCCTCTCTCTCTCTCCCCTCCTTTTCTCTCTCTCTCTCTCTCTCTGTTTAGCTTGTGCAAGTATATGTGCCTGTGTGCCAGTGAAATGAAAAAAAACACACACACACACACACACACACACACACACACACACACACACACACATTTCAATAAAGTGTTCAACAGACTGTGGCATGACAGGCTGTGACCAACTCTCAGAATTTCCCAACACTGAGAAAAGATCGCTGCAGACTCATCAGACAATAGTTAATAACAGTGCCAGCTGTGTATTCCTTATAATCAGCCAGTCACATCAGAGATTATACAGTAGAAGTCAGACAGGGCTGCCTACTTTCCCTTCTGAATCACTTTTCTTACTTTATTCTATCAACCATTGGGGCTGGCGAGCCACAATCCCCGCTGTACCCAGAGTTAAACACCTGGAGCGCAACTCCAGTCTTCCCGACTGAAGGATGAAAGAAGAAGTCCTTCGGGTGAGACTAAAAACCCAGGCCCCGTGTGCCAACGCATGCAGAACATCTGTGCACATGTAAATCCTGTCCGCTTTTGAAAGAGTAGGCCATTTTTGTGCCGGTGGAACAGATGACAAAATTTTTTAAAAAACCGCATACACACGCATAATTTTTTTTAAAGCGCTTTGATTTATTGCTTTACAAGATTCAGCGCTATAAAAAATTCCATACATTATTATTAATTATTATTATTATTTTTTATATATTTTATTTTTATTATTATTATTATATTTTTTTATTTAAATTAAGGATACCCACCCCAAATATCATTCAACCTTTTCCTTGATGATGATTATACAAAAATCACTCTTTGAATGTCACTCTCCTGTATCTCTTGATGGCAAACCGCTCACAGTTTATGGTTTTCCGGGGACATTGACCTTCCCGGAGGCACTAACCTAGAGCTTTAAGAGCTTACAAGCACGCTTAACACACTCAAAACTGGCGCTTCTGGCACTGACACAACTCAAGAGAAGTGCAATGTCATTGTAAACAGCAACACCAATTTTACAGTTAGCATCAATACAAATGGGGAAGTGAAGCAAGGGTGAGACTAGTTCCTTCAAACTCAGCCATGGTAAAGTTGAGCAGAATTTGGAAAACCAAAGAAATCGGGTCCCCCCCCCCCCCCCCCCACAAACCGAATTTAGAAGCACTCGTAAATTCTATACTCTGATGGGGTAAAAAGTAGGATTATCGTCCCCCCGGGCCCCCC
>CM054146.1:36852354-36868537 GCA_028751875.1 Rapana venosa | reverse complement strand
TTGGGTTTTTTATTTGTACCCCCCCTTTGTTTTTTTTTCCCGTTTTGGGGGGGCCCCTCCCTTTTTTTCCCCCTGTAAAAAAAAAACCCAAAAAAAAAACCCCCTAAACCCGAATTTTGGGGGCCACTTTCAGGGCTTCCCCCCCCAAGCTTTTTAAATAAAAAAAAAATTTGTAAATTTGAGAGGAGGAAGGGGTCGTGTTTGAACCCGTAAGCGTCAGACTTTTGCCTGTTCACTGGGCCACAAGCGGAGGCTTAAATCAAATGTCCTGTCAGTCAAGTCAAGTCAAGTCGAGTCCCAATCAAGTCAAGTCAAGTCAAGTCAAAAACACTTTCATATCCCATGAAGGGCAATTACAATACTGGCATCAAAAATCTCAAAAGACACCACACAAAAAGCTATATTTCTTTTTGGGGTTAAAACATTCCAAAAAGACTTCAAATTTTTAAAAAATCACGAACACACACACACACACACACACACACACAACACACACACACACACACCACCACACACACACACACCACCCATCATTGTGAACACAATGTTAAACCCATTGACTCAGAAGACATAACTTATTATTTACGCTCGCAGGGTACGCAACACGTACACACGCGCGCGTACGTGCGTGTGCGCGCGCACACACACCACACCAACACAACACACACACAAAAACACACCACACACACACAAAACACTCATACACCAATTATATGAATTCATAGCGCAGTGTAATATGAATTCGTCAAATCGAATTTCCTACTTTCGAAACAATTTCTCTGTTGTCCAGGTTGAATGACAGCTGTACCGAAAGAAGCTCTAGCCTCATGAGACGGCATTGAGCGTGCGAATAGAACGAGGAGAAAACTGGGACAGGAATCACGGACGAATTTCTAAAGAACGACCGCCTCCTTTCTCAACGGTGAGAGTTTTAACACATACATACAAAGAGGGGAAAAAAATATGGAACCCGCGTCATGCTATTAATTGTGAGGCTCCTGTCCTTTGAGGAACGTTTTCCCCACACCAGAGCGATCACCCTATGCTTAAAATATCCCACTGCACTGAACTGGGAGCACTTCATTACACTACACTACACACACTACCAAAACTACACCAGTACACTACACTACACTGCACCACTACACTTTCACTACCCACAGTACCTACATTGCACTAAAATACACCACACTACACTACAACACACCACTACACTACACTACACTAATACACTACACTACACTACCTAACCACCCACAAACCCCTGTATGTAGTTAGTCCGTTTTTGTCCGACGAGACCTCCAAAACAGCAGAGGAGGCAGCTGCTGTTTTGGAAACTGGGGAGAAATTTTTATTATAGTGGAGATGCCTTGCCCACAGCACATCCCCACTCTCTCGGCCAAGGGGGATAAGGACAGTCAGGGATGGAGATGCTCTCCAAAGGCCAACCAGCCCCCAGGGCTGCAAACACATAAGGACTGTGAGAGTCAAGCCTCCTAGTCAGAGAGTCATAGTGATCACTAAAAACTAAGCTGTAAAGTGGAATTCCATGAGTGGGGGAAAGCCACTGGTCAACAGCCTCTCATTTGCTGTTGCACCACACACCTACATACCACACCTACCACCAACACCAATCCCCCACTACATCACCATACCACAACACACTACACTACACCACACCACCCACACCACAACTACCACAACATACCACAGCCACTACACCACACCACACACACCACCACACTACACACACTACACCAAACTACACCACAACACTACACTACACACACTACACAAACTACACCACACCACAGCCACACTACACCCACTACTCTACACCACACTACCACACCCAACACCGACACCACACTACTCTACACACCCCCACACTACAGCACCCGCCCCACACCACACCTCAACCACACCACACACCACTACACCACAACCACAGACACTACACCCACTACTCTACCCCACACTACACACAATACACCACACCACACTACTCACTACACACACCACAGCACATACACCCACTACTCTACACCACACCATATACACCACACCACACTCACCCACCACACTACACTACACCACACCACAGCACACTAACCCACAAAAACTACACCACCTACACTACACACACCACACCACATACACCACCACCCACCCACTACACACACTCACTACACCCCCACCACAGCCCAATACACACACCCCCCCACACCACATACACTCACTACACTACATACACCACACCCCACCCCACCACACTACACTACACTACACCACACTACCCACACACACTACACACACTACACACACACTAACACTACACAACACTACCCACACACACACTACACCACACACCTACACACACTACCCACACCACACAACACTACACTACACTACACCACACTACACAACACTACACACACCACACTCACCAATCCACACCACACTCACACAACCACCACACCACACTACACTACACTACACTACACTACTCCACACACACTACACACACTACACTACACCACACTACACACACCTACACCACACTAACACAACACTACACACACACTACCACACACTACACTACACCACACTACACACCACACACACCACACTACATACACCACACTACACTACACACTAACAACACCACACACACCACACTACACACACTCACCCACACTACCCCAAACACTACACTACACAACACTACACTACACCACACCACACCACACCACATACTCACACTACACTACACTACACTACACCACACCATACACAACCACTAACACATACACTACACTACACCACACTACACCACACTACACCAACTACAACACTACACCACACTACACTACCCACACTACTCTACACCACACTACACTCACACCACACTTACACTACACACACACTACAAACACTACACCACACACACTACAGCACACCACACTACACTACACTACACCACACCAAACCACACCACACCACAACTACATCACACCACATCACACCACGCTACGCTACACAACACTACACAACACCACAGCACACTACACCACAATACACTACACCACACTACTCTACACAACACTACAGCACACCACACTACACTACACCACACTACACTACACCACACTACACTACACTATTCTACACCACACTACACCACACTAAACCACACCACACTACACCACACTACACCACACTACACTAACATCACACTTCACCACACTACACAACACCACACCACACAAATACACTACACCACACCACACCACACCACACACCACACCACACTACACTACACCACACCCCACTACACAACCTACAACGACACCACACTACATTACACTAGACCACACTACTCTACACTACACTAGATCACACTACTCTACACTACACTAGACCACACTACTCTACACTACCCACACTAAACATACTACACTACACAACACCACACCACACTACACCACACCACACTACACCACACCACTACTACACAACACTACACCACACTACTCTACACTACACTACATCACACTACACCAACCACACCACACTACACTACACAACCCCACTACACAACACTACTCTACACCACACCACACCACATCCACACCTGCACAACACTACACTACACACCACACCACACCACACCACACCTCACCACACCACAACACCACACCACACCTCACCTGACCTTACCGCACCACACTACACTACACCACACTACACTTCGGATGAGGCTATAAACCGAGGCCCCGTGTTCGAACGCATGCAAAACATCTTGCGCACACGATAAATCCTGTTCCGCTTTTCGGATGAGTAGGCCATTGTGTGCCGGTGGAAACAGATGATAAAACTGACAAAACCGCATACACACGGGGACTGGATGTAAAAAAGCACACGAGTGCTTATTCCGTTATCCTCGATATAAAAGAATAAAAAAAAATAAAATAAAATAAAAAAATCACTACACCACCCCACACCACACAAGAGAAAAGGGGGCTACCGAATCAAAGGTATTTTATTTTTCTTGCACAATGATCAAAGACGATGAGGACGATGTAATGATGCCGCTATGGGAAATGCATGAGCTTTGAGACTACTTGAAAGGGCTTAACTGTACGCTTCCTATAATAATAATAATAATAATAATAATAATAATAATAATAATAATAATAATAATAATAAATAATAATATAATAATAAATAATAACAACGACGACGACGACGACGACAACAACAATAATAATAATAATAAAATAATAATAATAATAATAATAATAAATATTAATAATAATAATAATAATAATAATAATAATAAATAAAAAATAATAATAATAATAATAATAATACAATAATAAAATAAAAGGAATCTATATAGCGCATATCATGCAAGACAAATCAAGGCTTGCCCTCAAGCATTTTTACAGTCATACAAACCATACAATCAATATTCCCTCAAGTCCAAATGTCACGCCACGCACACACACACACACACAACACACACGCCCGCACACCCTACACACACACAAACACGCACACACACACACACACACACACACACACACGCACAACACAGGTCACTCAATCATAATATATCCCAGGGGTCAAAACCCGGCCCGAGAGACACAGATACCCGTAGTGTTAGGTCAGGTAATTTTTAAGCAAAACACTCTCACAATCGCATCCGTGAAAGAGGATGAAGCTCAACTGTGTGGTTTTAACGTGGGTACAAGCTGTTCTGCGTGCGTTCACACACATGATGAGCCCTCGGTTTATAGTCCTCATTCCAAAGGACTATCGCGGGGGTCGGGCGGCGGGGGTGGGTGGGGGGATGGGGAGTGGAGTCGGTCCTGATGTTAACTCCAGAGGAAAAATAAAGAAGCCAGGTGGTGGCTCAAACCTGGGCCGTCAGATCATGACCTCAACGTTCAAATGACTCAGCTATCCCTCCACCCCTCCACTCCTCCCTCAACCCCCCCCCCCCCCCCCCCCCCACACACACACCGGGATTTGTTTTCAACACAAAGCTGACTTGCATACTCTAAAGGGATTTCTCTTTGGTACTTGCGCAGGTGCACACAGGATTGAAAGGCACATTCCAATAAGCTGACGAAATGTTCTTATGTAAGGCTGTTTTTTTATTCTTTGTCTGCCTGTCTGTCTGTCTGTCTGTCTGTCTGTCTGTCTGTCTGTCTGTCTACCACCTGTTGTCTTGCCTGTCTGTCTTCCTTTCTTTCAGTGTTTCGGTATTTTCTTTCTTTTACAATTCATGAACTTTTGCATCGATTCATCCATCCATCCACCCACCCACCCGTCCACACCATCCACCCATCTACCCATCCATCCACCAACCCACCCGTCGATCCATCATCCACCCATCCACCCATCAATCCACCCATCCACCCATTCATCTACCCACCCATCCATCCATCCACCCATCCATCATCCATCCATCCATCCACCCATCCATCTACCCACCCATCCATCCTACCCATCCACCCCATTCATCTACCCACCCATCCATCCATCCACCCATCCATCCATCCATCCATCCACCATCCATCTACCCACCCATCCACCCATCCATCCACACCATCCACCCATCCACCCATCCATCCATCCATCCATCTACCCATCCATCCATCCATCATCTACCCATCCATCCATCCATCCATCCATCCATCCATCTACCCATCCATTCATCCATCTACTCACCCACCATCCATCCATCCATCCATCTACCCACCCACCTATCCACCATTCATCTACCCGCCCATCTTATCCACAACCCATCCACCCACCCACCAGTCCATCCATCCATCCACCATACACCCACCCACCCACCCATCCATCCATCTACCCACCCACCACCAACCCACCCATCCACCCATCCATCCACCACCCATCCACCCATTCATCCACCCACCCATCCACCCATTCATCCACCCACCCACCAATCCATCCATCCATCCCACCCATCCATCTACCCACCCATCCACCCACCCATCTATTCATCCATCTACCCACCCATCCATCCATCCATCCATCCATCCATCCATCCATCCAAGCTGTTTTTTCCTTGCAATGAAAGATCCGTTTTCTTTTTTCTTCCAGATCCGACTGTAACCAAGTTATGGAAATTAAGATCACTTGAGAAACGATGGCTATAAAGCATATCTGCATGTATGACCAGGACCTGTCAGCGGCTAAGTATTGTGTGTGTTTGTCACGTCTTTTAGTCATTAACAAGAAAAAAGTCTTTCTGATAAGATATGAAATGTGTGTGTGTGTGTGGTGTGTGCGTGTGTTGTGAGAGAGAGAGTGTGTGTGTGTGTGTGTGTGTGTGTGCGCGCGCGCGCGCGCGCGCGCGCGCGCGTGTGTGTGTGTGTGTGTGTGTGTGTGTGTGTGTGTGGGTGTGTGTGTGTGTGTGTTGTGTGTGTGTGTGTGTGTGTGTGTGTGTGTGTGTGTGTGTGTGTGTGTGGTGTGTGAGAGAGAGAGTGAGAGAGAGAGAGGAAGAGAGAGAGAGAGAGAGAGAGAGAGAGAGACGAGATGATGAGAGAGAGAGAGAGAGAGAGAGAGAAGAGAGAGAGTGAGAGAGAGAGATGAGAGATTCTGTGTTGTGTGTGTGTGTGTGTGTTTATTGACGAGCAAATCTGCATGCATAAAAGGCTTTTTTCAAGATCCAGTGTGTGTCTGTGCTATGGTTCCTATTTGCTGATAAAACGTCTTTCTGTTGAATATGAAATTGTGTGTGTCTGTATGTGTGTGAGTTAGTGTGTGTGCGAGTTAGTTTTGTGTGTGTGTTTATTCATTCATTTATTCTTTTATATCGAGGATAATGGACACTTGTGTGTGAGTGTGTGTGTGTGTGTGTGTGTGTGTGTGTGTGTGTGTGTGTGGTGTGTGTGTGTGTGTGTGTGTGTGTGTGTGAGTGTGTGTGTTAGTGTTTGTGCGAGTTAGTTTGTGTGTGTGTGTGTGTATGTGTGTATTGGCGCACGCATAAGTTTGCATTCATAAAACACTTGCATGCGTGCATTAAATTCAAAATTCAAATTCAAATTCAAAAGCTTTATTATCTCAAAGACAGAGAAAATTTCGGCGGGTTACTCGCCATACATAAAAAACAATAAACATTTAAACATAGTATTTAAAACACACACACAACTGTCCAACATCAGCACGCACCCATCATGAGATAAAATGCATCCACAATCAGCAATATCTCAGCCAGCCACAAACCCACCCCAACAAAAATCACTTTACTCATGTGCGCACAAGTAAACCCGTACGTCCGCACATTCACAGTCACTCGCGCACGCGCACGCACGCTCGCACATTGTAAACATTCGTACCCATGCTCACGCATTTTAATAATACAAGTCAAAATGTTATAACATGTTGTATAAGACAAATGTTAATTAAATGAATACTATGTTCTTTTAAGATATTGAACAGTCTAAAATTTTAACACGGACACGTATTTAAAAAAAAAAAAATCATTTGTATAACATGTATGATAAGACAAATACCCTTTTTAAACTTTGCCTTCGTGCATGAACAAACAAAATCAACTGGAGGCAGGCAGGGCGTTAGCACACAGAAAAACTGATCGCTTTAAACATGTTATCCCCAAGAACTTTATCACAGCTAGAACAAAATCTGTAATGGAGCAACAACGTGAAAACTCAGACTTATACTGTGCTCTTCCTTTAAAGGAAGACATCCATAACAAACAAACACGTGTGCAATGAGGGAGAGAAAAAAAATACACATTGCAAAAAACAACAACACTGGTAAAGCATACATTCAATATTATTCCTCCAGATGCCAGATTCATTAACTTGTATAAGTTTCCACATGTCATTAACTTGTACAGTTTCCAGATGTCATTAACTTGTAAAGTTACGAGATGTCATTAACTTGTACAGTTTCTAGATGTCATTAACTTGTACAGTTTCCGCATGTCATTAACTTGTTTAAGTTTCCACATGTCATTAACTTGTACAGTTTCCAGATGTCATTCACTTGTTTAAATTTCCAGATGTCAATAGCTTGTTTAAGTTTCCAGATGTCATGAACTCGTACAGTTTCCAGATGTCATTAACTTGTTTAAGTTTCCAGATGTCATTAGCTTGCTTAAGTTTCCACATGTCATTAACTTGTACAGTTTCCACATGCCAGTAACTTGTACAGTTTCCAGATAACAGTAACTTGTTTAAGTTTCCAGATGTCATTAACTTGTACAGTTTCCAGATGTCAGTAGCTTGTACAGTTTCCAGATTCGTTAACTTGTACAGTTTTCAGATGCCATTAGCTTGTACAGTTTCCAGATTCATTAACTTGTACAGTTTCTAGATGTCAGTAACTGGTAAAGTTTCCAGATGTCATTAACTTGTTTAAAGTTTCCATATGTCATTAACTTAAGTCTCCACATGTCATTAACTTGTAGAGTTTCCAGATATCATTAACTTGTACAGTTTCCAGCTGTCATTAACTTGTACAGTTTCCAGATGTCATTAACTTGTACAGTTTCCAGATATCAGTAACTTGTACAGTTTACAGATGTCAGTAACTTGTACAGTTTACAGATGTCAGTAACTTGTACAGTTTCCAGATGCCATTAACTTATTTAAAGTTTCCATATGTCATTAACTTGTTTAAGTCTCCACATGTCATTAAGTTGTACAGTTTCCAGATATCAGTAACTTGTTAAGTTTCCAGGTGTCATTAACTTGTACAGTTTCCAGATGTCATTAACTTGTACAGTTTCCAGATATCAGTAACTTGTACACTTTTCAGATGTCAGTAACTTGTACACTTTCCAGATGTCATTAACTTGTACAGTTACCACATGTCATTAACGTGTTTAAGTTTTCAGATGTCATTACCTTGTTTAAGTTTCCAGATGTCATTAACTTGTAAAGTTTCCACATGTCACTAGCTTGTACGGTTTCCACATGTCATTAAATTGTACAGTTTCCAGATGTCATTAACTTGCACAGCTTCCAGATGTCATTAACTTGTACAGTTTCCAGATGTCATTAACTTGCACAGCTTCCAGATGTCATTAACTTGTACAGTTTCCGAATGTCATTAACTCGTACAGTTTCCACATGTCATTAACTTGTACAGTTTCCAAATGTCATTAACTTGTACAGTTTCCAGATGTCATTAACTTGTACAGTTTCCAGATGTCATTAACTTGTACAGTTTCCAGATGTCATTAACTTGTACAGTTTCCACGTCATGAACTTGTACAGTTTCCAGATGTCATTAACTTGTACAGTTTCCACATGTCATTAACTTGTACAGTTTCCACATGTCATTAACTTGTACAGTTTCCACATGTCATTAACTTGTACAGTTTCCACGTCATGAACTTGTACAGTTTCCAGATGTCATAAACTTGTACAGTTTCCACATGTCATTAACTTGTACAGTTTCCACATGTCATTAACTTGTACAGTTTCCAGATGTCATTAACTTGTACAGTTTCCAGATGTCATTAACTTGTACAGTTTCCAGATGTCATTAACTCGTACAGTTTTCAGATGTCAGTAACTTGCACAGTTTCCGAATGTCATTACCTTGTATAGTTTCCACATGCCATTAACTTGTACAGTTTCCAAATGTCATAAACTTGTACAGTTTCCACATGTCATTAACTTGTACAGTTTCCACATGTCATTAACTTGTACAGTTTTCAGATGTCAGTAACTTGTACAGTTTCCACATGTCATGAACTTGTACACTTTCCAGATGTCATTAACTTGAACAGTTTCCACATGTCATGAACTTGTACACTTTCCAGATGTCATTAACTTGTACAGTTTCCACATGTCATTAACTCGTACAGTTTTCAGATGTCAGTAACTTGTACAGTTTCCACATGTCATTAACTTGTACAGTTTCCACATGTCATTAACTTGTACAGTGTCCCGATGTCATTAACTTGTACAGTTTCCAGATGTCATTACCTTGTTTAAGTTTCCAGATGTCATTAACTTGTACAGTTTCCACATGTCATTAACTTGTACAGTTTCCAGATGTCATTAACTTGTACAGTTTCCAGATGTCAATGACGTGTACAGTTTCCACATGTCTTTAACTTGTTTAAAGTTTTCAGATGTCATTAACTTTTAAAAAAGTTTTCACATGTCATTAACTTGCACTGTTTCCAGATGTCATTAACTTGTACAGTTTCCACATGTCATTAACTAAGTTTTAGGAATCATATTCTTTACGTTACTTGCCTAGATCTCTTGAAGTTTACTACCAGTGAGATTTTGCGTTCGCGACCGTTTGTCTTGGTTTTGTTTTTTTCTAACCCACCCCGAAAGTATCCACATTCCAACTTCAGGGGAGTAAAAGCTCTTGTAGTCTCTGTTCATCTCAGCACTGGAAGGGGACGGGATAGCTCTGTGGTCAGAGCACTCGCTTTACCCCAGCCAAGTGAAGCAGCGTCGAGCGTGGTTACCACTTGGATGGGTGACCGTTTGCACGCCTTGGCTTCAGTACAGTTTCCCCAGTTCACCCAGCTGTAAATGGGTACCTGCCCTCTTTAGGGTCAGGGAAGGTAAAGGCAGCGAGGGAGAGGAGATGGGCGCCGCCCTCAATATGCTGGCCCCTAGAGAAGTGAGGTCTCTGACGCCTCGCTCCCCTACGACCTTATAGGTTATGGGACTCCTTTACCTTTTTACCTTTTTTAAATATCAGGACTCGCCCAGAAAATGAATGGACGCGGACAGACCAGATTAACACAATCGACCACCACGGGACGGGATAGCCTAGTGGTTAGAACATTGCACTCGCAATCTGACGACCCGGGTTCGATTCCCGTTCAAGGGGGATATTTTTTTCCCTGGAGTTAACATCAGTGCAGGCTCCACTCTCCCCCAACATGTCCTTCGGATGAGACTATAAACCGAGGCTCCCGTGTGCGAGCGCACGCAGAACATCTTTGCGCACACGTTAAATCCTGTTCCGCTTTACCTAAGAGTAGGCCGTTGTGTGCCGGTGGGAACGGATGACAGAATTTACAAAAAACCGCATACACACGGGGGACTGGATGTTTAAAAAAAAGCACATGAGTGCTTATTCCATTATCCTCGATATAAAAGAATAAATAACCAAAACCATAATAACCACAGGAAGAATTCATACTGACTTACAACTACCACCATCTGTCCCTCTCTTCCCCCCCCCCCTCCTCTCTCTCTTCCCCCCTCTCTCCCCCCCCCCCTCTCTCTCTCTTCCAGGAGGAGAGGAGGGTGTGGAAGAAGGAGAAGGGAACTTAACTTGGAGGTGGAAGAGGAAAGAGGGTGAGGATGGGGGGTGGGGGGTGAGGGGGTGGTGGTGGTATCAGAGCTAGCTGGAGAAAGAATGATTGATAGACATAATAATGTTTCTGGCATAATAATCAACATGCCAAACAGTATGTCTTTTTTTTCCTGGCGCCAAGAAGATTACAGGAGAAGACAAGACAAGAGAGAGAGGAAAAGAGAGAGAGAGGAGGGGAGAGGAGAGAGAGAGAGAGAGAGAGAGAGAGACAGACAGACAGACAACAGACAGACAGACAGACAGACAGACAGAGACACAGAGAGAGGCAGACAGAAAAGGACAACAGAAAGCATCACAATATACAGGCAGACACACGCACAGAGAAGGAAACAGAGAAAGAGAGAGAGAGAGAGAGAGAGAGAGGATGAGAGAGGAGAGAGAGAGAGAGAGGGGATGAGAGAGAGAGAGAGAGAGACAATGAAAATGACAATGACAATGACAAATTCTTTTATTTCGAGGATAAGAATAAGCACACATGTGCTTTTTTACATGCAGTCCCCGCCCTTAGGGATACATCTTATAATAATAACTCAATATTTATACGGGCTCACAATAAAAACAAGGCAATTAACCCTTTTCAAAACAGCTCCCCCCAACACCCCCCCCCCCAAAGCAAGAAAAAAAAAAAGAAAAACATAAAAATCCCCCACCCCCCCCCCCAAAAAAACTTAACCAAAACAAAAAACAAAAGAGAAGGAAAACCAAACCAACAAGATTAAAAAAAAAGAGAAAAACAGACAAACAACAAGAACAAGAAACAACAACAGAGCCAAGAAAAAATAACACACCAACTTAATAAGTCATAAAGATAAACATCTACACATTGTCAAATGGTACATACTTGTTACACAAAATTTATAGATCAATTAATTAACAAACAAGTCATTCAAATAACAATGAAATATTTCATTTCAAACTCCCATTCATTGTGAAAAATCAAGAAACCCGAAAATCAAATGAATAAACAAAACCAATTAAAAAGAAAAAAAAACCCACAAACACTCCCCTTCCAACCCCCCCCCTAAACAAAACAACCCCCAAAAAGTCAGACAAAATACAGCGTGCACACACACACACACACAACACACACATACACACACTTTACCACACACACTTACGCACGTATAGCCACGCATGCACACCACACAAAACACACACACACACTCTCTCACACATACACACTCACACAACAAATACACACACACACACACACCACACACCCACACACACCATCCTGGTACATATCCATTCGCAAGACATGTCCTCACATACAAGATAATAGACAATGTCATAATTATCAAAATATCATAACCTTTACTTTTTGTACAGACAAAACAGGAAAAAAACATTATTTGATGTCGAAGACAGCAAGCCACAAGGCATCAAAGAAAAATGACCAATCTAACATCAGCTATTATCAACATAAACACACAGAACTGCTTTCTTTCCCGCTCTCATCTGCACACTGTAAATGGGCGCTCATTACTACTCACTGACACACACTACACACATACACACAATATACCACACACACACCACAAACCCATTTCATGCATGCGCAATCCTATATACACATTATTAGAATTGATACAAAAGTCCACAGAAGTAATGAAATTGTCCCAACAAAAATTTGCAAATTAACAATCCATACCATTCTGCATTAACAACAAAATACAACCCAAACTTCATTTTAAGGGGGGAAAACTCAGACAAGTTCATTGTTAACAAAATCAAAACAAGCAAGGGCCACACACACAACACACAAACACACACACACCCCACACACACACACACACACTACAATTCAAAGCAAGCTCACTAGTGTCAGTTACAGAGAGAGAGAGAGGGGAGAGAGAGAGAGAGAGAGAGGAGAGAGAGAGGAGGAGAGAGGAGAGAGGAGAGAGAGAGAGAAAGAGAGAGAGAAAAGAGAGAGAGGGAGAGAGGAAGAAAGAGAGAGAGAGAGAGAGAGAGAGAGAGAGAGAGGATAATTTGGTTTATAATGAAAGGGAAGGATATTTTTTACTTTGTTTCCAACAGAATCAATTGTGGATTTTTATTTTTGATGCATTAAGTGGATGAAAAAATGACTTTTGAAGATTGTTAATGATTGGAGTTGTCTAAATGAGTCAGGAAGGGAGTTCCACAGCACGGGGCCCTGAGTAAAGTAAGCTAGATTTAAACCCAAATCTATTCTTGGATTGGGACACATGGCTTTTCGGTATTTCTGAATGATTCATTGGGAACTTGTCTTTTAAGGATGAGGGAAAGTTCCTGTCATTATCTTAAACATCATAAATCCTTTGTTAAATCTTAGTCTTTGGTGTAGGGGAAGAATATTTAACTGGGTATAATCCACTTTAGTAAGGTAGTCTTCTTCAGAAGAACCAGTTTAAGGAGCACGTTTATACAGACTTAATAATGGTTTTAAGTGTTGGCAACTAGCAGAAACCACAGGGGTTTAGCATATCTATTGAGGATTGTATATAAGCTTGAAAGAATAGTTTTCTTGAATGAAAGTCAAGAAAATGTTTGATTTTGTCAGTTGGTTTACTCTTTGAGACATGTATTTGCACAGTGGGATATGTGATGGTACCAGCTGAGATTTTCATCAATTGTTACTCCTAGAACTTTGTGGTGAGAGGCTTGTTCTATTGTTTCCTTTTCAATATGGATTGGAGAAAAATTTATTAGATAGATTTTGTCGCTTTTGTCTGGTAGTGATAAGCATGCATTTTTTTTTTTTGGGGGTGTATGGGCAAAGTGATTTAGTTCAGTCCATTTGACAAGATTATCAGTGTATTTGCAATGTCTTTGCAAGAGAGTTAATGTCAGTATGGCTTGTATGTATGGTTGTGTCATCAGCAAAAAGTTCGCATTTGGATTTGATATGGAGAGGAAGGTCATATATGTATAATAAAAAGAGAATTGGTGCTAAGATGGATCCCTGTGGTACTCCATAATGAATGGGTTTTAGAGTGGATGAGGACGTGGCTATTGAGACACACTGTTGCCTGTTGTAAGATAAGAAGCAAGAAGTTCTAAAGTATTTGTAGAGAGATTATATAGGTCTAGCTTTTTAATGAGAAGTCTGCGTTCAGTTGTATCAAATGCTTTTTGAAATCTACAAATAATACTCCACAAAATTTATTGTCATTAATGTTTGATAGCCAATTGTCTACAAGACTAGTCAATGCTGTATGGCATGAGTGAATTTTTTTAAATCCACACTGATTTGGGTGAAGTAAGTTGTTAATATCTATATGATGGACTAGTTGTTTATTCATATGTTTTTCCAAGGGTTTTGAAAGGTAAGATAAAATAGAGATTGGCCCATAATCTAAGGAATCAGAAGTGTCTCCAGACTTGTGGATCGGAATCACCTTAGCAGTTTTGAAGGCCCTTGGGGAAATAGTTCTTATGAAGACAAAGGTTATGATATGTGTCAGAGTGTCTGTAATAACTGGAGCTGGAGAGTTTCCCGTATTCTGCCATCTATTCCATCAAGACCACGCGTTAAATTGATTGTTTGAGGTTTAGTCAGGTAATCGTAGAACCCCAGAAACAGATATGAATGGTATGTGGAGTTTTGATGGAATACGCTTTTCTTGGCAGAATTGTTTTAGTTTATTGAGATCATTGGACTTCGATTTATCATTGTTAACTATGTTAGAAGAAATATTAATGAAGTGATTGTTTAGTTTTTCAGCAGAAATTTCTTTAATTACGTTAGATTTGGAAGACAATTGATTATTTGTTATTTGATTGATTGCCTTCCATACAGTCTTTGAATTTTGTTTGGATGAAAGTAGATCTTGGAAATATTTCCTTTTCTCTCGCCGTTTTTTTGAATTTTGGCATTTCTTAATTTTTTTGCCTCCTCATAATATTTATGTTCTTTTAAGAAATCTTAAGATAGCATGGTTCTTCTAGTTCCTTTGTAAACCAAGGTGGTTTGCGGATATGTTTGATCCTTATGGTTTTTAATGGGGCATGTTTGTTATAGATTTCAGTAAAAACTTTTATCCAGAACTCATGGCCAGGTCTGGATCAGTAATATTGAATGTTTCCGAGGCATGGAACTGCTTAACTCTAGTAAGGGAAAAATGCTCATTAAATTTTGCAAAAAGAGCGATAGGTTATGTTTTATGGCCAGGTTTAGGATTTTTTGTTCCTTTTTTTGACCATGTGGTACAGACTGGGTAGTGGTCGCTACAGTTGTGTACAGGGACACCCAAGTTTCTATGATGTTTTTTGGGTCTGATACATAGATGTGATCAATGATTTTGTTGAATTTGATGTGACTCTTGTGGGTGAAGTTACTAATTGGTGAAGATTGAATGAGTTATTTAACTTGGTCCATTGGTTGTTTACTTTTTCTAGGTCAATATTTAAAATCACCTAGCAAGATAATTTCCCTAGATTTAATAGGACTACGTTCATCATGGAGTCAAACTTGTCTATCCAATTTTTTCTTTCGTTGGATTTCTGTAGCAGAACCCCATTATAATAGGCGCTGCACCTTTTATAGCTACTTCGATCCAGATGGATTCTACTTCATTTAAAGTTCAAGATGGAAAAGACGAGAGAGAGAGAGAGAGAGAAAGGAGAGAGAGAGAGAGAGAGAGAGAGAGAGAGAGAGGGGAGAGAGAGAGAGAAGGGCAGACAGACAGACAGACAGACAGACGACAGGGCAGACAGAAAAAAACAGAAAGTATGACAAACATACATACAGAGAGACACTGAGGGAGATTTAAAAAATTTTAATTTATTCTTTTATATCGAGGATAATGGAATAATCACTTATGTGCTTTTTTACATC
>CM054146.1:36839854-36849854 GCA_028751875.1 Rapana venosa | reverse complement strand
ATTTAAAACAGTCCAACGTGTTATAAAAACGGCAGGCTTTACTAAAAACACTTTCCCGCAGATAACTTCATTGCATATCGCACGGGAACCCGCACCACGCTCGCACACGCACGCACACACACACACAACACACACACAAAAGAACACACACACACTTGTACATGCAGATAAAGAACATTAAAAGGATCAGATGAAAAGTGAAAATTTCAAAATTTAAAATAATGCAATAGATTTCTTCTGTTTTCCTTTTCTTTACTGAGCCACTGGTTGTCTCCAATATCTCAATGTCTCTTAAGTTTCTTTTCCTAACATTCATTGCTTGCGCTATAAATGTTGCAACTGATCAAACCGTTATTTCATCGTTATATGAAAGAAGAATTGCACCTTCATCAGAAACACCAGAGAACGATTTCAGTATGGTACAGTTTTTTCTCGTATATCGTTATAAGCATAAGCATCAGCGAATGGACAGGCCTAGAACTCAACAAAACCCTGAGAAAGGCAGAACAGAGAGAGGAATGGAGGGAACTGGTTGTTGAGTCTTTGAGGGTGCCCTCACGGTCGTCAGACTACGGGACAGATAGATAGATAGATCGTTATAAGCAGTGCAATGAAACAGAAACACGAATTTCATCTTCTGCACTTTTTTCACAAGACGAACACTTTATATCGACATAATCGTTTAAGAACCACTGTTAAACATTATCTAAACCACATTCTCTGAGTCGAAATTTTGCCAGGCAATCTCTGTGCCACTCTGTGCCACAAATATTTCTCTGCTTGAAAAATGCTTTTAAATGAGTTGAACCATCTCTTTTTATCTTTGCAGACTGTCTCTGGACCGATTTACACTCCCAGGGCTTTGTCCCTGTCTACTGCCCCTGCCCCCCCCCCCCCCATCTACCAGCAACGGACACTGGTCACTTGCACTCTGTGCACTGCTGCGCTGTCTTCCCTCCTTGGTTTAAACCCAAAAAAAAATGTCAAAGAAAGTTAGACATATTCACACTTATAACAGATCAGCAACAAACCAAAAGCTTATAATGCGTTCAAAAGCAATGACAAGTTCAGTTTCATTACATATGGCAGCTGGTTAGGCATCAATTTGTTCAAACTATATATTATGTTGATTTATAAAACACCTTTGAAAACATAGATTACTTTAAATCATCCCTTCAAAAACCACTGCAATGACATTTTATAATGGAAAGGTAAGGGCAAAATGTAGAAACAATACAGAATTAAGCCAACATGAAAAAGAAAAGTATGCAGTAGGACAAAATGAGAGCTTAAACGGGAATAAATGTAAGGGAAAAAAATACCAAGGGAGCCTCCATCCCCTTCCCAGTGGGTTTTTTCCCCATCAATCCCGACCTTGGACATCACAGTCATCCACTTACCTCCGTCACCCTGTTGGTGTGCTGACTGTCCTGTGCGTGCAGTGATCTACCACCGTCACCCGAGCAACGAGAGGAACACTGGCCCACCATGTCGCCCACACCTCGGTCATGACTCCTGCTCTCTGTCCTCTTGCCACTGCCTTCATGGTCTCCACTGTATTGTTGTATGTTAGTCCGTCGTTTTCGACGATGACCTCCAAAACAGCAGAGGAGGCAGCTGCTGTTTCGGAAATTGGGCAGAAATTTGATTATAGTGGAGATGCCTTGCCCACAGTACATCCCCACTCTCACGGCCAAGTGGGCATAAGGACAGTCAGCGTTGGAGATGTTTTCCAAAGGCCAACCAGCCCCCAGGGCTGCAGCACATAAGGACTGTGAAAGTCAAGCCTCCTAGTCAGAGAGTCATAGTCGATCACTAAAGACTAAGCTGTAAAGTGGAATTCCATGGGTGGGAAAGAAAGCCACTGGTCATACAGCCTCTCACTTTGCTGTTGCCCCCAGCGTCAATGGTTCAATCAAGAACTGTGATAAAGCCCAGGCGCTGACGCAATATCCACTGTAACGGTGATCATCACCACGTGAACCCCTTTCAGCATTCCACTGACAATCCTCACTTGAGTGACGAGGGGGGGAATAATGAATCTCCCTGTCCTGCCTTCGGCCTTCAGCAGGATTGGAGTCTTGAGCCTGCATGCTCTGAGCTCCCTTGACTGTGTGAGACTGTCTTCTGGACTGTTGAGGGCACTTCTCTAGAACCAGAGACACCTGCTACTTCTGCTGCTGCTGCTGCTGCTGCTGCTTCAGCGAATGGTCCTGGGATCTGGCCTTTCGGGTCCCATAGTCCGTTCGCCTCATAAAAAAGAGCCATGAACTTCGTAGTGGATGGAAAGAGACCAAAGGGGAAGACCTAGCAAGACCTGGGCTGCCTGTATTTGCAGATGATCTTAGAGAAAAGGGCATAAATAAGGAGGAAGCTCAAAAACAGAGAGAGAGATGGAGAAGGCTCGTCAATGTCAAACCTCCCCTGGGAGAAACATGACAAAAAAGGAAGACGAAGAAGAAGAAGTCCGTTTGCCTCTCTTAGAAAAGGTCACCCTCGCATCCTCCTCATAGTCAGTCTGCTCTTCTTGAAGAAAGGCCCCCCTCACCCCCCCCTGTTTTCTCCCCTCCGCAACCACACTGGCTTGCTTCTGGGTCAGATCATTGTTCACTCTTCTTCCTTTTTCCTTCAGTCTGGCTCTGCAGTCCTGATCTCTGAACACTTGTCATTTTGTCTCTCCATCCCCTGAACTTGACAATCATGAGCTTTGGCTCGCTGTTCCGACTTTCTCCCACTCCGTGCGCTTCGTGAAATGTCGTCCGCACTCTCATGGTTTTTTTGGGTGCTTCAACACTGTTGAGCATATCAGCAACCAATGTTGCACACATGTTCTAGCGTTGAACTCCATTCTTGGGGCAAACCAAAGAAACGTAGATTGTCTCGTTTTGAAAAACTTTCCAGATTGTCGCAGTGTTCTTCAAGAATATCAGTTTTCGTTTTCATTTTTCTCCACTGTTGAGAACACACTAGACAAAATATTTTCATTCTGTTGACATGTGCCGAAAGAGCTCTTCTACGTCTTCTTTCGGTTTTTTTAATCCAGGTGATAATTGTTCATTTTCTGCTTCCAGTCTGTCACACCGCTTTCCTATCTGGTCACAACGTTAAGTTTTACCTGCCCAAGATCCCGTTTTGATGGAGAGCAGATGCCTTTCCCGCACGCAGGCCACATCAGGTGAAAGCAACCAGTAAGTCCTCCTTGTGCTGTTTGCATGACTTCTAGAATCTGAAATGCCATGTGGTTACTAATACTAAAAGCACGAATGCTTATTCCATTATCCTCGATATAAAAGAATAAATAACTAAATAAAATAAATAAATAAATAAATACCAGCTCCAGTCCCTCAAAAGGAGGGGAGGGGGGGGATACACAGACATCTTGCCGTCACAGTCAACACTTCTACTGCCTTTCACTGTAGTAACACTGTACTCTCCTCTTTGTCATGCTGCTGCTGCTGCTGTTGCTGCTGTTACTGCTGTTACTGCTGCTGTGCAGCGGAGTGACTATCTGTCACTGGTCCAGGATTCATTTCTACATCAACTCAGCAGCGCAAAAAGTAGGAAGCCACGAACACAAGCAGTAAGACATGTACTCTGTTCCGCACAGATGATATCAGTTTCACGTGCATGTCCTTCGCGAACTGTCCCACGCTTTTGTCCACGAAGGAGCAATAGGTACCTAAGAATGGGGGCCACACACACACACAGAGAACGAAAACACACATTATGTGAACAGGTACTGTGTGTATTTTGGGGTCACAAGTTTTTCCAGTATATAACATTAGTCAACGGTCACCATGCAGAAAAAGAATGGATAAAATCCAATAACAACTTAACCACATTAATCAAGCAATGTTTGATTACTTTAAGGAGTACTTCACAAACACGTCGCCTAAATGATATCAACTCACACCCCCTCCTCCAGAGAGAGAGAGAGATAGAGAGAGAGAGAGGACAGAGCCGAGAGAGAGAGAGAGAGAAGAGATGAGGAGAGAGAGAGACAGACAGACAGACAGAGACAGAGACAGACAGAGAGACAGAGCGAGAAAGAGAGCGAGAGAGACAATGACAATGACAAATTCTTTATTTCGAGGATAATGAATAAGCACCATTGTGCGTTTTTACATCTAGTCCCGCCCTTAGGGATATATATGATATTTTAAAAAAAAAAGAGAGAGGAGAGATAAGAGAGAGAGAGAGTGAGATAAAATAAAGAGGAGAGAGAGAGAGAGAGAGAGAGTGAGAGAGAGAGAGAGAGGAGAGGGGAGGATGAGAGAGAGAGGAGAGCATCAGTTTCAACGTGATAAAAAGAGAAAGGAAGAAAGAAGGAAAGATGGTAAATGTCCCCTTCCCTCATCCAAAAAAAGACCCCTAAACAAGAGAACAAAAGCTTCAACACAACCAAACACGCTGAATGCATTGACCAAGAAGTTATCATTCTACTGATGATCCCCCCATCCGTTCTGTAGTTTTCATAGAGATTCGTGCAGTCATCTGCCTCATTGTCACACCATTTGTGTGTGTATGCGTGGTGTGTGTGTGTGTGTGTTGTGTGTGTGTGTGTGTGTGTGTGTGTGTGTGTGCTGTGTGGTGCGCGTGCGTGCGTGTGTGTGTATGTGTGTGTGTATGTGTGGTGTGTGTGTATGTGTGTGTGTAATTTAACATCTGTTTACTCTTATTTTATTTTATTCTTTTATTTCGAGGATAATGGAATAAGCACTTATATATTTTACATCCAGTCCCCGTGTACATGCGGTTTTGTAAATTCTGTCATCCGTTCCCACCGGCACACAATGGCCTACTCTTCCGAAAAGCGGAACAGGATTTAACGTGTGCGCAAGATGTTCTGCGTGCATTCGCACACGGGGCCTCGGTTTATTTGTGAACGGTTGCAAGCACGTTTGCTTTACAAGATTCAGCGCTATAAAAACTCCATATATGCTGCTGCTGCTGCTGCTGCTGCTGCTGCTGCTGATGGTGATGATAGTGATAATGCTGCTGCTGCTGCTGCTGCTGATGATGATGATAGTGGTGGTGATGATAATGATGGTGATGATGATGATGGTGGTCATGATGATAGTGATAATGTGGTGATGATGACGACGCGACGACGACGACGACGACGACGATGATGATGATGTTGATGATGTGATGTATGGAGATGATGATATGAATGAGATGATGTTGAGGGATTGTTTATGAGAGTGATGATGTTCTGCCTACTTGCCAACCCCCCCCCCCCCCCCCCCCCCCATTTCCATAAATACATTTGGTACTTTCCCTTGTGCTTCTGCAATGTTTGCAATCATCATGCGCTTCTGTTACTTACTGTTCTCTTTGATACGATTCTCCAAGAATTACAATTCCAAATTGAAAAAAAAGAAAAATCACAGATCGCACTACTTTCTATCTTTTCATATTCTATTACTTTATTTCCTTGGAAAGAATTGGGGTGAGGAGAGCAATGAAGTGTAAAATGGCATTTGTTTGAAGCTGAAATTGTGCACGTATTGCTTCCAGCTTGTTAAATTTTTTGGGTTTTGTTTTGGATTTGTGTTCAGAAATGTTGCTTTTCAGTTCAACTTGTTTCAGTGCATGTCGAGTAATCTGTTCTTCATGCACGCATGCACTCTGAGCATGCTTATCTTTTATTCTTGCATATGTTAATAACGCACCTCTGTGTTTACAACAACGACAAGCATTAAACTGCGTAAATTCTGTGCTAAGTACTCCCTCTTTTCTATCACTCTCTTTGTTTCTTTCTGCCTTGGTTCTTTTTCTTCCTGTTACCACCTCCTTCTTGTCTATTTTCTGCCTACTTGGTCCATTCTCCTGCCTTTTATCCAAAAAAGATTTTTAAAAGATGTTCTCTCCCATGCCGAAGTTGGATGTGCTGGGCCTGACTTTGTCAGGCGCTTAACGGCAGCGTGACACATTTTCGCTCACGTGACAGATAATAAGAGTTGATGTATGAGCCTTTGGACAAAGAGGAATAAGTGGATACATTCTCAATGTTATTTTCAAAGACCGCACCTATGACTGACAAAGCAAACCTTTTTTTCTGTTTCGATTACTTAAAAGCATGTAAGCCAATCACTGACACATTGCGTGCAAACTTTTTCATGCTTGACCCCCACTCCCCCCCCCCCACCTCCACCCCTCATGGTAGAGGAGATGGCTGAAGGGGGGAGGGGTGTGGAGGGAGTTGAGGAGAAGAAGAGAAGAGATAAAGAGATAGTGTCTCCTCTCCGCTCAGGGAACAGTATTGTGAAACATTGTCTTTTTTCAGGGTCAGAGATCCTAGAGATCAAAAGATCTAGGGCTAAAGATTGCACGAGTTTTTGTGTGTCTCTTTTTTTTTGCTCATCTATCCATTAGGCAGAATTGGCTCCTCCCTTTTTCTTTTAACCCATACGCCCCCACGCCCCCCTCCTTTGTCCTGATTTTTTTTGCATTGTCAAAACCAGTGTGTTATTTAGTGGGTTGGGTTTTTTTACATATACCTCCTTCCCCCCCCCCCCCCCCCCCCCCTTCCCACACACTCCATGATCCTCCACCCTCTCCCCCCGTCTACTGTCTGTCCTTAGTCCACCCACTTGAAACATCTTCATCTTCGTGTCCAATTTTGGACAAAGGGGGGTCTGGACTGGGGGTGGGGGGTGGGGGGGGGGGAGTTGTCGGTTTTTTGTGATTTGATTGAAGGTGTTAATGAAGTAGCCATTGTTATACTTGTCCCCTCCCTGGACATTTCGCGTTGACCCCGCCTCCTTTTTTGTTTCTTTCCTGTCATCATTCCTTAGTAGTTCTTCTCTCTCTCTCTCCCCTTTTCCCCTCCCCTCCCCTCTCTCTCTCTCTCCGTTGTCTGTCTGTCTGTCTGTTTGCATGCTCTCTGTCTTTTATGTGTCTCTGTTTGTCTGCCCGTCTGTCTCTTGTCAGTCACTCCTTTCCTTCCCTCCCTCCCTCTCTTCTCTCTCTCTTTCTCTCTGGCAGATCTATCTCTCCTTCTATCTCTTCTCTTCCCCCCTCATCTCTGTAGGTCTATGTCTCTTTCTCTTCTTTCTCCCCTTAACCTCCCTCCATCCCCCTTACCCTTACTAGGGGGGACGGGATAGCCTAGTGGTTAGAACATTGCGCTCGCAATTTGATGACCCTGAGTTCAAGGGGGATATTTTCCCCTGGAGTTAACATCAGTGCAGACTCCACTCTCCACAAAAGTCCTTTGGATGAGACTATAAACCGTCGGGCCCATGTGCGAACGCACGCAGAACATCTTGCGCACACATTAAATCTTTTCGTAAGAGTATGCCATTGTGTGCCAGTGGGAACAGATGACAGAATTTACAAAACCGCATACACACGGGAACTGGGTGTGAAAAAGCAACAAGTGCTTATTCCATTATCCTCGACACAAAAGAAATTTTTTAAAACCCTCTCCCCTCTCTTTTTGCCTTATGCCCCTCCACCACCCCACCCCCACCTCTTTAGCTTATCTAGTGTATCCAACCCCTTTTTCATGACACAACCCCACCCCACCCCACGCCACCCACCCCACCCCCACCCCACGCCATATCAACAGCTGTCAAAAACAAAAAAAGTAGCCAAGAGCAACACGCAAGAGAGGATATAAAACAGAGACTCGCAGGGGCCCAGGACGCAGTTCTGAAGATACTTTCTGTCCTCGAACGTGTGCCCAGCTTGTGGTGGTTTGCTTCTGGGTAGATACTGATAGGCTTGCCATCGGGCTGTTTGTAAAGGTTGTGACCATTTTGTCCTTGTCTTCCATCGATTTTCTAGCAATCAGAAGCTACCCACTACCACCACCACCACTACCACCATCATCATGGCCAAAGAATTGGATATGGTCAACAGGGATCCCAATAATCTCAACGATCATGTGAAAGTGAGTGACGTGTTTTTGATGGTTTAAACAGCATATTTTCAAGAATAGTCTCACAAAAATGCAAAGTATACCTTGACAGGACAAGAAATAAACTGTCATATTCCTGTCATATTCACATACACGCGTTGTGGCGGATGACTTCACATTGCAACAGATGATAATACCTAGTATACTATCATGAACAGTTGCGTACATATTGAAGTAGTTGAGCAAATCTAATGAAAACAATCCTTTTTGATTGGATATGTGACATACCCAACCAGTCATCTGTGATGCGTTTTTGTACAGCAGGTTTATTTTACTATTTTTTTGTTCCTCAGCTAGAGCTCGTGGGTTAACCAGTTGTAAGATTGTATGTATGCAAACATTTTTTATCCACCTTGAGAGTAGCTGCAGTCTGACTTTGAAGATATATGCTGGGTATGTTCGTATTTCCGTAACCAACCAAACACACACATGAATTATGGGATCTTTAACGTGCTCATTTTATTTTCTGCGTATGTGTACATACCCAAAGGGAATTTAAGCACTGGCAGGTCTGCACTTGAATTTGACCTGGAAGATCACAAAAATCCCAACTCTTAATTTGCCAGAAGCTACCAATCCAAGAAATTTGACTTCATGGACACGTAGGATTGAAGTCAAGGGGTCTTACTGGTTAGTCTTGGTGTATGTTAGGTATTTGGGGGTGGTCTGGGTGTTAGTCTTTCATATGAGACGAACCGGATAAACTGAGGTCCAGTATGTGTAACACCCATTCAGGGCGCGCAAAATAACCCACGGCAACAAGACAGTTGTCCATGGTGAAATTCTGTAGAAGAAAAGCCACTCTCATGGGGATACAAATTTATATACACATATATATGTATAGACAGACAGGACATTTTAAAACGAAATGGGTGGTGCTGCTCTTGTGGCAATGTGTTTTTCCCCAGGGAAGGCAGCCTGAAATCACGCAGAGAAATCTGCTTTGACTGAAAGAGGTATTCAATACAAAACAATTATCATTGCAAATCAAAAACATCACAAAACAACACAAAACAACACAGTTTTCACGTTCCATAGCCTATCGACCTTACACGAAATAAGGGATCTTTAGCGTGCATACTTACTGAATCATTTTGTAGGGGGTATACACTTAAAGAGAGGGGACTGGATAGCTCAGTGGTCTGAGCGGGTTCGATTCTCGTTCAAGAGGATTTTCCCTCTGGAGTTTAACATCAGTTCCGACTCCACTCTCCCCAAAAGTCTTTCGGATGAGACTGTAAACCTAGGTCCCGTGTGCGAACCCACGCAGAACATCTTGCACACACGTTAAAACCCGTTCCGCTTTTCGGAAGAGTAGGCCATTGTGTGCTGGTGGGATAGGATGACAAAATGTACAAACTGCATACACATGGGGACTGGATTTTAAAAAAGCACATTAGTGCTTATTCCATTATCCTCGACATAAAAGAATAAAAGGAAAAAAAATTAAAATGAAGTTAACACTGGATTTCCCCAAGCTAATGGTAAGCAGCGTTGAGCGTGGTTACCAAGTGAATGGGTGACCATTTGCTCGCCTTGGCTTCAGTATAGTCCCCAGTTCACCAGCTGTACATGGGTACCTACCTTAGGGTCAGGGAAGGTAAGACAGCAAGGGAGTGAAGATGGGCACCGACTCCTAAGATTCTTGCCCATGGAGAAGCTGAGGTCTCTGATCTCTGCTCCCCAAACAACATCATATGTTGTGGAAACACCTTTTTCTTTTTAACCACCTGTTTACTACACTCAAAGAAAGATTAAAACACCCGGGTAGGTTGCCTTCAATCAAAGGTCCTGGCTTGCATGTGGTTTCAACAGGGAACTTATGTTCTTCTGGGTTTGCACTAGGAATTTCGTCTGGACTTCACACTAGTTTTCAGCAGGGAATTTTTTTTTCTCTCCTGGAATTCAGACTGGTTTGAACAGAGGATATTTTCTCCTAGGGTTTGACTTGGTTACGGGGTTTTTTTTCTCCCCGGAGTTCCGGGCTTACATAGGGGTTTATTTTCTCCTGGAATTTACGTGGTTTAAACTGGGGATTTTTTTCTCCTGGGGTTTAACTGGTTTTTAGCAGGG
>CM054146.1:36751835-36839354 GCA_028751875.1 Rapana venosa | reverse complement strand
AGCGCCTATAATAGTGTTGGCATCATCATCATCATTTGTACAGTACAAGAAAATGTAGCACAGCATCAGTAGTAATAGATGCAAAGGTCAGATAAAAGACAAAACGGGAGAGAAGATCACAAAAGATATTCAACAGCAAAAGGTCATATCACATAGTCATGAAAGAGGAAACATGTTTTCATTTGGGTTTTTTTTTCTGTGGCAGTAAGCGGAAGAGTGTTGCCTTACTCTGCCCTCTAAAAATACATATGTAAGTTTTTCTCCCTTTGAAGCAAATAGGAAGATGTCATGTCTAATGTTTTCTCTAACTTAGTGGTTAAAGCCTTGCACTCCCAACCCAGGTTCAAACCATCACCCAGATGCTCATTCAAGGGGATATCCCCCCTGCCAACTTCACTCTCTTTAAAGTTTTTTGGATGAGACTATATTATAAACCAGGATCCCATGTGAAAATGCATGCAGAACTTTTTATTTATTTTATTTACTTCATTGTTTTATGTCCGAGGATAATAGAATAAGCACTTGCGTGCTTTTTTTACGTCCAGTTCCCCCAGTCTTCTTGCGCACATGACTGTTAAAACCTGTCCCGCCTTCCAGAAGAGTAGGCCATTGCATGCTGTAGGAAGAGATGACAAAATCAACAAAACTGCATGGAAACAAGGACTAGATGTATATAAAATAAAATAAAAACCACATGCTTATGAGTACTTATTCATTATCCTCAAAATAAAGAATCTAAATCAGTTTTAAAATTACTTAAAGGATTCTTATCCAAAGGCTGATCAATGCTGTCTTACTTTGCCTCAGGGCAGGTAATTAAAATGAAGGTTGCTCTCCCTTTAAGCCAGTGGCTGAGGTGCCAAACACACAGGCTTTGTCACAACCCAAATGCTGATTATGTGCATGCATGCGACACATTTCACACACAACCCGTTTTCAGTTTTGTTTATTGTCGGAAGAGAAAACGGCTGCTGATAATATCTCATAAATATGAATACCCGAAGATTTTGACTGGGGGATGTGGAAATCCCCGACAGATTACTCAAGTATATGGAAACCCAGAAAGTTTAAAGGATTTTTTTTTTTTTTTTTTTTTTGGGGGGGGGCAATGATGTTGAGAACATATGGACTTTAAAAAACCTTTTTAATGTTCATTTTTTAAAAGTGTTCAAAAGCATTATATTGTGTGAAACCTTGAATCCCTATATTTAAGTGAAAAACATTTTTGAGAAGCCCAGGATGTTATATTGATTTTATTTTTTGTGAAAAATCTTAGGGGTTGATCAGTCAGTAATAATGTGAAAAAAATATGTTGTGAAAATCTCTGCCCACTTGAACAGCTGTATCAGTTTATTGTGATTTTCTGTTGTTTGTCATATGTATAACCTTCATTCAAATTGTTCCTGCGGTAAGTACTTCAGTCAAAAGACAGACCTTATGTATCCCAGGTTTTCGTTCATTTAATTTTTCAGTTTGATCATTGGTTATTTATCTATTTATTGTTTCTTTGTCTTGATTCCTGACGATGATGTTTTTCTCAGTCGCACATTTTCCTGTTTGAAACAGATCCGGAGTTAACAAACTGCTAATTGATATTTTACTACAGCATGTTGAGGCAGTTTTCCCCATTTTTTGCCGTTGTCCCTTTGAGAATGAAAAACAATTTTTCTTTAAAGAGTTACTTGTACTTAGATCAACCGTTTGTTCGGTGAATATCCTTGTAAAGTACTATCTCATCACTGTTGTTTGTAAGCAAGTAGAGTAGAAATACAAAAAGGCTGCACATAAATTCTATTTATTCTATAAAAAAAAAAACCAGTATTGCTCATTAACTAGCAAACCAATTAATGTAGATGCATTCACAAACTGCTGCCCTCAGATTTTAACAAACTTTTTTGTTTGTTTTTTTATACGCGCAAGACTTGGATTAGGTGCCTTTTCAAGTACGTGGGGGGGGGAAGGAGGGGGGGGGGGGGGGGTCAAAAATGCCATGGATCTCCAAGTCTTGGGCCAGTCGCATGAAGTTCAGCTAGCCTACTTTCAGAAAATGAAGCCAGGTGCCACCCAACTCTGCCCATTTACTTAATACAAAACTATGCTCATTCAAAGGCATAGCTGCAGCATGCCAATCCAATCCTGACAATTCGAAGTGTAGAAAAATGAATGAATCACTATCTGGTAACCCCTTTTCCCCCCACGTCTTTTCAGCCACTTTAAATCAGCATGAATCAAAGAAAGTTTTGAAGCTAGTTTGCCTTGCTTCTTTTGGGGGGAATAATGCAGGCATTTTGACTGGTGAGCTTAAGGATCCCTTATGAAACTGTTTAGCTTATTCCAAAACGAACTTAACACACAATTTATGCCGGTAAAACTTGTATAGCCAAATAAACTGAATAGCTCTTTTTTTTTAAAAACCAAACAAGCTAAACAAACAGTATATCCATTTTAAAATTGAGCGACCTTTTTCTTCAAAATCAGATAGCTAAGTAGTCAGAGCCCCTAACCTCCACCCCCTTCTTTCCCCAGCTAAATGTATGCAGCTTTTGAGCATGGTCGCCTCATGAACAGGTGATTTGCTCGTGTGCCTTGGCTTCAGCACAGTCCCCCAGTTCACCCAGCTGTAAATGGATACCTGCCCTTTTTTAAGGACAGGGAAGGTAAAGCAGCGAGGGAGAGGAGATGGGCGCCGCCCTCAATATGCTGGCCCTAGAGAAGTGAGGTCCATGACGCCTGGCTCCCAAACGACTCATACGTTAGGGGAAGGCCTTTACCTTTGATAAGAGCACTGTTAAGGTGGGGATAGCATCGAATGTCGTCAGCGTCTGGGTTTTATCACAGTTCTTGATTAAACCATTGACGCTGGGGGCAACAGCAAAGTGAGAGGCTGTATGACCAGTGGCTTTTCCACTCATGGAATTCCACTTCACAGCTTAGTCTTTAGTGATCGACTATGACTTTCTGACTAGGAGGCTTGACTCACACAGTCCTTATGTGCTGCAGCCCTGGATGCTGGTTGGACTTTGGAGAACATCTCCAACGCTGACTGTCCGTATGCCCACTTGGCCGAGAGAGTGGGGATGTACTGTGGGCAAGGCGTCTCCACTATAATCAAATTTCTGCCCAATTTCCGAAACAGCAGCTGCCTCCTCTGCTGTTTTGGAGGTCATCGTCGAAAACGACGGACTAACATATAGATAGCATCTTCCAGGAAGGATAACAGTGCATTGTGCAGGACACGGTTTGAACACATCACAGTTCCTGGCCACCAGTTTAAAACATCCAAATAAGGCAAGACCCCAAGACAAAAAGTCCCCAACTATGGACACTGCTGATGGTGGGTGTGGGTGTTGACATATACATTATGGAGATAAATGGCAGTTTTCTATGGCGCAAAATGTGCAACGTGCAGATAACTTAACACACATTTGTTTTTATGGAACAAGCATGACCAAATGAAAGATATGACTCACACACGCTCGCGCGCACGCGCAAACACACACACACACACACACACACACTCACACACACATACAGACTGTAAAGGGGGCAAATTAATCATGACCTCATCTTATGAGATAATTTTACACTAGCAATTTTTCCTAACAAATAATAATATTGATTTTGCTTCTTGATGTCCTCCCACACGGAAGGAATAAACAAAACCTGTGATATTTAAACTCCCACCAATTTGGCGGTATGCTTGTGTGGTGTGTGTGTGGGTTTGTGTTCGCGCGACGCACGTGCGTGCGTTGCGTGCTTGCTAAACATTTTTTCCGGTGTGTTTGCGTGCATGTATTTTTCGAGTATATGGTTCAATGTGTGTATCTTCGCAAATGCGATGTATTAGACCCCCCCCAAAATAAAATGACTTTAATAATTGTTTCTTTTCTTATTATTATGTCACAACTTTTACAAATTATTTGATATACCCATCTCATTTTTTCTCATCGAGTAAACATATTTCAAGTGATATCAGAATTCAGATTACCCAATTTTATTCTTTGCAAAATCATGTATCAGTCAGTGGGTTATACCGTGCTTTTCTGAATCTAGTAGGAACTTAAAATGTTTTGTATTGCTAATGAACGTATCAAAGCTTTTCTGGTGCTATTTTGCCTGTGTGGGTGTATGTATGTTTGTATGTGGTGTGGTAATATCTATGTGTGTGTTTATATACGTTGTGTGATGCAATGGTCGGTTTGATGTGTTACGTGCATGTAAGCTGTGTTTCTGTAAATCCGGGACAAATTTGTTCTGTTTCTTTTGTGACTGGTTTCCATAGGCGAGTTGATACCTGTACAAATCTTCTTACTTGTATGCGTCCATGTGCTTTTGTTTTGAAGGGGAAAGTGACCGTGGGGAGTGGAGACTGGACTTTCGTTCAATAAAAACCAAAACAAAAAAATGAATATGTTACATATATCATCGTTTGAGTTCTACGGTGTGCTTTGTGTGTGTGTGTGCTGTGTGTGTGTGTGTGTGTGTGGTGTGTTGATTCTTTATGCTCCTTGTGTGTCTTTTGCTATGTCTGTCTATGTCTATGTCTGTCTGTTTGGCTGTTATAGCTTCCTCTTATTTTTTCTCTCCATGTCTCTGTCTCCGTCTCTCTCTGGTTCTGTCTGTTCTGTCTCTCTCTCTCAATCTGTCTGTTCTGTCTATCTTGTCTCTTCCTTTTGAATCTCTGTGTCTGCCTCCGCTGTCTGTCTCCGTCTCTCTCTCTCTCTCTCTGGCGTGTGTTTCGTCCGGTCAGTTCCCTCCTCCTTTCTCTCTCCAATCTGCTGGGACGGAAAGTGGTATTAGTAGTAATTAATAATAATATATGGAATTCATAGAGCGCTATATCTTGCAATTACAAATCAGAGCGCTTCCATATATCCAATACAAAAACAAAGCCCAACACAATACCAACACAACACAACGAAACGCAGCACAACAAAGTCAAAAAACTATACCGACTTTTATTGTCTACAACTTCTTTTTCTTTATAGAGATGAGTTGCCGGAACGAAGGGTCGTACTTCTGAATAAATAAAATATTCAAAGTTCCATTGGAGTGACGGTTTGAAAAGATTACATCCTGTTATCTCTCAAAATATTCACATAAACCTCATCCAAAACAGTGAGAGAATGTATTTGAAACAACAACTTTCTACTCTCTCTCTCTCCCCTGACGAAACCAAGCCAAAAAAGGAAACTGAATTCTTCACTATTCAGATAGGTCCCGGTTTTCTATTATATTGCGGGGGCAAAAACCCCATACATAATTATTATAGCTCCGAGCGGGGGGGGTGGGTGTAGGGGGGGGGTGGGGGGGGGGGGGTAGGGGGGAGGGTTAGGACGGGGGGGGGGGAGGGAGGGGGGGGGGGAGTTAAGGTCCAACCAATCAAAGGCATCGTTCTTTTCACGCGGGTCCTCTTCGCGTTGTTTATTTATGTATGTATTTATTTTATTATTCTTTATTTCGAGGATAATGGAATACGCTATTTCATGTGCTTTTTTACATCCAGTCCCCGTGTGTATGCGGTTTTGTAAATTTGTCATTTGTTCCACCAGGCACAAAATGGCCTACTCTTTCGACAAGAGAAACAGGATTTATCGTGCGCGCAAGATGTTCTGCGTGCGTTTGAACACGGGGCCTCGTGTTTACAGTCTTATCCGAAGGGACTTTGACATTCATTCGATTTTATTGGGGGGGTCAACTTGGAGAAAATGGGCGAGGTGGGAAATCGAACCCACAACCTCACGGTTTAACTTGTTGGCAGGCAAAACATCTTAACCATCCTGCCACCTTCCTTCTTGGGCTTATTATGCTTGCCTAGGTTACCTTTCCTGCCAGCGGCATTTCATTTCATTCATTTTCCTCTGTTTGATTATTAGCCACTACCTGACCTATGGAGGCCATAATCCATTATCAACATTTGTAAGATTTCAAGATTTTATTTCAGATAACCTCAAGGGGGTACATGAAATTTAACAAAACCACAACTTGCGGAGGTGGGCGTGTGGACTGCCATCTTGTTATCAAATTTCAGCGATTTCAACTACATTCACCTCGAGTTCTACATCAATGCTATCATCTTCAACGTCAACCTCATCAACCTCAACTCTATCCATCCAACACTATCAAGCTGAAAAACAGCAGCATTAAATGACAAAGTTCCTTAACTGTTTCTTCTTCGTCGTCGTCGTCGAACGTTCAGACAGCAACTATTGTCGTCTGTTATATGAGCGAAAATGCGTGACGCTGCCGTTAAGCGCCTGACAAAGTCAGGCCCTGCGCATCCGACTTCGTCATAAAAGAGAATTGTTATCTTTTTAAGTCTTTCTGGGAGGGCTGGAGGGAGAAGAATGGCCAGAAGGCAGAAGATAAGGTGACAGGAAGAAAAAGAAAAAGCAGAAACAAGGAGTGGATAGAAAAGAGGAAAATGTCTAGCACAGAATTTCCAGGAAGGTTGTGGATGCAATTTATACTGTCAGGCCCCGGCCATCCCACGGGGGAGAAAACGTTTCATTCCATTAAGGGCAACGGGCAGGTTTTGTTGAGCATGCCAGCCTTTCTGCTTTAAAGTAGCTATAATCAACTCCGCAATGTCTAAAAAACACAGAAGAAAAACGCATGGGGCAATAATGTTACAGGAAACTGACATCCTGTGCCCATCCCAAGTGTCTACATTTTCCCACTGCGCTGGTCGCCAAAACTAAACTGTTATACGAGCAAATTGCCATGTTAATGAAAACATGAGAATAATTATGAAAGATTTTGCTAGAAAAAAAACAGGCAGGCAAATGGATGGTGAGGGCAGAATAATAAAGCAAGAGAGATGATAGAAGGTCCACCACCGTCACTGATCCTCAGTATTCCGAATCCTTTGGGCGCCTTCGAAGCTTTGTCAACCTCCTTTCTCAGTCATCTCGTCTCTCAGCCACCCTCAGGGTGTCTCTCAGATCCATGTCTATTCACTCTCTAATGTTGTCCTCCCATCTCTTCTTTTTGTTATGCCTCTTCTTCTTCCTCCCCTCACTATGCTTGTAGGGATTGTCTTTGCAAGACCAGAGGAGCGTGTGACATGACAAACCACTCAGTTTTCGTTGTTGACGACGTGTTTGAAGGTCAGTATAGGGCCCGATTTCATTGCGGATGCGTCTCTTGGCTTCTTCATTCGTGAGTTGTCTTTGACGAGATGCCTAAGAGTCTCGGAAGCACTCTTTTCTTCAGTCTTATTCTTCTCTCAAAGTCCGCTTGTAGGTCTGGTTCATATGCCACATAGAAGATTGACGATGACAGGATGCAAGGTTGGCTAAGAAAAGATGGATACAAAAAGAGTGATAGAAAAGAGAATCTTCTTGCCACGTTTTCCATGAGGGGGTCCTGTAGATTACAAGCAATCAGATTCACTAGATCATATCATTTTCTTAATGTTTGCCTGGTTATGCTCTTCGGGTAACTTCGCTGCTCAGAACATTAACTTCAGAAACTTTTGTCATGTTAATGGCGTGAGACAGTTTTGTTTTCTGTAGCTAAATGAAAGTCCTGAACTTTCCGTTTAATTTGCTTACAATTTACTTTTTCACAACCTTTGCCTTCAACCGTCTCCTTCCCCCTTTTCAGTCTGCTTATCGCGCAACCTCCAGCACAAAACCACTCTAGGTCCACACCTTAAACCACGCTTCTAATGCGTCTTGATTCAGGAAAATCTCTCCTTCTCACTCATCTCGAGTATCTGCAGCCTTCGCACTATATAGACACTCATTTTTCTCTCCCGTCTCCAAAAGTGTTTTGGTTATTAATAGCACAGCCATCACCTGGTTCGGTCCATCCCTTAAGATCGATTACAGCACAGTTGCAGTAAACAAGGGTCAATCCTACACTGCTAACTTGAATGTGGAGTCCACAGGATCAGTTTTTGGCCCTGGTTTCACCTATACTCTGATGCTCTTTTCACACATAATAAATCGTCATCAGATCAACCATCTTTTCTATTGCAGACGACTCTCAGTCTTAGCCAGTGATACTCCTGAAAATCTGCCTTCTCTCTTGATTGTTATGTCTGCTGCTCTTCAAGATATCCTAAATTGGATGATACAGTACAAGTTAAAGCTAATGCAGATTAAAACCGATGCCTGATGATTCGTAGGGACAAAACACAAACTTCTTCCAGCACAACAGCTTCAATAGAATTAGGTTAATACGTACGTCCTCTATTACTTGCTGTGAAATAATCTAGGGGTCATTATAGACAACACACTCTCATCACCCAAACGACCTGCCAGTCGTGCTACTATTAATTGCGACGCATCAGGTGCTTCAGTTCGAAAGTACCTTGTCCATGATGCAGCATCCAAACTAGTCACGTTCTCTCTCTCTCGTCTTGGGTCTATTGCAATTCTTCTTCTGACTTGTCTGACAAGCATCATCTAACATACCTTCAACGTATACAAACTCTTGCAGCTCTCGCCTAGCCTCTGAAGAAATATCTGAGCACATCACTCCTCTCTTGCCGATCTCTCCACAGGGTTGGCCTGTTGCCATAGAGAGTAAACTATATGTTCAGTACCTATGTTACAATTGTATCCACTTAAATACAGCACCTCCCTACCTCTTGAATGTCTTCACCGGTACACGCCTTTTCGTTTCCTCGCTCTGCTGCAGATACTTTTATGTGCTTAAGAATACTTCGATTAAACCAGTCTCCGTTGGCCGTTCGCTCTTTCTCTGTTTCTGGTCCATCGATCTGGAATGACCTCCCACTCTCCCTTCGTCATAAGCCTTCTTATGACGCTTTTAATCGGCCTCAAGACATTTTATTTCATAACATAGATCTCCCCTCTTGTTTCCATGTCCATTTTTGTCCCTGCCCTCAACAGTCCAAAATTCCTCATAACCCTGCCGAGTGTTCGTGTGTGTGCCCGATGAGTGTGTGTGTGTGTTGTGTGGGTGTGTGCGTGCGTGCGTGCGTGCGTGCGTGCGTGGTGAGTGCATCGAAGGTTATGGTTTACATTTGAATTTGTAATGCTTGATAGTGAATGGAGTTTGATGAATGAAAGCGCTATTGATTTGTGGGGTGTGTTTTTTTTTTTGCAAGATATAGCGCTATATATATTCCATTTATTATTATATTATTATTATTGTTATTTGTCTCATACATACAGACACGCCGCACGCGCGCACGCATACAAGTATACACACTCTTACAACACTCTACACCACACACACACAGAGGCTGGAGGTTCTAGCGTGCTAAGCACTGTTGGGTGTGTTTAGGCGTTGGTCAGACCAAACATACGACAGTGGAGAGTTAGTCCTACGTACTGCTTCTGGATCGGTCGTTGAGCACTGAGAGAGAGATGAAAGAAAGGAAACAAGAGAGAGAGAGAGAGAGAGAGAGGAGAGAGAGATGTAGATTGGGGAGAGCGAGAGAGGAGAGAGAGAGAGAGAGTGCGCCAGGACAGACAGACAGACCAGGACAGACAGACAGACAGACAGACAGAGACAGACAGACAGAGACAAAGAGAGAGAGAGAGAGCGAGAGGACTGACAGACAGAGACAAAGGAGAAGAGTGAGAGAGTGAGGAGAGAGACAGACAGACGACAGAGACAAGAGACAGGACAGACAGACAGAGACAAAGAAAACAGAGTGAGAGAGCGAAGAGGAACAGTCAGGACAGAAGAGACAAAGAGTCAGAGAGCGAGAGACAAGAGACTGAGACAGATCACAGAGACAAAGGACAGTGTTGAGAGAGTGAGAGTCAGACAGACAGAGAACATAAGAGACAGAGAGAGAGATAGACAAACAGACAGACAGAGAAGAGTGAGAGAGAGACGCTGAACAGAGACAAAGAGACAGAGATAGATATACAGGACAGAGACAAAGAGACAGTTTGTGGTATATCTCTTGGGGGAAACTTTCAGTCAGAACTTAATACAGAAAATTTGTCATGTAACGGGGCCGAGAGACGAGTTTTGTTTTCTGTAGCTAAAAGAAAGTCCTGACTTTCCGTTATAAATTTGCTACAATTTACTTTCACAACCTTGCCTTCAAACAGTCTCCTTCCCCCTTTTCAGTCTGCCTATCGCGCCAACCACAGCACCGAAACCACTCTAGTCCACACCTTAAACACGCTTCTACATGCGTCTGATTCAGGAAAAATCTCCCTTCTCACTCATCTCGACTTATCTGCAGCCTTCGACAATATAGACCACTCAATTCTTCTCTCCCGTCTCCAAAAAAGTTTTGGTATTAAAAGCACAGCCCTCACCTGGTTCGGTTCATACCTTACAGATCGATTCCACACAGTTGCAGTAAACAAGGTTCAATCAACACCTGCCAAACTTGAATGTGGAGTCCACAGGGATCAGTTTTTTGGCCCTGTTTTCACACTCTACACTGCTGCTCTTTCACACATAATAAATCGTCATCAGATCAACCATCATTTCTATGCAGACGACTCTCAAGTTCTTAGCAGTGATACTCCTGAAAATCTGCCTTCTCTCTTGATTGATATGTCCTACTGCCTTCAAGATATCCAAAATTGGATGATACAGAACAAGTTAAAGCTAAATGCAGATAAAACCGAAGCCATGCTTGTAGGGACCAAACACAAAACTCTCTTCCATCACAACAGCTTCAATAGAATTCGGTAATACGTCCGTCCCTCTATCTACTGCTGTGAAATATCTAGGGGTCATTATAGACAACACACTCCCCATCACCCAAACCTGCCAGTCGTGCTACTATTAATTGCGACGCATCAGTGCAGTTCGAAAGTACCTGTCCACTGATGCAGCATCCAAACTAGTCACGTCTCTCATTCTCTCACGTCTGGACTATTGCAATTCTCTTCTGACTTGTCTGCCAGCATCATCTAACCACTCCCTTCAACGTATACAAAACTCTGCAGCTCGCCTAGTCCTCAGAAAGAAAAAATCTGAGCACATCACTCCTCTCTTGCGATCTCTCCACAGGTTGCCTGTGCCATAGAGAGTAAACTATATGATCAGTACCCTCTGTTACAATGTCTCCATAAAACAGCACCTTCCCACCTCTGTGAATGTCTTCACCTGTACACACCTTTTCGTTCCTCCGCTCTGCTGCAGATACCTTGTGCTTAAGAATACTTCGATTCAACCATCCACCGTTGGCCGTCGCTCTTTCTCTGTTTCTGGTCCATCGATCGGGAATGACCTCCCACCTCCCTTCGTCAAAAGCCTTCTTATGACGCTTTTAAATCCGGCCCTCAAGACTTTTATTTCAAACATAAGATTCTCCCCTCTTGTTCATGTCATTTTGTCCCGGGCCCTCAACAGTCAAAATCCCATCACCCTGCCGAGGTTGTGTGTGTGCTGGGGGTTTTGTGGTGTGGTGTGTGGGTGTGTGTTTGTGCGTGCGTGCGTGCTGCGTGCGTGCGTGCGTCGTGCGGCGGGTTGCGTGCGTGCGTGCGTGCGTGCATGGAGCTTTATGTGTTTACATTTAAATTTGTAAGGCTGCATGTGAATGAGTAGGATGAATGAAAGCGCTTTGATTTGTGGGGTGTGTTTTTTTTTGAAAGATTTTAGCGTTTATATAATTCCATTTATTATTATTATTATTATTATTATTGTTATTTGTCTCAACATACAGACACGCACGCACGCGCGCACGCATACAAGTATACACACACTATACACACACTACACACACACACACACACAGAGGTGGAGGTTATAGCGTTGCTAAGGCACTGGTTGGGTGTGTTTAAGGCGTTGTCAGACCAACATACAAAGTGGAGAGTTAGTTCCCTTTCGTACAGCTTCTGGAAACGGTCGTTGAGCCACTGAGAGAGAAGAGAGGAAAGAAAGAAAGAGAGAGAGAGAGAGAGAGAGGAGAGGAGAGAGAGGAGAAGAGAGAGAGAGAGAAGAGAGGAGAGACAGACAGACAGACAGACAGAATGAAGAAGAGACAGACAGAAGAGACAAAAGAGAGTGAAAGGGGCGAGAGACTGACAGACAGAGGGCAAAGGGGACAGAGTGAGAGAGTGAGAGGAGAGACAGGGGCAGAAGACAGAGACAAAGAGACAGACCCGACGAACAGAGACAAAGAAACAGAGGTGCGAGAGCGGGAGGACAGACGGGACAGACAGAGACAAAGAGTCAGAGAGAGAGGGGACAGAGACAAGACAGACACACAGAGAAAAAAGAGACAGTGTGAGAGAGTGAGAGACAGACAGACAGAGACAAAGAGACAGAGAGAGAGAAAGACAAACAGACAGACAGAGACAGAGTGAGAGAGAGACAGACGGGACAGAGACAAGAGACAGAGATAGATATACAGACAGAGACAAAGAGCAAGACCAGAGACAGAGAGAGAGAGAGACAGACAGACAGACAGAGACAACAGACAGACAGAGCCCGAGAGAGAGTGAGTGAGTTTGGAGTTTTTGGTATTAATGTATTCTTTTATTCGAGGATAAGGGAAAATAAGCCCCATGCGCTTTTTTCCCCCATCCAGCCCCTGTGTGTATGCAGATTTGTAAATTTTGTCATCCGTTCCCCCGGCACACAAGGGCCCTACTCTTCCGAAAAGGGGAAGGGGTTTAAATGTGTGTGTGTGTGTGGTGTTTTGTGTGGGGTGTGTGTGCGCGCAAGATATTCTGTGTGCGTTCGCACACGGGACCTCGGGTTTACATTTCTCATCCGGTGAGTGAGAGTGTTTTGTGAGCATGCGTGCGCGCGTGCGTGAGCGCTCTCTCTCTCTCTTCTCTCCCCTCTCTCTCTCTCTCTTCCTCTCCTCTCTCTCTCTCTCTCTCTCTGCACGCACGCATCACCAATGTGTGTGCAGGCGTGCGTTTACTATATGCAATTTTTTTAAAAACAATTATGTTTGTGGGGTATACGCGTGCGGGCAAGCATGCACTTTGTACATGCGCGTATGTGTGATGTGTGTTTGCACGCATGTTCACACGCGGTTGTTTACCTATCTACGTGCTGCAAGCGCGCCACGGTGTACGTAGGGTTTTAGGGTATAATTATTTTGCGTGGTTATTTCCACAACTCACAAACAAACACACACAAACAACCTAACCCCCCACACCAACCACCACACCGCACCGCACCGCACCACACCACACCCACACACCACCACCACACCACCACACCACACACCCCCACACCACACACCACCACACACCACCCCCACCACACCACCACCACACACCACACCACACCACCCACACCACACCACACCACACCACACCACACCACACACACACGCACACACACACACACAGAGGAGGGGACGGGAGAGCCTAGTGGTTAGAACATGGCGCTCGCAATCTGACGACCCGGGTTCGATTCCCGTTCATGGGGATATTTTCCCCTGGAGTTAACATCAGTGCCGACTCTACTCTCCCCCAAAATCCTTCGGATGAGACCAAAAACCCGAGGCCCCGTAGGCGAACGTACGCAGAACATCTTGCGCACACGTTAAATCCTGTTCCACTTTTCGTGAGAGTAGGCCATTGTGTGCCGGTGGGGAACAGATGACAAAATTTACAAAACCGCATACACACAGGGACTGATTGTAAAAAAAACACCTACATGAGTGCTTATTCCATTATCCTTGGTATAAAAGAAAGAATAAAATAAAAAATAAAAATATAAACACACACACACACACACACACAAATAATTATACAGCCCACGACAATAAGATTGTGCTTTTACCATGAAGCGCACTATACGCTTTCTTGCCAGCACCACCATCACCACACAGAACGTGTGAATGGGGGCAGGTGATTAATATTTTAGCATAATAGTCTAATAGCACTACGGCTCCTCACCAAGTGCACACAACCTTTGTGTGGCCATGGATGTATGGCCACAGACTGAGGAAAAAGGGAGGGTGGGAAGAGAGAGAGAGAGAGAGGAGAGAGAGAGAGAGAGAGAGAGAGAGAGAGAGAGAGAGAGAGAGAGAGAGAAGAGAGAGATGAGAGAGAGAGACAGGCAGAGAGAGAGAGAGAGAGAGGAGACAGACAGACAGGCAGAGAGAGAGAGAGAGAGAGGAGAGAGACAGACAGACAGGCAGAGAGAGAGACAGACAGATAGGCAGAGAGAGACAGAGACAGACAGAGAGAGAGAGAGAGAGAAGAGAGAGAGAGAGAGAGAGAGAGAGAATGCGAATGCGAATGCGAATGGTTTGTTCAAAAGGCCTTGGCCACATTTGAAGGGGAAAAACACAAAGCACACACTATCATACAAGTGATATTCACATAAACAATCAATTCACAAAACATTAGCAAAACACGATCATTTTTCAAGAATTAATAAGGGTGTCCCGCAGTCTAAATGCTTTATATAGGAAAAGAGCTAACTGGTTTGTAGTAACTTCATTTCCAGACGTAATGAGCATGATTAACCTATGGAGACATGGTTGACGTAAGAACTTTCGAGGTATAAACTGCTCTCTTAATTCCGTAAGTTGTGAACACGTGAATAGAAAATGTATTTCGTCTTCAGTAAACTATCACAAAGAGGACAAATCAAAGCTATCTCGTTTACATGTCTATAATAGAAATGATGCGTGTTCAATTCTGAATACAAATCTAAATTTTGTTAATATTCTTTCAAATGCCTATCCATTTTCTTTGGTTAAATATAAAGGGATGCAATGTGATGGATTGATTCAGACTATACATTTCATATCTGCTACTACTTTCAAGTGTGATGCCAGTCTTGCCACTGACATTCGATTAGTCTTTCACGAAAAAGTCGAAAGAACAAAGAGTGATTTTCAAGCCCTGATTGAGCCACCAAACCCAAAACCGTTCTCGTATAACCTTCTTTTAAAATTGAGAGGGGAGAAAAGAGAGAGAGAGAGGGGAGAGAAGAAGAGGGGAGAGAGAGAGAGAGAGATTCAGATTCAGAATTTTTTTGGGCCCTTTAAGTCATGTAGACTAATTTTACACAACAAAAAAACATCAACTTAATTATCTATTTTGGTAAAAGTGATGTACACTAAAAACATGTTTTTATTCTACTTCTCTTTCTCTCTTTTTTTAAAACACTCATACACATATCTGATGATATCTGCTTGATATATATCACTGTGATTATGTCACTTAATTTATGTACACAGTTTTTGCGTTCTTTGTCTTTCGTTTTGATTTTAAAAACAAATTATTTCTGGTTATCATTAAAAATGCATTCTCAATAAATGAAATTCATCTTCAAAATTTTTTTTTATTCCTTTGCTGAGCTGGTAGCTGAGATTGGCCCTGAGATTTCAATAAGTCAAAGACTGACACGAGTGGCCTCAGGAATGTTTCCTCCCAAAGACTAGAGACAAAGACAGACTGACGCACACACACAACAGACTACACACACAACGTACACGCACGCACGCGCACACACGCAACGCACCCACACACACACGCACGCATGCGCACACGCACGCGCACATACACCACACTCTCAGACAGTCAGGACAGACAGACACACATCAATCTCTCTCTCTCTGTTCCCTTCTTCTTGTTCTCCGCTCGTTCTTGGTGTTGTTGTTCTTCTTCTTCTTCTTCTGGCTACTTCTTCTTTCCCCTTCTCCTCCTCCTCTCCTCCTCCTCCTTCTCTCCTTGTCCTACTACTCCTAATCTCCTCCTTCTTCTCCTTCTCCTCCTCCCCCCCCTCCTTCTTCCTACTTCTCCGTCTTCTTCTTCTTCTTCTTCTCCTTCTCCCTTCTTCTTCTTCTTCTTCTTCTTCTTCTTCAATTCATCCACAACTGTTTGATGAAGCACGCTTTTGTGATAGATAACATATTTTTTGTTAATGTTAGCAAAATATACTGTTCGTATATTTTGTGTTGGTGTGTGTGTGTTTCACTATCCCATGTTATTAGGGATATTGATCTGTATCTTTGTTTTTACAAGATTTGTCTTTGTTACAATAAAGAGAAGAATATTATTCTGTGAACTAAAGCGGGTGGTCGTTAGCTTAACAATTTGCTGTTGTTATCTTTATCAGTGCACGAGCGTGTGGCGTTCTGTGGTCTGCTAGTGTGCGTGCCTGTGGAACTCTTTTAGTCTGTCTGTCTGTCTGTCTGTCTGCCTGTCTCTCTGACTTGATCTCTCTCTGTCTCTGTCTCTCTTCTCTGTCTCTCTCTCTCACTGCGTGTGTGTGTGTGTGTGTGTGTGTGTGTGTGTTCTTGAATGTAATGGTCTTTATATTTTAAATAATATTAGACTAAAATAAGCGTCGCGCACGCCGCTTGTATGTGTTTATGTATGAAGTATAAATATATTATTTATATATATATATATATTATATATTTACGTACGTACGCTAGTATGTATGTTGTATGTATGTATGTATGTATCTATGTATGTATTATGTATGCATGCATGTATGCATGTATGCATGTTGCTTTATATGAATGTATGTATGTATGTATGTATGTATGTAAGTATGTATGAATCGGAATGTTAAGTATTATGTACTGAATGTATGATGTAGAATAAATGTCCGTATGTTTGTATGTATTGTATGTCCGTACGTACGTATCGTACGTATGTTGATGCATGTATTGCCAATGTATGCATGTATGCATGTAGTAGTGATCGTGCTTGCGTTGCCTGCGTGTGGTGCACCCCTGTGTTGTCTTTTCGTGAGGCTGCCTGTCCATAGATAGATCATCATGATTTTTTACCGGCAGCACATCCCCAATAAAAAACATCAACAAACAACAAAATATGTACATTGTCCTATCACCGTTTGCCACTACTTCTGATAAGGGGACTACAAAAGAAAATTCTGTCCACGGTTTTCTTACGAATGTTGGCAAAATGCCCGCGTTCTATAATCTCCCCCCCTTCCCCCCCCCCCCCCCCCCCACCCCCCCCCCCCCCCCCCCCCCCCCCCCGAAACTGTTTCCAGAAAGTTGTACTGTTAAAGAGTGTCTAAAAGGAATATACGTGTACTATCTAAAAAGGAAGGTTTCCTGACTACAAGAAAGGTGAACCTGACTAAAAAGAAAGATGGAAGTGTAATATAAAAAGAAAGGTTTGTATGATTAAAAAGAAAGGTGTATAGTGACTGAAAAGAAAGGTGTAGTGACTAAAAAGAAAGGTGTGGTACTAGCTTAAAAGAAAGGTGTGTGATGAAAAGAAAAGGTGCATAGTGACTAAAAAGAAGGCATAGTGACGAAAAAGAAAGGTGTGTTGTGACTAAAAAGAAAGGGCCTAGTGACTAAAAAGAAAGGTGTGTTGTGACTAAAAAGAAAGGCATAGTGAGACTAAAAGGAGAGGTGTGTTGTGACAAAAAAAGAAAGGGTGTAGTATCAACTGTGTGACTAAAAAGAAAGGTGTGTACAGGACTAAAAAACAAAGTGTAGTGACTAAAATGAAATTTGTGTAGTGAATAAAAAAGAAGGTGTAGTGACTATAAGAAGGTTTACTGGACTAAAAAGAAAGGGGTGTTGTGACTAAAAAGAGAGGTGTTACTGACTAAAAAGAAAAGTTGTACTAACAAAAAGAAATTTGTAATGACTTAAAAAATAGAAAGTGTAGTGACAAAGATGAAAGGGTGTATGACTAAAAGAAAGGCGTGTTCTGACCTAAAAAGAAATATGTACTGAAAATTAAAAAATGTATGACAAACAGTAAGGTGTACTGAATAAAAAGAAGGTGTGGTATAAAAGAAAGATTTTTACTGACTAAAAAGGAAGGTGTACTGACTACAACGAAAGGTGAGCTGACTAAACGAAAGATGAAGTGAATATAATAAGAAAGGGTACCGACTAAAAAGAAAGGTGTATAGTGACTAAAAAGAAAGGTTGTAGTGACGAAAAAGAAGGCGCGTTGTGACTTAAAAAAGAAAGGTTTGTGTTCTGATAAAAAGAAAGGGTGTCTGTGTAGTAGTGACTATAAAAAGGGGTATTGACTCTAAAAAAAAGAATGGAGTAGTGACTAAATAGAAACGTTTAGTGAATATTAAAAAAGGTTTGTTTTTGTTAGTTTGTACTGCCTATAAAAAAAGAAGGTGTGTGCTAACTAAAAACGGAAGGTGTAGTGACTAAAAAGAAGGTGTACTGAATAAAAGAGAAAGATGTAATGATTTTTTTAAACAGGTGTAGTGACTGAAAAGAAAGGTTTGTGTTATGAGTAAAAAGATCAGGGTGTGTTCTGATGAGTAAAAAGAAAAGATGTATGACTTTAAAAAGAAAGATGTACTGACTTTCGAAAAGATGTATGACTATAAAGAAAGGTGTGTGTGACTAAAGGAAAAGTTTGTATTGACTGTAAAAAAGTGTACTGCCTAAAAAAAGGTTGTGTCTAACTAAAAAGGAAGGTGTTAGTGAACTAAAAAGAAAGGTCGTGTGTACTGAAAAAAAGAGAAAGGATGTAATGATTTTTTTAATAAAGGTGTAGTGACTTAAAAAAGAAAGGTGTGGTATGACGTTAAAAAGAAGATGTATTGACTTAAAAGAAAGATTGTACTGACTTTGAAAAAGATGTTAATGACTAAAAAGAAAGGTTGTTGTAGTGACTAAAGAAGCGTCATGGGTATGTGACTATAAAAAAGTGTACTGAATCAAAAGAAAACGTGTACTGACTATAAAAAAAAGTGTATGACTAAAAAGAAAGGTTTTTGTACGACTAAAAAGAAACGTTGTACTGACTGAAAAGAAACGTTGTTTGTTGACTGAATAAAAGGAAAAGTTGTACTGACCAACGAAAAGTGTACTAATCAAAAGATAAAAGTGAACAGAATTCAAAAGAAAAGTGTACAGAATCAAAAGGAAAAGTGTACAATCAAAGAATGTGTACTGAATCAAAAAGAAAGTGTCCAAATCAAACGAAATGTGTACTGGAATTTCAAAAGAAAAAGTGTATGACTAAAAGAAAAGTGTACGACTAAAATGAAAGATGGTACTGACTTTTTAAAAAAGAAGAAGAGTGTACTAAATCAAAAGAAAAGTGTACTGACTCAAAAGAAAAGTGTACTGGACTAATTTTTTTTTAAACAGTGTACTGACTAAAAAGAAAAGTGTACTGAAATCAAAAGAAAAGTGTACTGACTAAAAAGAAAAGTGTTACTGAATCAAAAAAAAAAAGTGTGTACTGACTAATTTTTTAAAAAGTGTACTGACTAAAAACGACAAGTGTACTGAATCAAAAGAAAAGTGTACTGACTAAAAAGAGTTGTACTGACTAAAAAGAAACGATGTATGAATAAAACTAAAAGTGTACTGACTTAAACGTAAAAGTGTACTGATTCAAAGAAAAGTCAGTGTACAGAATCAAAAGAAAAGTGTACAACAAAAGAAAAGTGCCGTACTGATCAAAAAAAAAAAGTTGTAATCAATCAAAACGAAAAGTGTACAATCAAATAGAAAAAGTTGTACTGACTAAAAAAGAAAGTGTACTGAACCAAAAGAAAAAGTGAACTGATAAAAAGGAAAGTTTACTGACTAAAAAGAAAAAGTGTACTGACTAAAAAGAACGTTTTGTACTGAAAAAAGAAACGTTGATTACTGGAATAAAAAGAAAAAGTTGTGTACTGACTTAAACGAAAAGTGTTACTGATTCAAAAGAGGAAAAAGACTATATCTATGTATATTATGATTGATTGAGTACACCAAATCTTAGCTGGGTAACAGCAACACGGAAGCAATAAATGTCCATATCATATACAATTTTTCTCTTTCAAACACTGTTTTATATGAATTATATATCTGATATCTTTCTCTTTCTCTTTATAGCTCCTTTCCATTCTGGATATACAGTCAAGATAGTCTTTGGTTTAATGCCCTCAAAAATGTTTTAGTATCTCCCACTCCTTGTGCTGCAAACCAAACAATGCCATAACCAGTCTCGCACAGAATCTCTCTCACATTTGTAACCCAAACAACTTTTACCACACCTCGTCCAATTCAATTAAATCTAATATATGCTCTGTGGGGTAATCTATCATTAACCATTTGAACTAATTTTAGCCAGTTATCTTATACATGCAACATATGAAGTGATATATAATTGGGAATCTCCCTAAATCTCATAAACCCATTTGTTTAGGTGTCCTCACTGGAAACACCTAAGAATCTTTTACAAGCTGTTAAATGTACTTCTCAAGTTGGTTCGAGTTACTTATGCCCCACACTCAGATGATATACAAAATTGGTGGGATTTTTATGTCAAAAATTTTAAAGAAACACTTGCGGTCATTTCCTTGTATTTGTGGAACACTCCTATGTAATTGCATACAGCTTTCTTTCCTTTAAGTGCTAAATGATCCGTACCCCTTTTAGCACTATTCTTAGTGATGAAATTAAATCCTAAATCAGAGTAACTGTTCACTATTCTAATCTCTTGCCATTATAAAAACCATTTTTCATGTCGACCCAGAACCCCTTTCCTAAATACCATACTTTTTGTCCTTTCATTGTTGACATATAATTTTCATTTTTATCACAAAAATATGTAAGATATCTAATTGATTTTGAAGACCTCTGGGGTAGTTGACAGCAAAGCTACATCATCTGCAAACAATAGAATAAGAAGATCTTGCAATATTAGGCAGCTTCTGAACACCATGTTGCCCCTTTACTCAACGTCATCAGCTAACTGATTTATAAGATTGAAAACTAAAGTTGGGCTCAAAACACCGCCCTCCTTTATCGGTTGAGGCATTCCTAACCAAACTCAGGAAGCTGTGATTTTTGAACGAACACACGGATAATAGTGATTGTACATTGCTGTGTGGAGAAGCATGAAACTCCCTTTGTACACCTTGATTATATAGCACGATAGAACGTTTATCATGTGTACAGAGTCGAAGCTTTTCTAAAGTTCTAAAAGGCTTTATACAACTTTCTACCTCTTTTACTCAATACATTTTGAACTGAAGCATATAAAGTAAAAATTATGGTCAACCGTAGAATGCTTTTTCCGAAATCCTGCCTGCTTATCTGAAAGTAATTCAGTAGTTCTAACCAAGTATTTAATTGGTATTTAGATATAGAAGGTGTTAAACACTTAGAAATTATGATTAATAAAGGATACACCTCTATAGGTTATACATTATCTGGGTCACCGTTTTTGTAGATTGGAATTTTTATAGCTTTAGACAATGTTGAGGATATATTCTCCTTGGTTGAAGTATGTTATATCAAACGTTTTGTTAGAAACTCAAGAACAGTTCTTCCCACCAACTTTAACATTTCAGCAGAAATTATTATCTATGCCACAGGCTTTTCTCTCTTAAGTTTAGAAATAGCCCGAATAACTCTTCTTCACGAATAGTTTGATTTAGATCAGGATCATAATTTCTATGAAAGAATCATTGTCAGTACTATTTCCCTATGCTGGGTTTGATATTGTTTTGATATAAAGATTTAAAGTGATGGAACAGTCCTCTAGGCTAATGTTATTATCAATTATTTTTTTACCACCACATCCATGTTTCTCAAATGTTTCCTAGAACTGAGGCGCGAATATCCTTCATTTTTTAACTAGATTGTCGGTTTGTAATTTTTCTGAATTCTTTTTCTTTGTCTTTCAGTAAAATTCTATACCTTTTCCTTGCTTCTACATTAACCTTCTATCTTCTTCCCTACGAGATTGGTCTAAAGTTCTTAGTTTTTGCGACTTGCTTTTTTTAAGCTGCAACATTCCTTGTCAAACTCATACCGACTCTCTCTTTGTCTTGAGCAAAAATCAACTTTTAATATACATTGGCTTGAGTCTTTCAGACATTTCCTACAAATGCATTCCAAAGCTTTTATCAATCATTTCTATCTAAATTTGGACTTGCTTCTATCATTCTAGTTTGGATTTCACGCTTTTTGCAACATTTCAAGAAAATCTTTTCTTTGTCTTCTTGCCAAAAACCTTTTTTCATGTGATGTGCTTGCATTTTGTTTTGTTGTTCTTTCACTCTAACATTACCATTTTATACTTATTTTCTCCTTGTAGGCAACAGGTAAGTGGATCCGAATCTGTTAAGTTTTCAACAGCTAGTGATATAAAATTTGTGGATAACAACAAATCACAAGAAATATAAAAGTAATCCACTGTACTTGCTCCAGAGGATGCAATGAAGGTACAGCTTTCATCAATCTAGGTTCGTTCAGACCATTGTAAATAACACATTCAAAGAGATTGACAAGTCAATAACTGTAGTACCAAAATTGTTGGTTTGACTGTCAAGTGATTTTCTTGAAATGTAGTGATTTTTACGTTATGTGATCAAAATCAAGTAACATCTCCAAGAAACACATGTTTTCTGACGCAGTTCTTGCATTCATGTCACCATTTAACAAGATTTGAAAATCATCATCGTTTCATTTAGATCCAGTAGTACATTGTTCTTCATATTCAATGCCAAAATTGCCCTCTGTGATTTCCAAAAAGGGTGAGTTCACGGAGGACATAAGCACTATTGTACATAATATCTTTATCTGTTAATAACAGATCTTTATCTATTTCAAAACCACCATGTTTTTCTAATTCAATGGAATTAGCTGTACAGATCTGCAAAGGACTTTCGAACCATTACTATGACCCCTCCAGAGTATCTTCCACTGCCGAGAAAGAGAGAGTGAGAGGAGATATAGAGAGAGAGAGAGATGAGGAGAGAGAGAGAGGAGAGAAGAGAGAGAGATGAACTTTTGTTGAGAGAGAGAGAGAGAGAGAAAGATGAGAGAGTGGCGAGAGAGAGAGAGAGAGAGAGAGAGAGAGAAGGAAAGACAGACAGAAGACTGAGACAGAGAAAAGGAGAGATAGAGACAGAGACTAGGAGAGAGAGACAGACTGAAGGAGAGAGGAGAGAGAGAGCGAGTGGAGAGAGAGAGAGAGATGAGTGAGAGAGTGAGATGAGAGGAGAGGAGGGAATGCGAGATGAGACGAGTTTGAGAGAGAGATTGAGAGAGAGAGAGAGAATTTTGTCGAGGATAATGGAATAAGCACTTCTGTATATATCTGTCCCTACTTTACAATAGCATCCTTTATTTCTTTAATTTATTTATCCATTTTTATTTTATTCTTTTATTTTCTTATTTTATATCGAGGAGAATGGAATAAGCACTTATGTGCTTTTTTACATCCAGTCCCCGTGTGTATGCGGTTTTGTAAATTTTGTCAATGTTCCCCACGGCACACAATGAAGGGTTCTTGTTTGGTGTGGTTTGTGTTTGCGCCGCGCGCGTGAGTGTTTGTGTGTGGGTGTGTTTGTGTGCGCGCGGCGGCCGCGCTCATAAATGTCAAATCTGCTGAATACATTTTAGGAAAGTATCCTGCGTGTAAATGATTTGAGTGCAAGCGCTTCGATTTGTTTGTTTTACAAGATTCAGCACTATGTAAATTCCATTTCCTCTTCTTATTCTTATTAAAACGTCTCCACTGTCACAGAGTGAGTCAGGTTTAACTACACTGGCCTTAGCCTCCCCACCTTCTGAAAATTCTGTGCTAGGTATTCCCTCTTTTCTATCCCTCTCTTTGTTTCTGTTTTGTTCCTTTTCTTCCTGTCACCTCTTTCTTGTTTGCCATCTTGCCTTCTCGGTCCATTCTCCTGCCTTTTGGTCCAGAGAGACTTCAAAAGATAACAATTCTCTCCCACGCCGAAGTCGGATGCGCAGGGCCCGACTTGTCAGGCGCTTAACGGCAGCGCAACACATTTTCGTCATAGGTTCGTGTTGTCTTAACACCGTCACAGCGACAGAGAAACGAAAGTATCCTGTTTTTCTCAATCTGAACATGGCGCCAGATTCTTTTATTTTTATTTTTTTGCCTTCAATTTTAAATGAAGGTGGCGCCAGTTCTTTCAAAGCAAGAGTTCAATGTACTTTTCATGGTGGGTGTTAAATCCCTCAACAAGCATGATAACTACATTTTCTTTTCAAAGAAAAGGTACTATTTCATCTGCTGTTAAATCAAAACGTCACGTGAGAAGCGGACAGGGGTTGGAGGGGGGGCGGAGAGAAAGAAAGAAAGAGAGAGAGAGAGATGACCAGAGAAGAGAGAGAGAGAGGAGAGAGAGTGAGAGATGACGAGAGAGAGAGGGGAGGGAGGGAGAGAAGTACAGAAGGCAGGCAGGGAAGAGAGGGAGAAGCGAGAGAGAGAGAGTGGAGATGCTTGAGTGTGAGAGAGAGAGGAGAGATGTGAGAGAGAGAGAGAGAGTGAGGGATGAGAAGAGGACAGACAGACCGACAGACAGAAGACAGGAAGAAGAGACCAGAAGAGGAGAGACAGACAGACAGAGACAGAGGGGGATGGTAGGGAAGGGAGAGAGACAGAGACAGAGAGAAGGGGGGAAAGGGGTGGGAGGGAGAGAGAGATACGAGACGAGACGAGAGAGAGGTGACGAGAGAGAGAGAGAGGAGAGATGAGATGGAAAGAGAAAGAGAAAGACAGAGACAGAGAGAGTGACAGAGTGAGAGGGACAGACAGACAGAGACAGAGAAAAGAAGAGATAGAGACAGAGAGGACTACTACCATTTACAATTTGGTGTGAATGGGGACTTTACTGTAGCCAAAGGCGCGCAAACGTCACCCAAGTAGCGTTGTTGGTGATAAATTCCTTTTTCTTAAAATACCCGTGCATTACCGGAAAAAAACGCAGCAACACTTACCCCCTTAAAGACAGACAGACAAACAAAACAATAATACTGACAAATCGCCAACCGCAAAATCAAAACACGAACAAAGCAAAAAACAAACAAACAGTGGAATTATTCACAATCCTAACAAAAAGAGAAACAAGAAAATGAGCGACGGTATAAAGACGAGGAAAAGAACAATGATGATTATCAAAGCGATCGATAAACGCCAATTGTATAAAGTGAGAAAGAAGACCGACAGAAAAAGAATTGCGAAGAAGCAGAAATGACGAAGTCGAAAAATTGCGTAAGAAGAAGAATTGCGAAGAAGAAGAAATTGCGTAAGAAGAATTTGCGAAGAATTGCGAAGCAGATATTACGAAGAAGATTGCGAAGAAGACTTGAGAAAGAAGAATTGCGAAAAAGAATTGCGAAGAAGATTGCAAGAGAATTGCGAAGAAGGAATTGCGAAGAAAGAAGAGGAAGAAGATGAAGAAATGCGAAGAATTGCGAAGAATTGCGAAGAAGAAGAAGAAGAAGAAGTAGTGTAGTAGTTTGTAGTAGTAGTAGTAGTAGTTAGTAGTAGTAGTAGGTTAGTAGTAGAGTAGTAGTAGCGCGGAGAGAATTGCGAAAGAAGAATTTGCGAAGATGAATTGCGAAGAAGAAGAAGAATTGCAAAGATAGAAGCAGTAGTAGTAGTAGCAGCAGCAGCAGCAGAAGAAGAAGAAGAGAGAAGAAGAAAGAAGAAGAAAGAAGAAGAAGAAGAAGATGAAAAGAAGAAGAAGAGGGGGGGAAAAGAAGGAAATGCACAGAGAATGCAAAGAAAAGAAGAAAAGAAGAAGAAGAAGAAGAACGAAGAAGACAGAAGAAGAAGAAGAAGAAGAAGAAGATAGAAGAGAAAGAAGACCAAGAAGAAGAGGGAGGAGGAGAAGAAGAAGAGAAGAGACGAAGAAGAAGGAAGAAGACGAAGAAGAGACGGAGAAGAAGAAGAAAAGAAGAAGAAGAAAGAGAAGACAATAATAAGAAGGAAAAAAAAAAAAAAACCAAGAAGAAGAAGAAGACCAAGAAGAAGAAGAAGAAGGAGTAGAAGAAGGACAAGAAGACAAGAAGAAGAAAGAAGAAGAGAAGAAAGTAAGAAGAAGAAGAACGGATGAAGGAAGAAGAAGAAGAAGAAGAAGAAGAACAACAACAACAACAAACAACAACATACAGAACACAGAAGAACAATGGAAAGAAGGAAGAAATGGAAGAAGAATTACGATGACAGAAGAAAAGAATTGCAAGGGAAGAAGAGGAAGAATTGCAAAGAGAAGAAGGAATTGGGAAGAAGAATTGCGAAGCAGAGTTGCGAAGAAAGAAGAATTCCGAAGAAGAGAATTCCGACGAATTGCGAAGACGAATTCTGAAGAAGAAGAATTCCGAAAGAATGGAAGGATTGCGAAAGAAGAAGAAGCAGCAGCAGAAGCAGAAGCGAAAGAAGAAGAAGCAGAAGAAAGAAGAAGAGAAAGTTGGTTAAAAGATATATACTATGAACTGGCAAAACTACAGCAACTATAACTCTGCAAGTGCACTTAGTACTTGTCCTTCTCCTTCTCCTCTATGACACACTTCATGCTTACCTTTTACAACTGTCACGATATGTCTACCATTTAAGATACAAAACAAAATAAAATAAAAAGATGAACACGACACGTTTATGCGGCAAGTAACTTTGTAAAGCTCAAGGCAAGAGTACATGATATCTGAAACCCCCAAACAACAGATTCTGACCTACAAATGAATAATTACTGTTAGTATACATGAAATATCATGTGCTTCTCCTTGTAAAAATCCTCCCTAACCCCCTCCCCCCTCCCAAACGATTACTTCCACAAAGTACCCTATCATAACTCCACCATGATACCTTCTTTCAGTATTTTTAACCTCATACAACCCCCCCCCCTCCCCCCCACTCCCCACCTCCCACCAACCTTTTTTTTCCCAATCCCATTTATCAACACAAAAAAAACACCCACCCCACATTAAAAATAAATCCTTTACAAAGTTATTTTCAAACCAACACTACGGAATTTCAATTCTGAAAAGACACGAGGACCATCTTAGCTTGACAGCTACTAAATCAAGTCAGCGTCCAAAAGGAAAAAAAAGAAAAAAAAAGAAGAAATTAAATCGCAGCACAACTCGTCTTTCAAAGCAGAAGGGTACACGTTCGATCGCCAAAAAAAAAAAAGTCTATGAAAAGCAGACGTAAGACTATACCTATTCGACATCTATATCCTTCGTCTATTTTCACAAACCTGTGTTTTGCTTGCTGGGTGACTCTCCAAGGTAACTGGGTGTTCAACCAAACCAAAACAAAAACAACACAACACAACTAAAAATATGAATCAACAAGAGGCTTTGTAGAAGAAAGGTGGGGATAAGAGTGAAAAAAAAAAGGGTTGGGAAGGGTAACAAGGGGGGGGGGTGGGGGCTGATGGGGTGAGGAAGTGGTGGTTCGCGAAGCTTCTAGGGTTGTTACAAAGCAAGTTCTCTTTACGATCCCCGCGGTTGGTATAGAAGGCTAGAGATGTTTACGTCGACACGAGCAAGAGGTTGAGAGAGGGTGATTTGAGAATTTGTCCCTTGTGACCAGGCGTGGTGCAGAGATTTGAATGCAGCCAGCTATCCTTCCTTCCGTCCGTCCTTCCGTCCGTCCTTCCGTCACGTCCGTCCGTCCATCCATCCATCCATCCATCCATTCATCATGGCCGATCAGCTAGATCTGACCAACAGGGATCCCAACAATATCAATGACCACCTCAAGGTGAGCGGGTGGTGTGTTTTGATACTGTTGTTGTTGTTGTTATTTGTTATTGGTGATTGTTTTTTAAAAACTTAATAAAAAAAAACCCCACCAAATCTCTTCCTTGCACACTTTATCAACGTTTCCCCGTTTCTTATTGTGCAACTTTTTTTTCTGTCCTCTTGGTTCATAAATTTTCCGTTTCTTCTTCAGTTGTTGCAATTGTTGGTGTTGTTGTTGAATCTTCTTCTTCTTGAATGAAGGAATGGTCTTTAACCCTTTGGAAAATATAAAGATTATTAATTTTTTCTTCTTCTTCCTCTTCTTCTCCGCCTTTGTCGTCTTCTTCTTTTTCTCTCCTCTTTCTTCTTTTTTTTTGTTCTGTATTACTCCGTCATATTATCACGTGCAACTATCTGACTTGTCATCGTTGTCTTTCGCTTGATATTTCGGTCTATATTTATTTTTTATTATTCTTTTATTTCGAGGATAATGGAATAAGCGCTCATGTGCTTTTTTTTGATCCAGTCCCCATGTGTATGCAGTTTTGTCAATTTTGTACATCCGTTCCAACCGGCACAGATTGGCCTAGTCTTCTGGCGAGAGTTGGACATTAAAAAAAGTGTGAGATCTGAGTGGATGTTTTAGGTTTCACAATACTATGCTTGTCGAATGTATTGAAAGTTAACACTGAAAATGACGAATATTAATTCTAGTCTTGTTGTGTATTTGTTAGTTCGTAAGATTACAAAATGAAATAGGACATAATTGTGTGAAAAGGTTGTCTATCTATCTATCCATCTATCTATCTATCTATCTATCTATCTATCTACCTACCTGTCTTTCTGTCTGTCTATCTATCTCTCTTATCTATTCTTTCCTACTGTCTTTTCTGTCTGTCCTTCTGTCTATCTATTTTCTATCTATCGATCTATCTTCTATCTATCTGTTGTCTGTCTGTTCTGTCTTTGTCTATCTATCTTCTATCTATCTATCTGTCTGTTGTTCTGTTTATCTGTCTATTATCTATCTATCTGTCTGTCTGTCTGTCTGTCTTATCTATAATATCTATCTATCTATATGTCTGTCTATCTATCTGTCTGTCTTCCTGTCTTGTCTATCTCTGTGAGTTCCTTTCCCCTGCTCTTTCTCATGAAGGAGCCTGCACGCTCGGCGCGTGCATGAAAAAAAAACCCAACCAAAAACCGAAACCCAAAAAATTCCACAAATGTCTTCTTTCAGGGTTCTGTTCAATCATCGTTTTGTACGTCCACATTCCGATTTTCAAGCTTTGGTCAATGTCTAGTGGATCTGTAGTCGCTGGAGTCTGTAAAAAATGTACTTTCATTTTGTTAAAAAAAAGAAAAAATATTATTGAATGTTAGCTGCTAAATGCATTTTTGTCCTCGTGCATAACGGGTTAATAACTGCACAAAAATCCTAACATTCTGGATCAGCGCCAATCTAACAATTAAGCATAATGATAAAATTATTATCTAGAAGGATGTGAGAGATATTTTATTTATTCAGTATTATTTATTATTTATTTATTTTATTTCGAGGTAAATGGGAAATAAGCACTAATGTGCTTTTTTCATCCTGTCCCCGTGTCTAAGTTGTTGAGAGAGAGAGAGCTAGCTGGTCAAAACAATCGTGTATGCATGTAGCCAAACCTTCTCTCTCTCTCCTCTCTCTCTCTCTCTCTCTCTTCTCTCTCTCTACACCACACACAACATCAATGTCAAAATCTAATCATACGCCAAGAAAAGTGTATACCACAACAGTCTTTTTTTTTTTGCATTCACCGTTTGTCCTTGGACCCTTTGGAAGTAATAATTTCTCGTGCCCCTGCAAGTGTCTGTGTGTGACACACACACACACACACAACGTACCCTGTGGTGCTTGGTTGGTTCTAAGTCTCTTCGATTCTTATCCTTGAAACCCAACCTCCAAAGAATAGGTTCTCGTTGGAAATTCATGGCCGCGATGATCATTGTAATTCAATACGCAACGTTTATTGTCATTTTTTAACGGCCAGCTAGGATTTTTTTTCTTTTCGTTTCATTTTTGTTTTCTTTTTTTTTTTTTGGGGGGGGGGAGTGTGGGGGGGGGGCTGACGCTGTATACAATCCCTGTGACGTGTCCGGACTTCCTATTTAACGCATGCAACGCGCCGTCTACCGGTCGCGACAGGGGAAAGCAATTTTCTCGGTGTACCTGTCAATGTAATGAATATCTTCAGTCCCTTTTAAAAGTAATCCAAAACAAAAAAACCCACAAAAAAAACCAACAAACAAAAACCAAATCTCGCCATTAGAAAAGACCAAAATTAATAGATGCCTGCGTTTTTGAATTGATCATAAGGGTTTTTGTTGTGGTGTAACAATATGATATTATATTCGTGTAATTCTTTCTAACTGCAAAGTTTTATACCTTTCCCGCCCTTTGCGCTTTCCCCTCCAGGTGGCCTTTGAGGACGTCCTGGCGGAGGCATGACGGCGCCCACGCCATCGACTGGGCTGGAGATGCTCCTACCTCCTTCTCTGCGCTAAGAGCTTCTGCATACAACCTCGATGACCTTCTTCTGCGCCTGCCCGCTCGCCTTCTGTGGGTTGCGAGTTCCCACCATCACCTTCCAGCACGTGTGGTTACTACACGCCCTGCATGCGGTCTGCACCATAACTGGGCTGCGCCAGGAAGTTCTTCGGCACCTGTACTGCAGTGCTGTATCGGTCCCTCTGCGAACCTGCGGCCTGTTCTTCAGCAACATCGTCGTAAGAAAGGTTGACGATGATGGTCCTCCACAAACAAAAACCCCAGTTCCCCCCTAGCCACAAACGCAACCATACACTATTGAGGGAGGATAGTACACTCACTGTTATTTCTCGGTACCTCAGCTTTATTCTTTATGGCAACACAGTTGGTAGTCTTTGCTATAGAATCTAGCATTGCTACGTCGCACCAGAGATTTTCTTAAAAAGTATGTGGGAGGGGGGACGGGGGGGGCGGGGGGGGGGGGGGGAGTCCCGAAATCCCACTATTTTTCTCTATCTGTCAGTTATTTGTCGATGTTTTCTAAGAAAATGGATACACGAGATGTCTTTTTCTTTCGGTAAATAAAAGATTGCACTGAGGTCCACAAAGAAATGAAGTAACAATGTTAAGTGGGCTTGTTGTTGTTGTTGTTGTTGGTTTTTTTTGGGGGGAGTCTGTCTAGATATTGATTTTTTTTGGCAGATACTCCTTGTCATACTTTGCCGTGGCTATTCTTAATGCGCTGAATGCCAATAATTTTTTTCATCATGCGTTTTTATAGATTTTTTAGTTTTGTTGGTTTTAGTTTTTGGTGCCGTATCCGTCCATATACTTTCTTGGTCCTTCGTTTCTTTTGCCAAAAGAAAAAAACAAGTGGCCTTACACTGATAATATGTACTGGAAGGTTACTGGTATGCCTCATTGCAAAACAAAACAGTCATAAATGGGCATTTTCAATTTCTTCCGTGAAGTGTGCCCATTTTGTTAACATTATTCTCCTTTACTCCTAGCGTTTGTTTCGGAGCTTTAGTTTAAGACAGTCACACATCTTTTATCTGGTTTTCAGTTGGTCTTACGCCCCCTCCCCCCAAAATAAAAAAAAACACCACACAACTTCCCCCCAATACAAAAAACAAAAAACACCCCAAAAAGCCAAACAACAACAACAACAACCCCAAAATTACACACAAAAACAACAAAAACTACACTATGAGTGGAAATATTGACTCAAGACAAAGTCTTGCCTAGCGTTATCAGTAACACTTTACAAACACGTAAACTTGTGGTTAGACTTTACATGGCTGAAAAGTGTTCGATGGAAGGAAGAAGAAGACGAAGAGAAAGACGAAGAAGAAGCCGGAAGTAGGAAGAGAAGACGAAGAAGAAGACGATGAAGACGAAGAATGAAGACGGAAGAAGAAGAAGAAGAGAAGAAAGAAAGAAGAAGAAGAAAGAAGAATAGAAGAAAGAAGAGACAGAGACAGAACTGAAAACTTGAGACATGCTGAAAGTATATGAATCCGAAGAAGAAGGGGGAAAAGTCGCAGTAAAAGATTAAACACAATCGACCTTTAATCTTATATCAGCGTCAGTCTATTTTAAGGATGTTTTTCAATTTTTAAAAAAATCATCAACAACATAAGTGACACATTTCTGAACAAGGAGCAACGCGTGTTATAGGGGGAAATATTCTTATTCCAGGGATTCCTTTGCTGAGCTGGTAGCTGAGATTGGCCCTGAGATTTCAATAAGTCAAAGACTGACACGAGTGGCCTCAGGAATGTTTCCTCCCAAAGACTAGAGACAAAGACAGACTGACGCACACACACAACAGACTACACACACAACGTACACGCACGCACGCGCACACACGCAACGCACCCACACACACACGCACGCATGCGCACACGCACGCGCACATACACCACACTCTCAGACAGTCAGGACAGACAGACACACATCAATCTCTCTCTCTCTGTTCCCTTCTTCTTGTTCTCCGCTCGTTCTTGGTGTTGTTGTTCTTCTTCTTCTTCTTCTGGCTACTTCTTCTTTCCCCTTCTCCTCCTCCTCTCCTCCTCCTCCTTCTCTCCTTGTCCTACTACTCCTAATCTCCTCCTTCTTCTCCTTCTCCTCCTCCCCCCCCTCCTTCTTCCTACTTCTCCGTCTTCTTCTTCTTCTTCTTCTCCTTCTCCCTTCTTCTTCTTCTTCTTCTTCTTCTTCTTCAATTCATCCACAACTGTTTGATGAAGCACGCTTTTGTGATAGATAACATATTTTTTGTTAATGTTAGCAAAATATACTGTTCGTATATTTTGTGTTGGTGTGTGTGTGTTTCACTATCCCATGTTATTAGGGATATTGATCTGTATCTTTGTTTTTACAAGATTTGTCTTTGTTACAATAAAGAGAAGAATATTATTCTGTGAACTAAAGCGGGTGGTCGTTAGCTTAACAATTTGCTGTTGTTATCTTTATCAGTGCACGAGCGTGTGGCGTTCTGTGGTCTGCTAGTGTGCGTGCCTGTGGAACTCTTTTAGTCTGTCTGTCTGTCTGTCTGTCTGCCTGTCTCTCTGACTTGATCTCTCTCTGTCTCTGTCTCTCTTCTCTGTCTCTCTCTCTCACTGCGTGTGTGTGTGTGTGTGTGTGTGTGTGTGTGTTCTTGAATGTAATGGTCTTTATATTTTAAATAATATTAGACTAAAATAAGCGTCGCGCACGCCGCTTGTATGTGTTTATGTATGAAGTATAAATATATTATTTATATATATATATATATTATATATTTACGTACGTACGCTAGTATGTATGTTGTATGTATGTATGTATGTATCTATGTATGTATTATGTATGCATGCATGTATGCATGTATGCATGTTGCTTTATATGAATGTATGTATGTATGTATGTATGTATGTAAGTATGTATGAATCGGAATGTTAAGTATTATGTACTGAATGTATGATGTAGAATAAATGTCCGTATGTTTGTATGTATTGTATGTCCGTACGTACGTATCGTACGTATGTTGATGCATGTATTGCCAATGTATGCATGTATGCATGTAGTAGTGATCGTGCTTGCGTTGCCTGCGTGTGGTGCACCCCTGTGTTGTCTTTTCGTGAGGCTGCCTGTCCATAGATAGATCATCATGATTTTTTACCGGCAGCACATCCCCAATAAAAAACATCAACAAACAACAAAATATGTACATTGTCCTATCACCGTTTGCCACTACTTCTGATAAGGGGACTACAAAAGAAAATTCTGTCCACGGTTTTCTTACGAATGTTGGCAAAATGCCCGCGTTCTATAATCTCCCCCCCTTCCCCCCCCCCCCCCCCCCCACCCCCCCCCCCCCCCCCCCCCCCCCCCCGAAACTGTTTCCAGAAAGTTGTACTGTTAAAGAGTGTCTAAAAGGAATATACGTGTACTATCTAAAAAGGAAGGTTTCCTGACTACAAGAAAGGTGAACCTGACTAAAAAGAAAGATGGAAGTGTAATATAAAAAGAAAGGTTTGTATGATTAAAAAGAAAGGTGTATAGTGACTGAAAAGAAAGGTGTAGTGACTAAAAAGAAAGGTGTGGTACTAGCTTAAAAGAAAGGTGTGTGATGAAAAGAAAAGGTGCATAGTGACTAAAAAGAAGGCATAGTGACGAAAAAGAAAGGTGTGTTGTGACTAAAAAGAAAGGGCCTAGTGACTAAAAAGAAAGGTGTGTTGTGACTAAAAAGAAAGGCATAGTGAGACTAAAAGGAGAGGTGTGTTGTGACAAAAAAAGAAAGGGTGTAGTATCAACTGTGTGACTAAAAAGAAAGGTGTGTACAGGACTAAAAAACAAAGTGTAGTGACTAAAATGAAATTTGTGTAGTGAATAAAAAAGAAGGTGTAGTGACTATAAGAAGGTTTACTGGACTAAAAAGAAAGGGGTGTTGTGACTAAAAAGAGAGGTGTTACTGACTAAAAAGAAAAGTTGTACTAACAAAAAGAAATTTGTAATGACTTAAAAAATAGAAAGTGTAGTGACAAAGATGAAAGGGTGTATGACTAAAAGAAAGGCGTGTTCTGACCTAAAAAGAAATATGTACTGAAAATTAAAAAATGTATGACAAACAGTAAGGTGTACTGAATAAAAAGAAGGTGTGGTATAAAAGAAAGATTTTTACTGACTAAAAAGGAAGGTGTACTGACTACAACGAAAGGTGAGCTGACTAAACGAAAGATGAAGTGAATATAATAAGAAAGGGTACCGACTAAAAAGAAAGGTGTATAGTGACTAAAAAGAAAGGTTGTAGTGACGAAAAAGAAGGCGCGTTGTGACTTAAAAAAGAAAGGTTTGTGTTCTGATAAAAAGAAAGGGTGTCTGTGTAGTAGTGACTATAAAAAGGGGTATTGACTCTAAAAAAAAGAATGGAGTAGTGACTAAATAGAAACGTTTAGTGAATATTAAAAAAGGTTTGTTTTTGTTAGTTTGTACTGCCTATAAAAAAAGAAGGTGTGTGCTAACTAAAAACGGAAGGTGTAGTGACTAAAAAGAAGGTGTACTGAATAAAAGAGAAAGATGTAATGATTTTTTTAAACAGGTGTAGTGACTGAAAAGAAAGGTTTGTGTTATGAGTAAAAAGATCAGGGTGTGTTCTGATGAGTAAAAAGAAAAGATGTATGACTTTAAAAAGAAAGATGTACTGACTTTCGAAAAGATGTATGACTATAAAGAAAGGTGTGTGTGACTAAAGGAAAAGTTTGTATTGACTGTAAAAAAGTGTACTGCCTAAAAAAAGGTTGTGTCTAACTAAAAAGGAAGGTGTTAGTGAACTAAAAAGAAAGGTCGTGTGTACTGAAAAAAAGAGAAAGGATGTAATGATTTTTTTAATAAAGGTGTAGTGACTTAAAAAAGAAAGGTGTGGTATGACGTTAAAAAGAAGATGTATTGACTTAAAAGAAAGATTGTACTGACTTTGAAAAAGATGTTAATGACTAAAAAGAAAGGTTGTTGTAGTGACTAAAGAAGCGTCATGGGTATGTGACTATAAAAAAGTGTACTGAATCAAAAGAAAACGTGTACTGACTATAAAAAAAAGTGTATGACTAAAAAGAAAGGTTTTTGTACGACTAAAAAGAAACGTTGTACTGACTGAAAAGAAACGTTGTTTGTTGACTGAATAAAAGGAAAAGTTGTACTGACCAACGAAAAGTGTACTAATCAAAAGATAAAAGTGAACAGAATTCAAAAGAAAAGTGTACAGAATCAAAAGGAAAAGTGTACAATCAAAGAATGTGTACTGAATCAAAAAGAAAGTGTCCAAATCAAACGAAATGTGTACTGGAATTTCAAAAGAAAAAGTGTATGACTAAAAGAAAAGTGTACGACTAAAATGAAAGATGGTACTGACTTTTTAAAAAAGAAGAAGAGTGTACTAAATCAAAAGAAAAGTGTACTGACTCAAAAAAAAGTGTACTGACTAATTTTTTTTAAAAAAGTGTACTGACAAAAAGAAAAGTGAAACTGAAACAAAAGAAAAAGTGTACTGACTAAAAAGAAAAGTGTACTGAATCAAAAAAAAGTGTACTGACTAATTTTTAAAAAGTGTACTGACTAAAACGAAAGTGTACTGAATCAAAAGAAAAAGTGTACTGACTAAAAAAAAACGTGTACTGACTAAAAAGAAAGTTTTACTGAATAAAATAAAAGTGTACTGACATTAAACGAAAAGTGACTGATCAAAAGAAAAAGGTACGAATCAAAAGAAAAGTGTACAATCAAAAGAAAAGTGCCGAATCCCAAAAAAAAAAAGTGTACTCAATCAAACGAAAAGTGTACAATCAAAAGAAAAAGTGTACTGACTAAAAAGAAAAGTGTCCCGAACAAAAGAAAAGTGTACTGATTTTAAAAAGAAAAGATGACTAAAAAAAAAAGTGTACTGACTAAAAAGAAAGTGTACTGAATCAAAAGAAAGTGTACGATAAAAAAAAAGTTTTACTGATTTAAACGAAAAGTGTACTGTTTCAAGAAAAAATGTACGAATAAAAAGAAAAATTGTACTGATAAAAAGAAAAGTGTACGGGAAAAAAAATTTTTATTAAAAAAAGTACTGACTAAAAGAAAAGTGTACTGATAAAAAAAAAAAAGGTGTACAAAATAAAAGAAAGTGTACTGACAAAAAGAAAAATTTTTTTAAACTGATCAAAAGAAAAGTGTACGAATCAAAAGAAAAAGATGTCTGACTAAAAAAAAAAAGTGTACTGAATCAAAAGAAAAAGTGTATACAATGGACGACTAAAACAAAAGTGTACTGAACCAAAAGAAAAAGTGTACTAAATAAAAGAAAAAGTGTAACTAAAAAAGAAAAGTGTACAAAATTTAAAAAAAAGTGATCTTGACTATAAAAAAAAAGTGTACTGAAAAAAAGAAAAAGTGCACTGAATCAAAAGAAAAAAGTACTAAATCAAAACAAAAGTTACTAAATCCAAAAGAAAAAGTGTACTGACTAAAAAGAAAAATGTACTGAATCAAAAGGAAAAAGTGTACTGAATCAAAAGAAGATGTAGTGACTTAAAAAGAAAGGTGTAGTGACTAAAAAAAATTGTAATGAATAAAAAAAGGTGTGGTGACTTAAAAAAAAAGTTTAGTGAATATAAAAAGAAAGGCGTACTGCCTAAAAAGAAGGTGTACTGAATAAAAAGAAAGATGAAACTGAACAAAAAGAAAGGTGTAGTGACTAAAAAGAAAGTGTACTAACCAAAAAGAAAGGTGTGTTCTGACTAAAAAGAAAGGTGACTGAATCAAAAGAAAGGCACCGACTACGAAACCCCCAACCCCCCAAAAGACGTTTGGCTATTGGAAATAACATTAAATCCATAGTTTTTTTTTACTTGGCCAAGTTTTTACAAAAAATAAATAATAATAATCATAATAAAAATTTAAAAATAAAATAATATTAAAAAAAATAATTTAATAGAAGGTGCATTGGGCTATAACGAAATGAGGTCTATAAAAACTTTTATACTTTTTTGTTCGCCAGGTTCTGGCATGGGCAAGAGAAGAGGTAAGGCATCGTCCCCCCCCCCTCCCCCACAGCTAAGCTAGCCAGCGTTGATGTGCACAGTAACTGTTTGTGGCCTTGGTTTCATAAAGGGGGAAAGGGCTCGCCTAGTGGTTAGACAGTCGCTCGCAATTGACGACCAGGTTCGATTCCCTTTCTAAGGGGGATATTTTCCCTGCAATTAACATTCAGCGCAGACTCACTCCACTCTCCCCCCCAAAACGTAATTCGGATGAGGCTAAACCAGGCCCGTGTGCGAACGCAGCAGAAATCATGCGCACACGTTTACCCCTGTCCCGCTTTTCGTAAAGAGTAGGCCATTGTGTGCCGGTGGGAACCGTGACAGAAATTTACCAATAGCATACACATGGGGACTGGATGTTAAAAAAGCAATTCGGTGCTTATTCATATCTTCGATATAAAAGAATTTTTTTTAAATACCCCACCCCTCCATTTCAAGCAGCTGAAATGGGCACCTGCCCTCTTTCAAAGGTCAAGGAAGTCCCATAAACTATCTTAGGTCATAGGGGGGCGAGGGCGTCAGAGACCTCACATCTCTGGGCCAGCGTTATTGGGGCGGTGGCGCCCATTCTTCCCTCGCTGCTTTACCTTCCTTGCCCCTAAAGAGGGCAGGTACCCATATTACAGCTGGGTGAACTGGGGGGCATGTACTGAAGCAAGGCGCGAAATGGTCACCCATCAATTGGTAACAGCTCGGACGCTGTTACTTCCCTTGGCTGGGGGAAAAGCGAGCGAGGGCTCCGGCCACTGAGCTACCCCGCCTCTGTTCTACGGACACAGAACGCAGCCCAAAGCCAGCGAGGGAGGGGCGGAATCGGAGGCCCCCTCAAGATAGCTTGCCGGGTTAGACTCAATGGAGGCCTCTGATATCAACCCCAACTGTACCAGTTCTTCCCCCACAAACTCTCCTGACCTTGGGTTTTTCTCCCACCCCTAGGGCGAGGGCCTCTTGACCAACTCTGAATGTCCAACAACTGAAGGAAATCGGAGGTTCTAGCGGTTAACGGCCTGTTAGAAAGCGAAAAAGTCCTGGTGGAAGAGTGCGGTGGGTTCGTATCCCGTCTGGCCCGAACTTTTCCATCCATTAGCCATGAGTGGTGGTTGGGCGCTAGACTTTAACGGGATGAGACGATACGAGGTCCCGTGTTTGTTACAGAATATTATTGCCGCGCACGTAAGATCCACGGCAACAAGCGAGTTGTCCTGGCAAAAATTTTAGCAAAAAAGCACTCTGATCGGGAAGAAAATACAGTTGCAGACCAAAAAAAAAAGGAAAAAAAAGAAAGGTGGCGAGCTCTTGTGGCGAGCGCAGTCTCGGTTGAGAGCAGCCGAATTTCACGCAGAGAAATCTCGTGACGTAAAGTGGTATAAATGAAACATAAAATAAATGAAAAATTCTTCTCACAAACCTCTCCTGACAGTGTTGTTGGGGTTGTGGTATTTTTTTCTCCCCCCTCTCTCCCACCCCCACCCCAGGGAGGTCTCATACAAATTGAATGTCAAAAAACAATCTTTCCTCACTAAACCGTCTTCACGCTGTCTTTTCACGGTGGCCTTTGAGGACATCATCGCAGAACCCGACGGCACTCCGCTCCAGCGACTGCTGTGGCGGATGCTCCTACTCTCCTTCACTGCGCCAAGAGGTCTGCTACAACCTCCATGTCCATCTCTGCGCCTGGCCCGCTTCGCTGTCTGCAGGGGCTGCGAGTTCGCCGGGCATCACCTTCGTCCACGTGTGGTACTACACGCCTGCCTGCGGGCTCTGCATGGATCAACTGGGCTGCGCCAACAGGTCTTCGGACCTTTTGTCACCCCCTGTCTGCAGTGCTGTATCGGGTCCCCTCTGCGAGACCTGCGGCCTTCTTCTTCAGCAACAATCGGTCGTCAAGAACGCTAAGCTGAATGTTCAGGGGTGGTTGTTGTTTTTGGCGGCGAGGCCGGGGGTGCGGCGGAGAACAGAACGAAATCCTGGTTTTCTTTTTGGTTTTTTTGGCTTTACTGTGATTATTTGTTTTGTGAAGTGTTGTGTGGGACGGGATTTTTCACGCTACCGTTTTTATATAAAAAAAATAATATTTTTTCCAAAATTTTTTGCTTTTGGTGATTATTTTTTATGGTGAAAGTTGTCATAATCTTTATATCTTATTTCCTCTGTCCATTATATCTCGTGTTTTTTTTTTAAAACAAATTTCACGATATTTGCGTTCTGAATAATGTCTTGATTGTTTGATTTTTTGTTTTGTAACCAAATTTCACGATTTGCGCTCTGAATAATTTGGGCTATAGAAAGATCACTATTTGTGATTCTATCTTTGTTTTCGTTGTTCTGAAACCTCTTTCTTTATAAGAGCCCTTCACCTGCTTCTGTGGTTGGTAATTGTTGAGCTTATTTATTTTTTATTTTTTATTAATTCGTTAGTATCGAGGATATGAAATACAAGCGTATTAACAAGAACAGTGAAAGTCTTAAGTATATCTGTGATATCTGGCTTCCAAAACCCTGTCCCCTTAGGATCAGAAGCGTCTGGAGTACGAGATTGAGTTAACGACTTGTAGTGATACTTCAGATCGCGTATATCTGTTATTTATGGCTTCCAAACCCTGTCACCTTCCGGTAACACACAACAAGTTTTGTTTTTCAAACTTTTTAACATTAGATTAAATCCGTCCGAACGATATCACGTGTCTGTGTTTCTTTTGGGGAAAAGAACCAGGAAAACAACCATTTGATTGATAGGTTCTTCTCAAATTCACGACATAGATATGCGCGGCGCAGCGCGCGCGCGCGCGTGTGGTGTGTGTGTGGGTGGTGTGTGGGTGTGTGTGGTGTGTGTGTTAGTGTGTGTGCGTCGTGTGTCGTGTGTGTGTGTGTTGGTGTGTGTGTCTGAGCACGCTCAGACACACGGCACGCCACGCATGGACACATGCACACAACAACATATACACACACATTGCGTCAGGGAGCATCTTGCCGCACACGTTCAATCCGGTTCCGCTTTTCGTATGAGTAGGCCATTGTGTGCCGGTGGGAACAGATGACAGAATGACAAATCGCATACACACGGGGACTGGATGTAAAAAAAAAGCAAATAAGTGCTTATTCAATTATCCTCGATGTAAAAGAATTAAAATTAAATATTAAAGAATAAAAAAAATAATAAAAAATAAAACATCCTGCGCCGCGCGGTATGCATGCGCACGCACGTACGCACGCCACCGGAACAGGCTTGGCACATCTCCATATTGCCCTGGCATTAGGACACTGCAGCCGGTGGTTTAAGACCGGTGTGACTTCAAACATAGGGGTCCATAAGTCGTTGTTCGCACCTCGGATGCGCGGCGTCGTCTTGGGTAACATTAAGGGTGGGGATTTATACGGTTTCCAGCTCACTTCAAGAAGTTATTATTTTATTTAAAATTTTATTTTCATTTTATTCTTTTTATAACTGAGGATAATGAATAAGCACTCATGTGCTTTTTTTAAACACCCAGTCCCTAGTGTATGCAGTTTTGGAGATTTGTCATCTGAACCCGACACACAATGGCCTACTCATAACCGACAATCGGCAACAGGAATTAAAGTAGTGCGCAAGATATTTGCGTGCGTTCGACACAGGACCTCGGTTTATATGGTCTCATCGAAAGGACTTTTGGGGAGAGTGGGGAATCTGCCCTGCTGTTAACTCCGGGGAAAATATCCCCTTGAAGGACTCGAACCGGGTCGTCAGATTGCGCCCCGCAAAGTTTCTAACACTAGGCTCTCCGTCCCCAGTCCATACCTGTAGTGCCTTAAAATTCCTTCACGTATATACACACGCAGACGATCAAAATTAAAGATCCTGTAATTTAAGCAGCGCGTTGGGCGGTGTTGGAAAATCACGCGCGCTATACCAGCAGGAACCTGTGTACTAAAAAGAATGAGCTGCTCTGCTCTGAACTGGGAGTTTGGTGGCTGAGGCTGAGACCAGCAGGCAGACTTGCTGCTAAGTTCCAGGCACACGATGAAGACCTGGCACTACGTACCTTTGCCTGGCAACGGAAAAACAGAGACAGAGGAGAAGGTTACGGCAGGAATCTGGTTTCATGTCGCATGATTTGGTGTTGTTGTTTTTTCAAACCGAAATGGCAAAGCTCATCATTATAGCTCAGGAAAGTTTTTGTGCCCTTACGATGGACTTGTTGTGGACAACCACAAATGCCAGTGCAAGGCCAAACACAGCTTAACAACACACAACGTAACACAACACAACACACGCTTATACATTCACTGACTGCAGTGCATGCACTGCGCTGCATCACTATACTTCACTGCACTGCACTGCACTCAACTGCCACTGCACTACCTAACACTACACTACACTCACTGCACTGCCTTCACTACACTCACAGCACTACACTTACACTGCATACATCCACTACACTACTTACACTGACTGCAACTGCACTTGCACTGCACTACACTACATACACTTACACTACACTACACAACCTCCCTGCAACTGCATGCACTTGCACTACACTACAACTCCTATACTGCACTGCCCTGCATGTAATGCATACACTACACAGCACTACACCACACCACACCACACACGCAAAACCGGCACCACCGTACTGTACTGTATGTACTGTACTGTACCGTACCGTTACCCTACCTACCACTCCCCTCCACTACACTCCTCACTTACGTTTTTTAAAACTTAAACACGTCCTGATCCACCCCAATGGCAAGTAACGAAAGATACATCACATTAAAAACTTACGACACACAAAAAAACCCGACAACATCAGAAATTAAGGGCTACCACATTCAACTCGCCAAAACTGAATATCTATCTCTCTCTCTCTCTCTTCTCTTCTCTCTCTCTCTCTATTATATCTATATATATATATATATATATATATAGATATATATCTAATATATTATTTCTACGAAACTCTCTTAATCAGCAAAAAAAGACCATCCATCACCGTCTTGATTCCATCTACAAAGGTGCAACAAACCTACGCCTGAATTGGTGCGTGTGCGACTCGTTTCCAACCTCCCCCCCCCCCCCCCCCCCCCCCCCCCCCCCCCCCCCCCCCCCCCCCCCCCCCCCCCCCCCCCCCCGCCGCACTCTAGGTCGCCGCACTGAATTCGGGGAGCCTTCCTGTCGCACTACGTCATTCGACCAAAACGGCACTCTCGAGACATCACGATCAGGGAGTGACACTGGACACATACAGAAACCTCAAAACCACGACCCCCAGGTCCCGGTGAAGTCGGTATCAAAGACAAACGAATTTCCGACTGCCACCCATCCTCCTGCAGTTCCATCTCTTACCTAGACCCGTAGGCCTGCGTACGCTAGTCAGAAGAGACATGACACACAAGGTGACCTAGCAGAGCAGTGCAGGGCCCCTCTGGTGGAGATCGGCGGCAGCCTAACCCTTCACAGTTCCCTGTACAATTTGACTCTGGGATACGACATGGGAACCTGGGGTATTTTTAAAAATTTTATTTATATATGTATTTATTTTTATTTTATTCTTTTATACCTAGGATAATGGCATAAGCCCTTGTGTGCTTTTTTTATTACATCCGGTCCGTGAGTCTGCAAGATTTGTCATTCTGTCATCTGTTCCTACAGACACAATGGCCTACCCATGGCAGAGGCAGAAGATTGAAGATGCGCAGTGGGGGGGGGGGGGGGGGACGTAAGACAACAACATCCCAGAAGATAAGACAGCCAAAAAACACACAACCCACACAAATCATACCACAATGTCAACGTATATTTTACAAACTATATCAAAAAGATATCAAGTTGTCTCAGCCCCAAGGCCTACATCAAAACTCCACTTTCTTGGAACAGAATTCTCTCTAGATGGTTGTTGGTTTTTTCGTTTAGACTAAGGTCGTGTCTTTAAATAAAAACAAGTAAGTATCTATCATCTATCTATTATCTATCTTTTATCTATCTATCTATATGTCCGTAGTCTGTCGACCGTGGGGGCACCCTCAGAGATCAACAACCCGTTCCTCACAACACAGTACCAGACTTAAATTCTGGTACTTCCCCTTTGTAGGCAAAGCATCAGAAAATATTGTTAAACTTTTGCTTTGTTAAGAAGTGTTAGCTCGCTTCCTTTGTTTTCCTCCACTACATCTGTGCACTATATTCTTGTTGATTTATAAACGTTGGAAGGCTTTCGATCTTGCACACTCTCCTGTCTGGCATGTCACCTATCGAGTACTAACTTAACATCTAATAATCTTACAGCTTTTTATTTATTTTCATTTATTTTATTTAATTCATTTAATGGGATAAATGGCACACGCACTCATGAGACTTTTTTTTTTACATCCAGTTCCCATGTGTATGCGGTTTTGTCAATTCTGTCATTGTTCCACCGGCACCACAATGGACTACTCTTTACGAAAAGCGGAACAGGAATTAAACGTGTGCGCAAGAAGTCCTGCGTGCGTTAACACACAGGACTCGGTTATGTCTATCCGAGGACTTTACGGGGAGGAGTGGAGTCTCACGCTGTAACTCTGGGGGGAAAATATCCCATTGACCGGGTAAATCGAACCGGGGTCGTCAGATGCGACGCAATGTTTATCCACTAGGACTATCCCGTCCCCTGAAATTTATCCTGCCTTTTAAGACCATAACACGGCAAACAGCTTATTTTGCCCCAAGTTACCGTCGGCTTTTTTGAATTCTTTGATCTATTTTATTTATTTTATTTATTTTATTTTATTTCATACCACTTTAAGCCACGAAATTTCTCTACGTGGAAATTCGGGCTGCTCTCACCGGGCGACGCGTCGCCACGAGCGCAGCGCCATTTTTTTCTTTTTGGTATGCAATGTGTTTGTTTTTTCTATCAGAGCTGCTGTTTTTTTCTAGCATATTGCAGGACCACTTCTTGTTGCCGTGGGTTCTTTTACGTGCGTGAAAATGTTGTGTACCACAAGGACCTCGGTTATGTCTCATCCGAAAGCCTGCGCCAAAGACACACTCATGGTCGAACGGATGAGGAAAAATTTCGGGCCCAACACGGGATACGACCACCGCACACCACCCGACCGGACTTTTCGCATTTCTAGACGGCGCGTTCCTCTAGACCACCGGATCCATACTCTTGTTTTACAAATTTTAAAACATTTTTACTGGGGCGGAAAGACTTCCCCGACACCCCTCTCTGTCCGGCATAACCAACATTCATGGCACAACAGCATCGAGTACTGCCATAATTCGTGGCTCCGCTCTCCTTACAGATCTAGCATAATCATTCTTTGTCGGAGCTGAATGTGACTGACAATGACGAGTTTTTATCGCGCGATTTGATCGTTTGACTGTGGGCCGAGTCAGAGGTGTTCTTGTATGTAACCGTAGCAGTACTACTGTTAGTAGGGGCTACCGACCAAAATCCCAGCTATGGGCAAATAGCGATTGAGAGGAGAGGGCGCCGCCACGCACTCCACGCCCACATAAATCCCCATGACCAACACTGCAAGAAAGACATGGGCCGGCTCGTGAGGCGGGAATACCTCAGGCCTTCCCTGGAGCGTTCGGATGGAGGTGACAAATATGCGACTGGGACACAAACAATGGCGGTCCACATCCGGTGAGAGGACTCTTTTGGTTCATGGCACATCGTACTTGCACGCAGTGGAAGATCCAAGAGCTAACCACGCCTTACGACGGTCGGAATGGGACATACTTGGACTGGCCGAAGTGGTAGGGTGGCTTCGGCGCCACAACCGAAGAGTTCACACCTATGGTATAGTGGCGACGCTCCAAAACACCAACACGAGTGGATTTCTTGTCAACAGACGAGGACTAACAGTGTATCCGCTGTACCCAATCTAAGTAGATGATACCATGCGTTCTTTTTGTCGCAGCAAACCCACACAACATGACCATATACACGTCTATGCACCACATCAGATTCCGATGATGAAGCACTGAGATGTTTTCTACGCGGCTTTGGATGAGCCGCATCAAATAACTCCAACGACGACTTTCTGTGATCAGGGCGAGTGGAATGCAGCTCGGACCTGGACGCTTATGACAATGGCCAGGGAAAATAGCCGTTTTGGCGTGCACGCCACCAAACGTATTCGATGGTCTCAGACCTTTTTGGACATTGCAAGCCGGAATCTTCTGTCGCCAACCTATACCCCAAAGAATCAAGAAGCACGCCGTGGCACTCCACCAAATGGTAAAGATAATCACAAGATTGACTACATCTTGGCCCCAAACGATTTAAGTTCGAGCATACAAAGCCGACAGAACTTTCTGGCGTGATATCGGCAGTGAAACGTATGTATCTGCCTTACCGATCCAGCTGAAGACCAGAACCGCGGAAATCCCGTTTGCGGTTTAACTGGCAAGCTGAGGACCCCGGAAGTCGCTGAAATTTTAAAGCTGAGATCGGGGGCCGAATTTGAGCCTTGAATTTCTCCAAGCTGACATCCAACCTCACTGAGCCTTCACCACGACCATTCAGGAGACAGGCTGGGATTTGGGAAAGAAGGACAAGAACAAAGTGGGTTACCAACGATATCTGGACCTGTGCGATCAACGTAGGGCTCTAAAGCCCGAGAAGAACAAAATACCCAGAAGACGGCCGAAGAGTATGAACAGTCAACAGGTTCAATCACGAAGAGATGGACCGAGGCATGGGGAATGTTGTAGAACAAAGCTCACGGCTTGAGAAGGCACTGGCGAAAGGAGACAGCAAGGAGGGTACCAGACCATCACGGTAGCTAACAAGTCCCGCAGCCGAAGGATCCGTCTGCAGACAAAGATGGGGTCAGTCCTTAAGACACCGCCTATCCGAAGAGATGGAACAGAATATTGCAGCGACCTGTACAAACTACAAGTGAAGGCTGATCGAACAAATTCCACGAGCAAGATCCCAGGACCTGATCCGACCGCACACAGGCGTGGCGGAAGAGGTAGGACGAAGCAGTAAGATTCCTTGAAAGGAGGCCGTCACCAGGGATTGACACATCGGCTGAGTCATCAAAGAACGGAGGCCCGGAGATGATCAAGGAATAAAATATTGCCAACCGTCTGGACCAGCAAGAGTGGCACTGAACAGGGGACCACAATCATCATAGGTCCCTACCAAGAGGCTACCTGAAGAAGTGCCACAATTTTCAGCCAAACCGTTGATCAAGCCCATCCAGCAAAGTTTGGCTAGCTATGCCTTTGACCAGACTGAAAACCACAAGAGAAGAAATCTCTCCGACGATACAGGCGGATTCAGACCAGGTGACGCCTGGACGCGCAGATCTTCAACAATCAGATTGCTATAGAGAAATGTTCTCCAAACTCAATACGCTCTAAAAATTCCTTGACTTCAAGCAGGCCTTCGACCGAGTGTGGCAAGAAGCTTGTGGCAAGTCATGAGGACAATACTTCGACGAGGACTACCTTCAAGTCATCCTCATGGGTGGAGAAATCGGGAGTTCTACCGGCGTCAGTTGGAGTTCGAAGGTGCCCGCTAACCGATTCTTTTCAACGTGTTCTGGAGCATCATGCAGGCGGCCACTGACTTCACGTCCCCAATCACACTAGGAGGCATGGCCAGTCTGCATTTCGAATCGAGACCGATATGTGTCTCATGGTCCGCAGGTGAAGAGCATCCAGGATTCACCACCCGATGGAACCATCAGCCAATGCCACGGTATGGAGATCAGCACGAAAAGAGCAATGATCTAGAGAAACAGTACTACACCAAACCCTCCCACCCGCATCAAGATGAGTGGCGAGACACTAGAGGGGTAGAAACTTTCAGTCCTTGGAGCAGTCATCACCCAACAGGTACGGGACACAAGAGGTAAGATCAGACTAGGCTGTGCACTCTCCTCCAAGGGACTTAAGCTGGCGAAAGTGAGCGAGAAAAACCATACCCTCAGAACCAATAAGGTCAGACTCAACAGGCATCTACACATCCATTGCCTTGTACAGTGTGAAGCCCTGGACATTACTGCGAATCTAGAACGTCGAATTCAAGCTTAGAGATGAAGTGTCAGGCGGCTTGAACATCACTACGCGACCGTTAAAACCAATGAACTACGTCTCTGCAGCAGATATCGAGGACACTGGCTGGCAAACAAGCACCATTGCTTAGATACCGTCAAACGGAGGGACATGCAATGTTGGCGACACACAAGCATAACAGCTGTCAAAGACCGTCTGCAGGGCCTGGAGGAAGGAGCACGGTAGCGGGACGACTCGCAAAAGCTGGCTATCCAATAAGGATAGTATTGTTTTTTGAGGTAGTGGACGGCTAACTGTACCAACCAGGAAAGCAAGTCCCGGGGACAGAAACCCTTTGGCGTCCACTTGCAGCGTCCGTGCGGGTCCCCAACGGTTCGTCCCGACAAGGGATGCGTGAGTGAGTGAGTGAATGGTGGGCCCAGAGCTTTCCCCCCCCCCTTCCCCCCTTTTTCATTCCCTTCCGTTTTTCTTCCCTTTCTCTCTCTCTCTCAAAGAAAAAAAAAAGACGAACGAAAGAACGCTAATAAGAACGACCGGACGAACGACAGAAGAAAGGAGTGAAAGGAAATTTCAAACCGCGCCACTTCGTGAGCTGAATGTTCTGTTCCTTCGGAAAAATCGGGCACATTAACCCCCTCTTGCGCTCTTCCATGGCTGCTGTGCCACGCAGAAGTTAGACTATAGATCAGTACCCTTGTTACAAATGTTCCACAAAACTGACCGCTCCTACCTTCGTGCATATCTTCACCTGTACACTCTTCACGTTCCTCGCTTGCAGCAGATACCTTGTGCTTCGAAATCCTAGATTCAACAAATTACTGTGGCGCCGACTTTATTCTTTCGGGTCCAACGACGGAATGAGCTCCCTCTTCTCTTTTCGCCAGAAGCCTAGCTATGGACACTTTTCAAACAAGCTCAAGGACATATTTATTTCAAACCTAGATTTCCCCCTCTATCTCATATCAGAACTTCCCCCCCTTCATAAACCATGTCCTATCCCCTGCTAAGTATAAGATGTTGTGTGCCTGTGTGTGTGTATTGTGCTTTTGAAAAAACATTTTGACTATTGCAATTTTTATTATAGATTTGGTCTGCAGCGTCATGTTTGTATATCAGTTTGACAACTATTTGATTATTTGTCTTTGGTTTGGATTAGTATGACTGTGTACTATTTAGGTGAATGAAGCGCTTAGATTTGTCTTTGCAGATGTAGCGCAATATACGTTCCAATTATTATTATTATTTATTATTATTATTCTTATTATTATTGTTATTATTATTATTATTATTCCCTTCCTTTTTCTCCCCATTCCCCTCTCTCTTAAAAAAAAGAAACAAAGAGGGAAAACGGATAGAAAGAAAACGACAAAAGAACGAAACGAACGACACGACGGACGGCCGGACGAACGACCGGCCGGGGACGGACGGCCGAACGAACGGACGAACGAACGGCCGGACGCACGAACGGACGGACGAACGAAAGAAAGGAGAAGAAAAAGGAAAAATTCAACAACTCATATAGATAGCACTAGCAAACCCTACACTTAAAAATTGACTCCTTGGCGAGCGTAAAACACAAAACTCACCTTACATTCATTACAGACACCCTTCAGGATTCGAACCATACTTATGTGACCCGGGGGACGGATCGCCTAGTGGTTCAGAACATTGCGTCGCAATCTGACGACCGGGTTCGATTCGTTAAGGGGGATCTTTTTCCCCGGAGTTAAATCAGTGCCGACTCCACTCTCCCCTCAAAAGGTCTTTCGCTGAGACTATAAGCCCGGCCCTGTGTGCGAACGCACGCAGAACATTTGCGCACACGTTAACTCTTGTTCCGCTTTTTGTCAGAGTAGGCATTAGTGTTGCAGTGGGCACAGATGCCCAGAATTTAAAAACCGCAAATAACGGGATGGACAGCACATGTGTGTTTTCCATTATTCGATCTAACGACTAATACATCAATACATACATAAAATAAATAAAAAGGGATTGAATCAAACACTTTTACCACTAGCCTACACGCGCTAATCAAGTCATGTATCACACCCTAAAGGTGACAACATACGTCACTATAGTTATTTTTTTTTTTCAACTTATTATTTATATTTTGAGGCTAATTGGAATAAACACTCTGTGATTTTTTTTACATCGAGTCGTGTGTATGCAGTTTTGTCGATTTTGTCATCCGATAGAGTGGGACTAGAGCCAAACAACCGTCTCCATTAATGAAGGGTTCTTATCCCGGTGGGGATGCCGTGAGGGAGGGGGGCTGTCATTATAAATAGCATCCACTTTGCAAACATACATTCTAAGCTAGGAATTTCCTCTTTTCTATCCCTCTCTTTGATTCTGCCTCGTTCTTTTCCTCTTGACACCTTCCTTGTTTGTTTTTTTCCGCCTTCTTGTGTTCCATTCTACAGACCTCCTTTTTTCCCCCTAGGTCACAAAAAACACCCACCAAAAAAGATATTCTTCCATGCGACGAAATCGGCTGTGCTGGGCCTGACTTGAAGGCGCTTCAACGGCAGGCGCGACGCCTTTTCGCTCATAATATGAGAACAAAACAGTTGTGTCTAAAGCGATCGACGACGGCGAGACGAAGAAGAAGAAGTTGTGTCTTGAACCCTGTAAGAGTTATCAGACTTTGTGTTCACTGGGCACAAGGGAGGCTTAAAATCAAATGTCCTAGTCAGACAAGTCAAGTCATGTCGAGTAAGTAAGTTAAGTCACAGTCACGTCAACACACTATCATCATCCATGAAGGGCAATTACAATAACTGGCATCAAAAATTCAAAAAGACACACACAAAAAAAGCTATTTTCCTTTTGGTTAAAACTTCCAAACTGACGTCCCATTTTTACAAAAACACGAAAACACACACACCCACCCCCACACCCACACACACAACAACACACCACACACAAACCCACACACGCACCATCCATTGTGCACACAATGTTAAACCATTGACACAGAAAAAACCTCCTAATTATTTACGCTCGCACGTACGCACACGACCCCAGCGCGGTACGGGTAGTGCGCGCGCAACCCACACCACCCACACAACACACTCACCCCACAACACAACACATCATACACCAATATATGAATTCATTAGCGCAGTGTAATATGAATACGTAAAAACGAATTCTACTTTCGTACAAGTCTCTGTTGTCCAGGTTGAATGACAGCTGTACCGACGAAGCTCTAGCCTCATGAGTGGGCATTGAGGTGCGCATCGCACGAGGAGAAACTGGGACAGAATCACGGACAGAATTTCTACAGAACGGACGCCACCTTTACCGGGAGGTAATTAATCTCACATACAAAGAGGGGAAAATCTGGACCCCGGTCATGCTATTAATGTGCGGACCTGTCCTTTGAGGACCGATTTCACACACACAGGAGGATCACTATGGCTTAAATATCACTGCATGTCATGGTAAGACTTTAAAGGAAAAATAAAAAAAAAATAAAACAAAAAAAAAAAAAAAAAAAAAAAAGAAAAAAGAAGTAAAAAAGGAAAAGAAAAAAAGAAAAAAAAGTAAAAAAAAAAAAGACAAAAAAAAGAAGAAACGAAAAAAAAAAAAAAAAAAAGAAAAAAAAAAGAAAAAAAAATAAAAAAAGAAAAAAAAAAAAAAAAAAAAAAAAAAAAAAAAAACAGAAACACCAAAAAAAAAAAAAAAGAAAAAAGGAAAAAGAAAAAAAAAAAAAAACAAAAAAAGAAAAAAAAAAAAAAAGAAAAAGAAAAAAAAAAAAAAAGAAAGAAAAAAACAAAAAAAAAAAAAAAAAAAAAACAAAAAAAAAAAAAAAAAAAAAAATAAAAAAAAAAGAAAACAAAAAAAAAAAAAAAAAAAAACACGAAAAAAAAAAAAAAAAGAAAGAAAAAAAAGGGGCATGAAAAAACAAAATAAAAATAAAAAAAACAAAAAAAAAGACAGAAAAAAAAAAAAAAAAAAAAAAGAAAAAAAAAAAGGGAAAAAAAAAAAACACAACAAAAAAAAAAAAAAAAAAAAAAAAAAAAAGGGGCATTGTGATGGGTCAAGAAGGCAGAAACTAGACAAGAAGTCTTGACAACAACAAAAAAGAAGAAGAAAAGAAAAGGAACAGCAGAAACAAGTGAGAGATAGAGAAGAGGCATTCGTTAGCAGAAGGTGGCCCCCACCCACCCGGATTGCCATTCTATGACAAGTCCCTGTATCCCCAGGGGGTTGGGTGGTGGTGGTGGGGGTGGTTGGTGGTGGGTGGGTGGTGGTTAATATTAAACTAACAAGGATTTGTCTTTTGGATTTATCATCAGTGGACAGAGGCGATTCAGGAATTTTGAGAAACATTTCTTTCTCGCATTCAGCTGTCTTTCTTCTTTTCCAATGTAATCATTTCTTTTTTCCCCTTTTATTTCTACGTAATTTGATTAAAACAAAACTATACCATTCTCCTCCTCTTTCTAGAGTACGTTGTTTTACCACCGTCGCACTTAAGCAAACATAATTTATGATGTTGCACACAAATACTCTATCCATCTGTACCCCAATACTCAATCCATATCTTACACCAATACTCACTCAATGTGTACACAAAATATTCAAGACGGGGAAGGCCACCCAACGTACAGGGGGGTCTGAGTACAGGTATAATTGATGCAATCAACACACACACACACACACACAAACACAACACGAGGCACGCACACACACACACACACACTCCTCTCTCTCTCTCTCTCTCTCTTCGTCTAATATCACTTAAAACGGGAAAGACTTTAAAGAAGAGGCCATCTGCACCACATGCAAGGAGTACTCAAAGGCGCAACTAATCGTTTCATGTGTTTGTTCTTATCGACTTCACCCTCCTCCATCTCTCTTCTCTTCTCTCTCTCTCCTTCTCTCTCACTTCTCTTCTCTCCTCTCTCTCTTCTCTCCCTCTCTCTCTCTCTCTAGCTCCTGTTTTATTCTTCTTTAAAAACACTATTTTATCGAGGCTACTGGAATTAAGCATTTATATGCTTATTTTCATCCAGTCTCGTGGTAATGCGGTTTTGTAAATTGTCATCTGTTCCCACCGGCACACAATGGCCCAACTTCTTACGACAAAAGGGAACAGGCTTTTTAACGTTGTGCGCAAAATGTTCTGCGTGCGTTCGTACGCGGGGACTTCTGCTGCAGATACCTTGTGCTTACGAAATACCTGAGTCCGCCAGTCCACGTCGGCCCTCGCTCTTTCTTGTTTCTGGTCCATCCGTCTGGAATGGACCTCCTTCTCTCTCTCCGCCAAAGCCTACTTATGATACTATTAATCCAGCCTAAAGCATTTATTTCAAACTAAGATTCTTTCCTCATGTTTCATTTCCATTCTGTCTCTGCATCAAACAGCCAACTCCCCCTCCCATCCCCCTGTGGAGTGTACAACCTTTGTGTGTGTGTGTGTGGGGGGGGGGGGGGGCGCGCGCGCAGTGTGTGTGTTTACATTTGAATTTGTTAACCACTAACAAATTGTAACTGGCTGCATGTGAAAGACTAGATGATTGAAAGCGCATGATTTGATTTTTTGGGCAAGATATCGTGCTGTATTAAATTCCAAGGATTATTAATTGTTTATTATTGTTGTTGTTGTTATTATTAATATATAATTATTATCATCATATTAATCTTACATTTGAATTTGTAAAAAATCTCTTAATGTCAATGGCTGACTGTAACAGGACTAAGCTGATGACAAGCGCTTGATTTGTTTTTTTGGGGCAAGATCTAGCGCCTTATAAATTCCATGTAATATATTATTATTCATATTAATATTTATTATTATCATTCATCATATCATCATTATTCTTCTATTATTATTATTATTATTCACATAGACGCTAACTTTTACACTTACTCTCCCCTAATGATAAAGGATGGGTGTGTTTTCACGTGGGCGCGCAGGGGGTTAAATGGTACGGTACGATCACAACATACACAATTCATCTACACTCTCTCTTCCAATTCTTTTCCCTGGACCGGAGCGACAGACCCGTCACGGGTACCCAGTCAAGGCAAACTTTGAACCCTACACTCTCGGGCACTGTGAAGTTTAGGGAGCAACCTTATACCACTAGGTTGCCACGATCCCAACTGCTAAGGAAAATGGCCGCGGACTGTTTGACACAGCCATTGGTTTTATTAATGGGTCATATGTGAATTGTTTTGCCTGTTCTAGAAATCTGGAGGAAAACAGGATTTCTTTGACACTTACCGGAACACATTCAAATGCAAATTTTAAAAAGGACCTAGAAGGTGCATTGGGCTATAACGAAATGAGGTCTATAAAAACTTTTATACTTTTTTGTTCGCCAGGTTCTGGCATGGGCAAGAGAAGAGGTAAGGCATCGTCCCCCCCCCCTCCCCCACAGCTAAGCTAGCCAGCGTTGATGTGCACAGTAACTGTTTGTGGCCTTGGTTTCATAAAGGGGGAAAGGGCTCGCCTAGTGGTTAGACAGTCGCTCGCAATTGACGACCAGGTTCGATTCCCTTTCTAAGGGGGATATTTTCCCTGCAATTAACATTCAGCGCAGACTCACTCCACTCTCCCCCCCAAAACGTAATTCGGATGAGGCTAAACCAGGCCCGTGTGCGAACGCAGCAGAAATCATGCGCACACGTTTACCCCTGTCCCGCTTTTCGTAAAGAGTAGGCCATTGTGTGCCGGTGGGAACCGTGACAGAAATTTACCAATAGCATACACATGGGGACTGGATGTTAAAAAAGCAATTCGGTGCTTATTCATATCTTCGATATAAAAGAATTTTTTTTAAATACCCCACCCCTCCATTTCAAGCAGCTGAAATGGGCACCTGCCCTCTTTCAAAGGTCAAGGAAGTCCCATAAACTATCTTAGGTCATAGGGGGGCGAGGGCGTCAGAGACCTCACATCTCTGGGCCAGCGTTATTGGGGCGGTGGCGCCCATTCTTCCCTCGCTGCTTTACCTTCCTTGCCCCTAAAGAGGGCAGGTACCCATATTACAGCTGGGTGAACTGGGGGGCATGTACTGAAGCAAGGCGCGAAATGGTCACCCATCAATTGGTAACAGCTCGGACGCTGTTACTTCCCTTGGCTGGGGGAAAAGCGAGCGAGGGCTCCGGCCACTGAGCTACCCCGCCTCTGTTCTACGGACACAGAACGCAGCCCAAAGCCAGCGAGGGAGGGGCGGAATCGGAGGCCCCCTCAAGATAGCTTGCCGGGTTAGACTCAATGGAGGCCTCTGATATCAACCCCAACTGTACCAGTTCTTCCCCCACAAACTCTCCTGACCTTGGGTTTTTCTCCCACCCCTAGGGCGAGGGCCTCTTGACCAACTCTGAATGTCCAACAACTGAAGGAAATCGGAGGTTCTAGCGGTTAACGGCCTGTTAGAAAGCGAAAAAGTCCTGGTGGAAGAGTGCGGTGGGTTCGTATCCCGTCTGGCCCGAACTTTTCCATCCATTAGCCATGAGTGGTGGTTGGGCGCTAGACTTTAACGGGATGAGACGATACGAGGTCCCGTGTTTGTTACAGAATATTATTGCCGCGCACGTAAGATCCACGGCAACAAGCGAGTTGTCCTGGCAAAAATTTTAGCAAAAAAGCACTCTGATCGGGAAGAAAATACAGTTGCAGACCAAAAAAAAAAGGAAAAAAAAGAAAGGTGGCGAGCTCTTGTGGCGAGCGCAGTCTCGGTTGAGAGCAGCCGAATTTCACGCAGAGAAATCTCGTGACGTAAAGTGGTATAAATGAAACATAAAATAAATGAAAAATTCTTCTCACAAACCTCTCCTGACAGTGTTGTTGGGGTTGTGGTATTTTTTTCTCCCCCCTCTCTCCCACCCCCACCCCAGGGAGGTCTCATACAAATTGAATGTCAAAAAACAATCTTTCCTCACTAAACCGTCTTCACGCTGTCTTTTCACGGTGGCCTTTGAGGACATCATCGCAGAACCCGACGGCACTCCGCTCCAGCGACTGCTGTGGCGGATGCTCCTACTCTCCTTCACTGCGCCAAGAGGTCTGCTACAACCTCCATGTCCATCTCTGCGCCTGGCCCGCTTCGCTGTCTGCAGGGGCTGCGAGTTCGCCGGGCATCACCTTCGTCCACGTGTGGTACTACACGCCTGCCTGCGGGCTCTGCATGGATCAACTGGGCTGCGCCAACAGGTCTTCGGACCTTTTGTCACCCCCTGTCTGCAGTGCTGTATCGGGTCCCCTCTGCGAGACCTGCGGCCTTCTTCTTCAGCAACAATCGGTCGTCAAGAACGCTAAGCTGAATGTTCAGGGGTGGTTGTTGTTTTTGGCGGCGAGGCCGGGGGTGCGGCGGAGAACAGAACGAAATCCTGGTTTTCTTTTTGGTTTTTTTGGCTTTACTGTGATTATTTGTTTTGTGAAGTGTTGTGTGGGACGGGATTTTTCACGCTACCGTTTTTATATAAAAAAAATAATATTTTTTCCAAAATTTTTTGCTTTTGGTGATTATTTTTTATGGTGAAAGTTGTCATAATCTTTATATCTTATTTCCTCTGTCCATTATATCTCGTGTTTTTTTTTTAAAACAAATTTCACGATATTTGCGTTCTGAATAATGTCTTGATTGTTTGATTTTTTGTTTTGTAACCAAATTTCACGATTTGCGCTCTGAATAATTTGGGCTATAGAAAGATCACTATTTGTGATTCTATCTTTGTTTTCGTTGTTCTGAAACCTCTTTCTTTATAAGAGCCCTTCACCTGCTTCTGTGGTTGGTAATTGTTGAGCTTATTTATTTTTTATTTTTTATTAATTCGTTAGTATCGAGGATATGAAATACAAGCGTATTAACAAGAACAGTGAAAGTCTTAAGTATATCTGTGATATCTGGCTTCCAAAACCCTGTCCCCTTAGGATCAGAAGCGTCTGGAGTACGAGATTGAGTTAACGACTTGTAGTGATACTTCAGATCGCGTATATCTGTTATTTATGGCTTCCAAACCCTGTCACCTTCCGGTAACACACAACAAGTTTTGTTTTTCAAACTTTTTAACATTAGATTAAATCCGTCCGAACGATATCACGTGTCTGTGTTTCTTTTGGGGAAAAGAACCAGGAAAACAACCATTTGATTGATAGGTTCTTCTCAAATTCACGACATAGATATGCGCGGCGCAGCGCGCGCGCGCGCGTGTGGTGTGTGTGTGGGTGGTGTGTGGGTGTGTGTGGTGTGTGTGTTAGTGTGTGTGCGTCGTGTGTCGTGTGTGTGTGTGTTGGTGTGTGTGTCTGAGCACGCTCAGACACACGGCACGCCACGCATGGACACATGCACACAACAACATATACACACACATTGCGTCAGGGAGCATCTTGCCGCACACGTTCAATCCGGTTCCGCTTTTCGTATGAGTAGGCCATTGTGTGCCGGTGGGAACAGATGACAGAATGACAAATCGCATACACACGGGGACTGGATGTAAAAAAAAAGCAAATAAGTGCTTATTCAATTATCCTCGATGTAAAAGAATTAAAATTAAATATTAAAGAATAAAAAAAATAATAAAAAATAAAACATCCTGCGCCGCGCGGTATGCATGCGCACGCACGTACGCACGCCACCGGAACAGGCTTGGCACATCTCCATATTGCCCTGGCATTAGGACACTGCAGCCGGTGGTTTAAGACCGGTGTGACTTCAAACATAGGGGTCCATAAGTCGTTGTTCGCACCTCGGATGCGCGGCGTCGTCTTGGGTAACATTAAGGGTGGGGATTTATACGGTTTCCAGCTCACTTCAAGAAGTTATTATTTTATTTAAAATTTTATTTTCATTTTATTCTTTTTATAACTGAGGATAATGAATAAGCACTCATGTGCTTTTTTTAAACACCCAGTCCCTAGTGTATGCAGTTTTGGAGATTTGTCATCTGAACCCGACACACAATGGCCTACTCATAACCGACAATCGGCAACAGGAATTAAAGTAGTGCGCAAGATATTTGCGTGCGTTCGACACAGGACCTCGGTTTATATGGTCTCATCGAAAGGACTTTTGGGGAGAGTGGGGAATCTGCCCTGCTGTTAACTCCGGGGAAAATATCCCCTTGAAGGACTCGAACCGGGTCGTCAGATTGCGCCCCGCAAAGTTTCTAACACTAGGCTCTCCGTCCCCAGTCCATACCTGTAGTGCCTTAAAATTCCTTCACGTATATACACACGCAGACGATCAAAATTAAAGATCCTGTAATTTAAGCAGCGCGTTGGGCGGTGTTGGAAAATCACGCGCGCTATACCAGCAGGAACCTGTGTAATAAAAAGAATGAGCTGCTCTGCTCTGAACTGGGAGTTTGGTGGCTGAGGCTGAGACCAGCAGGCAGACTTGCTGCTAAGTTCCAGGCACACGATGAAGACCTGGCACTACGTACCTTTGCCTGGCAAAGGGAAAACACAGAGAAGAGGAGAAGGTTACGGCAGAATCTGTGTTTCATGTCGCACTGTTTTGTGTTGTTGTTTTTTCAAACCGAAAGGCAAAGCTCATAATTATAGCTCAGGAAAGTGTGACACTACCGATGCGACTTGTTGTGGAAAACCACAAATGCAAGTGCAAGGCCAAACACAGCTTAAAAACACACAACGTAACACAACACAACACACGCTTATACATTCACTGACTGCAGTGCATGCACTGCGCTGCATCACTATACTTCACTGCACTGCACTGCACTCAACTGCCACTGCACTACCTAACACTACACTACACTCACTGCACTGCCTTCACTACACTCACAGCACTACACTTACACTGCATACATCCACTACACTACTTACACTGACTGCAACTGCACTTGCACTGCACTACACTACATACACTTACACTACACTACACAACCTCCCTGCAACTGCATGCACTTGCACTACACTACAACTCCTATACTGCACTGCCCTGCATGTAATGCATACACTACACAGCACTACACCACACCACACCACACACGCAAAACCGGCACCACCGTACTGTACTGTATGTACTGTACTGTACCGTACCGTTACCCTACCTACCACTCCCCTCCACTACACTCCTCACTTACGTTTTTTAAAACTTAAACACGTCCTGATCCACCCCAATGGCAAGTAACGAAAGATACATCACATTAAAAACTTACGACACACAAAAAAACCCGACAACATCAGAAATTAAGGGCTACCACATTCAACTCGCCAAAACTGAATATCTATCTCTCTCTCTCTCTCTTCTCTTCTCTCTCTCTCTCTATTATATCTATATATATATATATATATATATATAGATATATATCTAATATATTATTTCTACGAAACTCTCTTAATCAGCAAAAAAAGACCATCCATCACCGTCTTGATTCCATCTACAAAGGTGCAACAAACCTACGCCTGAATTGGTGCGTGTGCGACTCGTTTCCAACCTCCCCCCCCCCCCCCCCCCCCCCCCCCCCCCCCCCCCCCCCCCCCCCCCCCCCCCCCCCCCCCCCCCGCCGCACTCTAGGTCGCCGCACTGAATTCGGGGAGCCTTCCTGTCGCACTACGTCATTCGACCAAAACGGCACTCTCGAGACATCACGATCAGGGAGTGACACTGGACACATACAGAAACCTCAAAACCACGACCCCCAGGTCCCGGTGAAGTCGGTATCAAAGACAAACGAATTTCCGACTGCCACCCATCCTCCTGCAGTTCCATCTCTTACCTAGACCCGTAGGCCTGCGTACGCTAGTCAGAAGAGACATGACACACAAGGTGACCTAGCAGAGCAGTGCAGGGCCCCTCTGGTGGAGATCGGCGGCAGCCTAACCCTTCACAGTTCCCTGTACAATTTGACTCTGGGATACGACATGGGAACCTGGGGTATTTTTAAAAATTTTATTTATATATGTATTTATTTTTATTTTATTCTTTTATACCTAGGATAATGGCATAAGCCCTTGTGTGCTTTTTTTATTACATCCGGTCCGTGAGTCTGCAAGATTTGTCATTCTGTCATCTGTTCCTACAGACACAATGGCCTACCCATGGCAGAGGCAGAAGATTGAAGATGCGCAGTGGGGGGGGGGGGGGGGGACGTAAGACAACAACATCCCAGAAGATAAGACAGCCAAAAAACACACAACCCACACAAATCATACCACAATGTCAACGTATATTTTACAAACTATATCAAAAAGATATCAAGTTGTCTCAGCCCCAAGGCCTACATCAAAACTCCACTTTCTTGGAACAGAATTCTCTCTAGATGGTTGTTGGTTTTTTCGTTTAGACTAAGGTCGTGTCTTTAAATAAAAACAAGTAAGTATCTATCATCTATCTATTATCTATCTTTTATCTATCTATCTATATGTCCGTAGTCTGTCGACCGTGGGGGCACCCTCAGAGATCAACAACCCGTTCCTCACAACACAGTACCAGACTTAAATTCTGGTACTTCCCCTTTGTAGGCAAAGCATCAGAAAATATTGTTAAACTTTTGCTTTGTTAAGAAGTGTTAGCTCGCTTCCTTTGTTTTCCTCCACTACATCTGTGCACTATATTCTTGTTGATTTATAAACGTTGGAAGGCTTTCGATCTTGCACACTCTCCTGTCTGGCATGTCACCTATCGAGTACTAACTTAACATCTAATAATCTTACAGCTTTTTATTTATTTTCATTTATTTTATTTAATTCATTTAATGGGATAAATGGCACACGCACTCATGAGACTTTTTTTTTTACATCCAGTTCCCATGTGTATGCGGTTTTGTCAATTCTGTCATTGTTCCACCGGCACCACAATGGACTACTCTTTACGAAAAGCGGAACAGGAATTAAACGTGTGCGCAAGAAGTCCTGCGTGCGTTAACACACAGGACTCGGTTATGTCTATCCGAGGACTTTACGGGGAGGAGTGGAGTCTCACGCTGTAACTCTGGGGGGAAAATATCCCATTGACCGGGTAAATCGAACCGGGGTCGTCAGATGCGACGCAATGTTTATCCACTAGGACTATCCCGTCCCCTGAAATTTATCCTGCCTTTTAAGACCATAACACGGCAAACAGCTTATTTTGCCCCAAGTTACCGTCGGCTTTTTTGAATTCTTTGATCTATTTTATTTATTTTATTTATTTTATTTTATTTCATACCACTTTAAGCCACGAAATTTCTCTACGTGGAAATTCGGGCTGCTCTCACCGGGCGACGCGTCGCCACGAGCGCAGCGCCATTTTTTTCTTTTTGGTATGCAATGTGTTTGTTTTTTCTATCAGAGCTGCTGTTTTTTTCTAGCATATTGCAGGACCACTTCTTGTTGCCGTGGGTTCTTTTACGTGCGTGAAAATGTTGTGTACCACAAGGACCTCGGTTATGTCTCATCCGAAAGCCTGCGCCAAAGACACACTCATGGTCGAACGGATGAGGAAAAATTTCGGGCCCAACACGGGATACGACCACCGCACACCACCCGACCGGACTTTTCGCATTTCTAGACGGCGCGTTCCTCTAGACCACCGGATCCATACTCTTGTTTTACAAATTTTAAAACATTTTTACTGGGGCGGAAAGACTTCCCCGACACCCCTCTCTGTCCGGCATAACCAACATTCATGGCACAACAGCATCGAGTACTGCCATAATTCGTGGCTCCGCTCTCCTTACAGATCTAGCATAATCATTCTTTGTCGGAGCTGAATGTGACTGACAATGACGAGTTTTTATCGCGCGATTTGATCGTTTGACTGTGGGCCGAGTCAGAGGTGTTCTTGTATGTAACCGTAGCAGTACTACTGTTAGTAGGGGCTACCGACCAAAATCCCAGCTATGGGCAAATAGCGATTGAGAGGAGAGGGCGCCGCCACGCACTCCACGCCCACATAAATCCCCATGACCAACACTGCAAGAAAGACATGGGCCGGCTCGTGAGGCGGGAATACCTCAGGCCTTCCCTGGAGCGTTCGGATGGAGGTGACAAATATGCGACTGGGACACAAACAATGGCGGTCCACATCCGGTGAGAGGACTCTTTTGGTTCATGGCACATCGTACTTGCACGCAGTGGAAGATCCAAGAGCTAACCACGCCTTACGACGGTCGGAATGGGACATACTTGGACTGGCCGAAGTGGTAGGGTGGCTTCGGCGCCACAACCGAAGAGTTCACACCTATGGTATAGTGGCGACGCTCCAAAACACCAACACGAGTGGATTTCTTGTCAACAGACGAGGACTAACAGTGTATCCGCTGTACCCAATCTAAGTAGATGATACCATGCGTTCTTTTTGTCGCAGCAAACCCACACAACATGACCATATACACGTCTATGCACCACATCAGATTCCGATGATGAAGCACTGAGATGTTTTCTACGCGGCTTTGGATGAGCCGCATCAAATAACTCCAACGACGACTTTCTGTGATCAGGGCGAGTGGAATGCAGCTCGGACCTGGACGCTTATGACAATGGCCAGGGAAAATAGCCGTTTTGGCGTGCACGCCACCAAACGTATTCGATGGTCTCAGACCTTTTTGGACATTGCAAGCCGGAATCTTCTGTCGCCAACCTATACCCCAAAGAATCAAGAAGCACGCCGTGGCACTCCACCAAATGGTAAAGATAATCACAAGATTGACTACATCTTGGCCCCAAACGATTTAAGTTCGAGCATACAAAGCCGACAGAACTTTCTGGCGTGATATCGGCAGTGAAACGTATGTATCTGCCTTACCGATCCAGCTGAAGACCAGAACCGCGGAAATCCCGTTTGCGGTTTAACTGGCAAGCTGAGGACCCCGGAAGTCGCTGAAATTTTAAAGCTGAGATCGGGGGCCGAATTTGAGCCTTGAATTTCTCCAAGCTGACATCCAACCTCACTGAGCCTTCACCACGACCATTCAGGAGACAGGCTGGGATTTGGGAAAGAAGGACAAGAACAAAGTGGGTTACCAACGATATCTGGACCTGTGCGATCAACGTAGGGCTCTAAAGCCCGAGAAGAACAAAATACCCAGAAGACGGCCGAAGAGTATGAACAGTCAACAGGTTCAATCACGAAGAGATGGACCGAGGCATGGGGAATGTTGTAGAACAAAGCTCACGGCTTGAGAAGGCACTGGCGAAAGGAGACAGCAAGGAGGGTACCAGACCATCACGGTAGCTAACAAGTCCCGCAGCCGAAGGATCCGTCTGCAGACAAAGATGGGGTCAGTCCTTAAGACACCGCCTATCCGAAGAGATGGAACAGAATATTGCAGCGACCTGTACAAACTACAAGTGAAGGCTGATCGAACAAATTCCACGAGCAAGATCCCAGGACCTGATCCGACCGCACACAGGCGTGGCGGAAGAGGTAGGACGAAGCAGTAAGATTCCTTGAAAGGAGGCCGTCACCAGGGATTGACACATCGGCTGAGTCATCAAAGAACGGAGGCCCGGAGATGATCAAGGAATAAAATATTGCCAACCGTCTGGACCAGCAAGAGTGGCACTGAACAGGGGACCACAATCATCATAGGTCCCTACCAAGAGGCTACCTGAAGAAGTGCCACAATTTTCAGCCAAACCGTTGATCAAGCCCATCCAGCAAAGTTTGGCTAGCTATGCCTTTGACCAGACTGAAAACCACAAGAGAAGAAATCTCTCCGACGATACAGGCGGATTCAGACCAGGTGACGCCTGGACGCGCAGATCTTCAACAATCAGATTGCTATAGAGAAATGTTCTCCAAACTCAATACGCTCTAAAAATTCCTTGACTTCAAGCAGGCCTTCGACCGAGTGTGGCAAGAAGCTTGTGGCAAGTCATGAGGACAATACTTCGACGAGGACTACCTTCAAGTCATCCTCATGGGTGGAGAAATCGGGAGTTCTACCGGCGTCAGTTGGAGTTCGAAGGTGCCCGCTAACCGATTCTTTTCAACGTGTTCTGGAGCATCATGCAGGCGGCCACTGACTTCACGTCCCCAATCACACTAGGAGGCATGGCCAGTCTGCATTTCGAATCGAGACCGATATGTGTCTCATGGTCCGCAGGTGAAGAGCATCCAGGATTCACCACCCGATGGAACCATCAGCCAATGCCACGGTATGGAGATCAGCACGAAAAGAGCAATGATCTAGAGAAACAGTACTACACCAAACCCTCCCACCCGCATCAAGATGAGTGGCGAGACACTAGAGGGGTAGAAACTTTCAGTCCTTGGAGCAGTCATCACCCAACAGGTACGGGACACAAGAGGTAAGATCAGACTAGGCTGTGCACTCTCCTCCAAGGGACTTAAGCTGGCGAAAGTGAGCGAGAAAAACCATACCCTCAGAACCAATAAGGTCAGACTCAACAGGCATCTACACATCCATTGCCTTGTACAGTGTGAAGCCCTGGACATTACTGCGAATCTAGAACGTCGAATTCAAGCTTAGAGATGAAGTGTCAGGCGGCTTGAACATCACTACGCGACCGTTAAAACCAATGAACTACGTCTCTGCAGCAGATATCGAGGACACTGGCTGGCAAACAAGCACCATTGCTTAGATACCGTCAAACGGAGGGACATGCAATGTTGGCGACACACAAGCATAACAGCTGTCAAAGACCGTCTGCAGGGCCTGGAGGAAGGAGCACGGTAGCGGGACGACTCGCAAAAGCTGGCTATCCAATAAGGATAGTATTGTTTTTTGAGGTAGTGGACGGCTAACTGTACCAACCAGGAAAGCAAGTCCCGGGGACAGAAACCCTTTGGCGTCCACTTGCAGCGTCCGTGCGGGTCCCCAACGGTTCGTCCCGACAAGGGATGCGTGAGTGAGTGAGTGAATGGTGGGCCCAGAGCTTTCCCCCCCCCCTTCCCCCCTTTTTCATTCCCTTCCGTTTTTCTTCCCTTTCTCTCTCTCTCTCAAAGAAAAAAAAAAGACGAACGAAAGAACGCTAATAAGAACGACCGGACGAACGACAGAAGAAAGGAGTGAAAGGAAATTTCAAACCGCGCCACTTCGTGAGCTGAATGTTCTGTTCCTTCGGAAAAATCGGGCACATTAACCCCCTCTTGCGCTCTTCCATGGCTGCTGTGCCACGCAGAAGTTAGACTATAGATCAGTACCCTTGTTACAAATGTTCCACAAAACTGACCGCTCCTACCTTCGTGCATATCTTCACCTGTACACTCTTCACGTTCCTCGCTTGCAGCAGATACCTTGTGCTTCGAAATCCTAGATTCAACAAATTACTGTGGCGCCGACTTTATTCTTTCGGGTCCAACGACGGAATGAGCTCCCTCTTCTCTTTTCGCCAGAAGCCTAGCTATGGACACTTTTCAAACAAGCTCAAGGACATATTTATTTCAAACCTAGATTTCCCCCTCTATCTCATATCAGAACTTCCCCCCCTTCATAAACCATGTCCTATCCCCTGCTAAGTATAAGATGTTGTGTGCCTGTGTGTGTGTATTGTGCTTTTGAAAAAACATTTTGACTATTGCAATTTTTATTATAGATTTGGTCTGCAGCGTCATGTTTGTATATCAGTTTGACAACTATTTGATTATTTGTCTTTGGTTTGGATTAGTATGACTGTGTACTATTTAGGTGAATGAAGCGCTTAGATTTGTCTTTGCAGATGTAGCGCAATATACGTTCCAATTATTATTATTATTTATTATTATTATTCTTATTATTATTGTTATTATTATTATTATTATTCCCTTCCTTTTTCTCCCCATTCCCCTCTCTCTTAAAAAAAAGAAACAAAGAGGGAAAACGGATAGAAAGAAAACGACAAAAGAACGAAACGAACGACACGACGGACGGCCGGACGAACGACCGGCCGGGGACGGACGGCCGAACGAACGGACGAACGAACGGCCGGACGCACGAACGGACGGACGAACGAAAGAAAGGAGAAGAAAAAGGAAAAATTCAACAACTCATATAGATAGCACTAGCAAACCCTACACTTAAAAATTGACTCCTTGGCGAGCGTAAAACACAAAACTCACCTTACATTCATTACAGACACCCTTCAGGATTCGAACCATACTTATGTGACCCGGGGGACGGATCGCCTAGTGGTTCAGAACATTGCGTCGCAATCTGACGACCGGGTTCGATTCGTTAAGGGGGATCTTTTTCCCCGGAGTTAAATCAGTGCCGACTCCACTCTCCCCTCAAAAGGTCTTTCGCTGAGACTATAAGCCCGGCCCTGTGTGCGAACGCACGCAGAACATTTGCGCACACGTTAACTCTTGTTCCGCTTTTTGTCAGAGTAGGCATTAGTGTTGCAGTGGGCACAGATGCCCAGAATTTAAAAACCGCAAATAACGGGATGGACAGCACATGTGTGTTTTCCATTATTCGATCTAACGACTAATACATCAATACATACATAAAATAAATAAAAAGGGATTGAATCAAACACTTTTACCACTAGCCTACACGCGCTAATCAAGTCATGTATCACACCCTAAAGGTGACAACATACGTCACTATAGTTATTTTTTTTTTTCAACTTATTATTTATATTTTGAGGCTAATTGGAATAAACACTCTGTGATTTTTTTTACATCGAGTCGTGTGTATGCAGTTTTGTCGATTTTGTCATCCGATAGAGTGGGACTAGAGCCAAACAACCGTCTCCATTAATGAAGGGTTCTTATCCCGGTGGGGATGCCGTGAGGGAGGGGGGCTGTCATTATAAATAGCATCCACTTTGCAAACATACATTCTAAGCTAGGAATTTCCTCTTTTCTATCCCTCTCTTTGATTCTGCCTCGTTCTTTTCCTCTTGACACCTTCCTTGTTTGTTTTTTTCCGCCTTCTTGTGTTCCATTCTACAGACCTCCTTTTTTCCCCCTAGGTCACAAAAAACACCCACCAAAAAAGATATTCTTCCATGCGACGAAATCGGCTGTGCTGGGCCTGACTTGAAGGCGCTTCAACGGCAGGCGCGACGCCTTTTCGCTCATAATATGAGAACAAAACAGTTGTGTCTAAAGCGATCGACGACGGCGAGACGAAGAAGAAGAAGTTGTGTCTTGAACCCTGTAAGAGTTATCAGACTTTGTGTTCACTGGGCACAAGGGAGGCTTAAAATCAAATGTCCTAGTCAGACAAGTCAAGTCATGTCGAGTAAGTAAGTTAAGTCACAGTCACGTCAACACACTATCATCATCCATGAAGGGCAATTACAATAACTGGCATCAAAAATTCAAAAAGACACACACAAAAAAAGCTATTTTCCTTTTGGTTAAAACTTCCAAACTGACGTCCCATTTTTACAAAAACACGAAAACACACACACCCACCCCCACACCCACACACACAACAACACACCACACACAAACCCACACACGCACCATCCATTGTGCACACAATGTTAAACCATTGACACAGAAAAAACCTCCTAATTATTTACGCTCGCACGTACGCACACGACCCCAGCGCGGTACGGGTAGTGCGCGCGCAACCCACACCACCCACACAACACACTCACCCCACAACACAACACATCATACACCAATATATGAATTCATTAGCGCAGTGTAATATGAATACGTAAAAACGAATTCTACTTTCGTACAAGTCTCTGTTGTCCAGGTTGAATGACAGCTGTACCGACGAAGCTCTAGCCTCATGAGTGGGCATTGAGGTGCGCATCGCACGAGGAGAAACTGGGACAGAATCACGGACAGAATTTCTACAGAACGGACGCCACCTTTACCGGGAGGTAATTAATCTCACATACAAAGAGGGGAAAATCTGGACCCCGGTCATGCTATTAATGTGCGGACCTGTCCTTTGAGGACCGATTTCACACACACAGGAGGATCACTATGGCTTAAATATCACTGCATGTCATGGTAAGACTTTCCTTTTGTCAAAGACAGCAACTACTGTTGTACGAAGGTAGCAGGATGGTTTAAACGTTGCCTGCCAACAAGTAAACCGGGGGTTTCTGGGTCGTTCCCACCTCGTCCTTTCTTCCAAGTTGCCAAAAAAAATCAACTGAATGTCAAATCCTTGGGATGAACGTAAACCGAGGCCCCGTGAGAACATTTTTGCGCACCGTTAAATCCGTTCCTCTTTTTCGTTAAGTAGCCAAAGGGGTGCCGGTGGGAACGATGACAAAATTAAAATAATAAAAAAAATAATAATGGAATTTAATAGCGCTGAATCTGTAAAAAACAAACAATCGAAGCGTTTTCACTCAATCATTTAAGGCATGCAACTCCCCTAAACATAATGAGAAATCATGCCGCGCACTAGCACGCACACGTACGCAAAAACATACACACACACACACACACACAAAAAAGAAAAAAACACACACACACACACACAACACACACAACAAAAAAAACACACACACACGGAACAACACTAGACGGAAAGATGCTGTTGAAAATTAGGGACAGATAAGGGGGAAAGTCTAGGTAGGAAATAAGTGTGTTTTAGTGAAATTGAAGGAATCAAGTGAGGCTTTTGGACGAAGTGAAAGAGGGAGGTCTTCAGGTGGATGGACCAGAAACAGAGAAGGAGCGAACGCCAACAGTTTTGTTTGAAATCTGGGTGTCGAAAAGCAAAAAAAAACCGCATACACACGCATACATTTTTTTAAAAGCGCTTTGATTTGTTGCTTTACAAGATTCAGCGCTATATAAATTCCATACATTATTATTATATTATTGTCTGTCACATGAGCGAAAATGCTTTGCGCTGCCGTTAAAGCGCCTGACAAATCAGACCCCCCCCCCCCCCCCATCGCATCCGACTTCGGCGTGGGAGAGAAGAAGTTTATTGTTGATTTTATAAATCTTTCTGGGGGAAAAAGGGGCATGTGAATGGGTCAAGAAGGCAGAAAATAGACAAAAGGTCTGACAAACAACAAAAAAGAAGAAGAAAAGAAAAGGAACAAGGCAGAAACAAAGAGAGGGATAGAGAAGAGGGAATTCGTAGCCCAGAAGGTGGAGATGCCATTCATACTGACAAGTCCCTGGTATCCCCAGGGGGTTGGGTGGTGGTGGTGGTGTGGTGGTGGTGTGGTGGTGGTGGTGGTGGGGTGGTGGGGGTGGTGGTGGTGGGGGTGGTGGTTAATATTTAAACTATCAAGGATTTGTTTCTTTTGGGATTTATCATCAGTGACAGATGCGATTCAGGAATTTTGAGAAAAATTCCTCTTTCTCGAATTTCATGCTGTCTTTCTTCCTTTTCCATAGTAAATCATTTCTTTTTTCCCCCTTTTATTTTACTTAATTTGATTAAAAACAAAACTATACCATACTCCTCTCTTTCTAGAGTACGTTGTTTTACACAGTCGCAAATTTAAGCAAACATAATTATGCATGTGCACACAAATACTCTATCCATCTGCACACCAATACTCAATCCATTGTACACCAATACTCAATCCATGTGTACACAAATATTCAAGACGAGCGCCCAAACGTACAGGGAGGTCTGAGTACAGGTATAATTGATGCAATCACACACAACACACACACACACAAACACACACGCAGGCACGCACACACACACACACACACACTCTCTCTCTCTCTCTCTCTCTCTCTCTCTCTCTCGTCTAATATCACTTAAAACGGAAAGACGTTAAAGGAAGAGCCATCACACCACATGCACAGAGTACTCAAAGGAGCAACTATAGTTCATGTCGTTTGTATCATATATCGACTTCACCCCTCCTCCATCTCTCTCTCTCTCTCTCTCTCTCTCTCTCTCTCTCTCTCCTCTCTCTCTCTCTCTCTAGCTCTCTGTTTTATTCTTCTTTAAAAAAAAATTTTTTATCGAGGATAATGGAATAAGCACTTATATGCTATTTTACACCAGTCCTCGTGTGTATGCAGTTTTGTAAATTGTCATCTGTTCCCACCGGCACACAGTGGCCCAACTCTTACGAAAAGCGGAACAGGCTTTTAACGTGTGCGCAAAATGTTCTGCGTGCGTTCGTACACGGGACTCTGCTGCAGATACCTTGTGCTTACGAATACCTAGATTCAGCCAGTCCACCGTCGGCCCTCGCTCTTTCTCTGTTTCTGGTCCATCGATTGGAATGACCTCCCTCTCTCTCTCTCCGCCAAAGGCCTACTTATGATACTTTTAAATCCAGCCTAAAGACATTTATTTCAACTAGATTCTTTCCTCTTGTTTCATTCTCATTCTGTTTTCCCCCTCCCCATCACCCTGTCGGAGTGTACAACCTTTGTGTGTGTGTGTGTTGGGGGGGAGTGTGTGTGTGTTATTTGATTGTACTCATTGTATGGTGTTGTGTGTGTTTTGTTTTTTGTGGTTGTTGTGTTGGTTTTTTTTTTTTTTGGGCGGGTCTTTTACTTTGAATTTTAAAAACTATATTGTACTGCTGCATGTAAAACTGATGAATGAAAGCGCTTTTGATTTGTTTTTGGGCAAGTATAGCGCTTGTATAAATTCCAAATTATTTTGTTTTTTTTTTTTTCTTTATTTTTTTATTATTATCTTATTAATTTACATTTTTTTAAAAAATTTTTTTTATTGGCTGCAATGGTAAAAGATAGGCAATGAAAGCGCTTTGATTTTTTTGGGGAAAAGGGCGGGCCGTAAATAAAATTAAATTTATAATTTAAAATTTTATTTTTTAATTTTTTTTTTATTTTCATTTTACTTTTATTTCAATATTTTTAAAAATTTTTTTTTTATTTTTTTTTATTTTAAAATTTTTTTTTTATTTCAATTTTTAATTTAATTTTATTTTTCCCCCCATGATAAAGATGGGTGTGTTTTCAAGTGGGCGCGCAAGAGGGTAAATGGTACGGTACGATCGCAACATACACAATCTCATCTACACTCTCTCTTCCAATCTTTCCCCATGGAACGGAGCCAGACCCCGTCAAAGGGACCAGTCAAGTGCAAACTTGAACCCTACACTCTCGGGGCAATGTGAAGTTAGGGACGCAACCCTCATACCACTAGGTTGCCACGATCCCAACTGCTAAGGAAAATGGCCGCGGACTGTTATGACACAGCATGGTTTTAAACCCATGGCGTCATATCGTGTTTGGGTTTGCATGTTCTAGAAATCTGGAGGAAAGCCAAATTTCTTTGACACTTACAGACACTTTTGAAATGCAAAATTTAAAAAAAATTTTTGTTCGAATACCATTCTTTTCATAGAAGGTGCATTGGGCTAAAAACGAAATGAAGCGTCTATAAAACTTTTACTTTTTTGTTCGCCAGGTTCTGGCCATGGCTAGAGAAGAGTCAGAGCAACTCGCTCTCCCCCCCCCCTCCCCCAAAGCTAAAGCTAAGCAGCGTTGAGTGCACAGCTAACGTTTGTGCGCCTTGGTTCAAAAAAGGGGGAAATGGGATAGCCCTGTGGTTAAAGAACTTTACGCTCGCAACGACGACCAGGATTCGATTCCCGTTCAAGGGGGATATTTTCCCCTGATTAACATCAGGCAGACTCACTCCATCTCCCCCAAAACGTCCTTCGGATGAGACTATAAACGAGGCCCGTGTGCGAAGCCACGAGAAACATCTTGCGCACAGCGTTAAACCCTGCCCCGTTTTTCGTAAAGATAGGCCATTGTGTGCCGGTGAAAACAGATGACAGAATTTACAAACCGAAATACACGGGACTGAATGTAAAAAAGCCCCTAAGTGCTCATTCCATTATCCTCGATATAAAAGATTTTTTTATTAAAAAATACCCCCCCCCCCCCATTTAAGCAGCTGTAAATGGGCACCTGCCCTCTTTAAAAAAGGTAAAGGAGTCCCATAACCTATAAGGTCCCTAGGGGAGCGAGGCGTCAGAGACCCACTTCTCTAGGCCAGCGTATTGAGTGGCGCCCATCTCCTCTCCCTCGCTGCTTTACCCTTTCCCCGACCCTAAAAGAGGGCAGGTACCCATTTACAGCTGGTGAACTGGGGGGAAAATGTACTGAAGCCAAGGCGCGAAAACGGTCACCATCCAGGGTACCACGCTCGACGCTGCTAACTTGGCTGGGGGGAAAGCGAGCGAGTGCTCCGACCACTGACTACCCCGCCTCTGCCCTCCTTGAGGGACACGGACGGAAAGCCAAAGCAGCGAGGGGGGGATGAGAATGGAGGCCACCCTCAAGATGCTGGCCGGGCTAGACAAACTGGAGGCCTCTGATAATCAACCCCCAACTTTCAAAGTCTCTTCCCCCACACACCTCTCCTGACCTTGGGTTTTTTCTCCCCACCCCAGCGCGAAGGCCTCTTGACAAACTCTGAAATGTCCAAATGAATGGATCGGGGGGTCTAGAGGTAACGCGCCTGTCAGAAAGCGAAAAGTCCGGGTCGGAAGGTGCGGTGGTTCGTATCCCGTCTGGGCCCGAAACTTTTCCCCCCATCCATTAGACCCATGAGTGGTGGTCTGGGCGTAGTCTTTCGATGAGACGATAAACCGAGGTCCCGTGTTGTTACAGAAAATTATGCAGCGCACGTAAAAGAACCCACGGCAACAAGAGAGTTGTCCCTGGCAAAAATTCTTAGAAAAAAGCCACTCTGATAGGGAAAGAAATACAGTTGCAGACCAAAAAAAAAAAAGGAAAAAAAAAAGGGTGGCGCTGCTCTTGTGGCGACGCGCTGTCCTCGGTGAGAGCAGCCCGAATTTCACGCAGAGAAATCTCGTGACTTAAAGTGGTATAAATGAAAATAAATAAATGAAAAATTATCTTCCTCACAAACCTCTCCTGACCGTGTTGTTGGGGTTGTGGATTTTTTCTCCCCCCCTCCCCCCCCACCCCAAGCGCGAGGGTCTCTTAACAAACTCTGAAATGTCAAAAAAAAATTCTCTTCCTCACTAACCGTCTTCTCGCTGCTCGTTCTTCAGGTGGCCTTGAGGACATCATCGCAGAACCGACGGCATCCGCTCCATCGACTGCTGCTGGAGATGCTCTACTCCTCCCTTCACCTGCGCAAAGCGTCTGCTACAACCTCATGACCATCTTCTGCGCCTGCCCGCTCGCCTTCTGCTGGGGATGCGAGTTCGCCTGCATCACCTTCGACCACGTGTGGTACTACACGCCCTGCCTGCGGGTCTGCATGATCAACCTGGGCTGCGCCCAGGAAGTTCTTCGGCACCTGTCTGCATTTGCTGTATCGGTCCCATCTGCGAGACCTGCGGCCTCTTCTTCAGCAACATCGTCGTCAAGAACGCTTAAGCCTGAATGTTCAGGGGTGGTTGTTGTTTTTGGCGGCGAGGCCGGGTTGCGGGGTGACGAACGAAAATCCTTTTTTTTTGTGGTTTTTTGGCTTTACTGTGATTTGGTTCTTGTGAAGCTTTTTGTGTTGGGAGGGAGTTTCCACGATACCGTTTTAATATAAAAAAAATAATCATTTCTTTCAAAATTTTTGTTTTTGGGGGAATTTTTTTCGGGTTTGAAAGTTTTTATAATCTTTATATCTTATTTCCTTGTCCATTTATCTCTGTTTTTTTTTTAAAAACCAAATTTCACGATTTGCGTTCTGAATAACTGTCTTGATTGGTTTGTTTTTTTGTTTTGTAACCAAATTTCACGATTTGCGCTCTGAATAACTTTTGGCTATAGAAAGATCACTTTTGTGATTCTATCTTTTCGTTTCGTTGTTCTGAAACCTTCTTTCTTTTATAAGAGCCTTCACCTGCTTCTGTGGTTGGTAATCTGTTGAAGCTTATTTATTTTTTATTTTTATTTTATTCTTTTGTATCGAGGATACTGAAATACAAGCTTATTAACAAGGAACAGTTAATGCCCTTAAGTATATCTGTGTATCTGGCTTCCAAACCCTGTCCCCCTTAGGATCAGAAGAGTCTGGAGTCATCGAGATTGAGTTAACGGGCTTGTAGTGATAATCGCATCGCAGTATATCTGTGATATATGGCTTCCACAAAACCCCGTCACCTTACGTAACACACAACAAGTTTTGTTTTTTCAAAACTTTTTTAAAATTAGATTAAATCCGTCCGAACGATATCACGTGTCTGTGTCTTCTTTTGGGGAGAAAAGAACACAGAGAAATCAACCATTGATTGGCTTCTTCATCAAATTCAGGCACATAGATATGCGCGCGCGCGCGCGCCGCGCGCGCACGTGTGTGTGTGTTGTGTGTGGTGTGCGTGCGTTTGTGTGTGTGCGTGCGCGCGCGGTGTGTGTGTGTGTGTGTGTGTGTGTGTGTATGAGCACGCTCAGACACACGCACGCACGCATGGACACATGCACACACACACACTAACACACAAAAGCGCTCAGAGGGAAACTTGCGCACACGTTAATCCTGTTTCGCTTTTCGTAAGAGTAGGCCATTGTGTGCCGGTGGGAACAGATGACAGAATTGACAAAACCGCATACAACACGGGGACTGGGGTGTAAAAAAAAAACAAATAAGTGCTTATTCATTATCCTCGATGTAAAAGAAAAAAAATAAATATAAAAGAATAAAAAAAAAAAAAAAAAAAATAAAAAATCCGCGCGCCGCGATGCATGCCACCACTTTACCACGCACCGGAAAAGGCTGGCACTTCCCCCATCTTGCCGGGGCAAAGGACCTGCAGCCGATTTAAGCCCGTGTGACTTAAAAACTTAGGGTCCATAAAGTCGTGGGTTTGCATCCGGAGGCGGCTCCTGGTAACATTAAGGGGGGGTTTTTTTACGGTTTCCCAGCAACTTCAAAGTTTTTTTAATTTTTATTTTATTTTTTTCTATTCTTTTATATCGGGGAAAAGGGAATAAGCACTCATATGCTTTTTCTTTAACACCAGTCCCTTTGGTATGCAGTTGTTTTAAATTTTTGCATCCGTTCCCCCCGGCACACAAGGCCTACTCTACACAAGCAACGGGTTTTAAAAAGGGCCAAGATCTTCGCGTGGTTCGCACACGGGACCCGGTTTATAGTTTCCCGAAGGATTTTTGGGGGAGGGGAGTCTGCACTATTTTAACTCCAGGAAAAAAAATTCCCCCCTTTGAAGGGAATTGAACCCCCGGGTCTCAGATTGCGAGCCAATTTTTCTAACCACGGGCTATCCCGTCCCCGACGACCTGTAGTCCCTTAAATCCTTCGCGTATATACAACGCAGACGATAAAAATAAAAAAACCCGTAATTTAAACAGCAGCGTTGGGGGGTTGCGAAATCACGACGGCATACCGGCATAAAACCTGTGTAAAAAAAAGAATGAGCTGCTCCCAAGTGGGAATTTGGGGGGGAGGCTGAGGCCACGGGCACTTGTGCTAAGTTCCAACACGGAGAAGACCAGGCATACGTAAAATAAAAATAAAAAAAATAATAATAAAATATATGGAATTTATATAGCGCTGAATCTGTAAAAAAAAAAAAACAATCGAAGCGCTTGCACTCAATCATTTACAACTGCAACCCTTAAACAAAATGAACAACAATTTAAAAAACCATGCGCGGCACGTACGCACGCAGAAACGCACACACCCAATACACACAAACACACACACACACAAACACACAAAAAACACACAAAACCGCCACGCCACACACACAAAACACACACACACACAACACACCCACACACACACAACACCACCCCGGGAAAAAACACTTAAAAGGGGTGAAAGGCTGTTGAAAATTGGGGGAAGATTTTTGGGGGGAAAGTCTCAGGTAGGAAAAAAGTTTTGTTTGAGGCTGGATTTGAAGGATCAATAAAAGGCTTTTGGCAAAGTAAAAGGGGGCTTCCAGTGGAGGACCGAACAGAGAAGGAGCGACGGCCAACAGTGGTTTGTTTAAAATTGGGTTTCAAAAAAGCACAAAGTATTTGGGCGAACGAAGGGAAGGGGACGTACCCTTCCCGGCAAAGGGGAAACACGGGAAAAAGGAAATTTTTAGGGCAGAATTTTTTTTTTCATGCGCACTGTTTGTGGGGGGTTTTTTTTTAAAACCAAAAGGGCAAAGCTCAAAAGTATACTCGGAAAGTGTGACACTGCCGATCGCATGGGGAAAACCGCAAAGCAAGCGCAAGGCCAAAAACCACGCATAAAAAAACACAACCCAACACAACACAACGCACGCTAGATATACAAAGCTATACTGCACTGCACTGCCTCACAACCTAACACACTGCATACACTACACTACACGCACTGCACGCACTGCGCTGCATAACACACACGCACGCCTGCACGGGCCCTACTGCCTGCACTACACTAACCCGCACTACCTGCATACACTGCACTGCACAACACTATAGCACACATTAACCGCACGCTTACCTACACGCAACTCACTAACACACTCACTGCACTGCACTGCACCACCACTAAAAACACACATACTCCTCCCGTAAAGCCACACTAAAACTGCCACTAACCACACCCACCACACCGCACGCACCACCGTCGTATGTACTATACTGTACGTACGTACCGTACCTACCCCACCCCACACTCCACTCACTCCACTCCACTCCACTCCCCTTACCTTTTAAAAACTTAAAAAAAGTCAATCCACCACAATGGAAAATAACGAAAAAATACATCAAATTAAAAAATTTTCGACAACAAAAAACCCCACAACCCCATCAGAATTTGGCCCACCCCATTAACATCCCACAAATGAAATTTTCTCTCCTCTCTCTCTCTCTCCTCTCTCTCTCCTCTCTCTCTCTCCCTCCTCTCTCCCTTCTTCTCTCTCTCTCTCTCTCTCTTCTCTCTTTATAATATATATAATATATTTAAATTTATATATAATAATAATATTATATATAACGAACTACTTAATCAGCAAAAAAGACCACCATCACCTTCCTTGATTCCATACAAAGGTGAACCAAACCTACCCCATGAAATTTTGCGTGGCGCGTTTTAACCCCCCCCCCCCCCCCCCGCCCGCCACCTCAAGGTAGCCGCACTCCCCAAATTTGGGGAGCCTCTATTCGAAATACGTCATTTGACCAAAACGCACTCCGAGCCATCACACAAGATGTCACCTGGCAACATCAAGAAACCCCAAACCCGGGGCCACCCAGGGCACCGGTGAAGTCGGATCAAAAACAAAACTTTTTTCCCCCCTCCACCCAACATCCTCCCGCAGTTCATCTCTTCCTAGAAAAAAAGGGCCGCGTACGCTAGCTCAGAACGACACCACTACCACCACAAGGTGACCCACAGCAGCAGTGCGGGCCCCCTGGCTGGGATCGCGCGGCCCCCCCAAAACTTACACCCCACAATTCTACTCTAGAACACACAACCTGGGTATTTTTAAAAAAAATTTTTTGATTTTTTAAAATTTTCTTTTTTACCCAGGATAATGGAATAAGCACTTGTGTGTTTTTTTTTTCATCCGGTCCCCTGTGTTCATTTTTTCAATTTTGTTTTCTGTTTCCCACCAGCACACAATGGGGGTACCCATGGCGAGGGAACAATTTAAATACGTGGGGGGGGGGGGAAGTAAACAACAACACACAGAAAATAAAAACGCCAAAAAAAAAACCAACAAAAACCAAAACAAATCAACCAAAAATGTCACAAGTTATTTTAAAAAAAAAAATCAAAAAAGATAACAAGTTTCTCACCACCAAGGCCTACATCAAAAAAACCCCTTTCATAAAAGATTACAAAAGATGAGTTTTTTGTTTTTTTTTTGTTTAGCTAAGGCGGTTTTTTAAAAAAAACACCCAATACTATCCTATCATCAAAACATCTATCTAAACTATCTATCTGTCCCCAGTCTGACGACCGGGGGGGGACCCCTCATGACTCAACAACCGTTCCCTCCAAACACAGCTAAGACTTAAAATTTCTGGTACCCCCACCCTTTTACAAAGCAAAAGAAATTTGTTTACTTTTGAAATTTAGAGCAAGTAGTTAGCTAGCTTCACTTGTTTTCCTCCACTACCATCTGTGCATTTATCTTTGATTTATAAAAGTTGGAAAGCTTTCGTATCTTGCACACTCTCCTGTCCCTGGCCATGTCACCTAATCGAGATACTAACTAACCTCTAATAACTACAGCCTTTTTATTTATTTTATTTTATTTTATTTTATTCTTTTATATCGAGGATAATGGAACAAGCACTAATGAGCTTTTTTTTTTACATCCAGTTCCCATGTGTATGCGGTTTTGTCAATTCTGTCATCTGTTCCCACCGGCAACACAATGGACTACTCTTTACGAAAAGCGGAACAGGATTTAACGTGTGCGCAAGATGTCCTGCGTGCGTTCACACACAGGACCTCGGTTTATAGTCTCATCCGAAGGACTTTAAGGGGAGGAGTGGAGTCTGCACCGATGCTAACTCCTGGGGAAAATATCCCCCTTGAACGGGAATCGAACCCGGGTCGTCAGATTGCGAGCGCAATGTTCTAACCACTAGACTATCCCGTCCCCCTCGTAATTTATCCTGGCCTTTTAAGACCATAAAAAGGCAACAGCTATTTTGCCACAAGTTACAATCGGCTTTTTGAATTACTTTGATTCTATTTTATTTTATTTTATTTATTTTATTTTATTTCATACCACTTTAAGCCACGAAATTTCTCTACGTGAAATTCGGGCTGCTCTCCCCGGGGAGACCGCATCGCCACAAGAGCAGCGCCACTTTTTTTTCTCTTTTGGTATGCAACTGTGTTTGTTTCCCTATCAGAGCTGCTTTTTTTTCTAAGAATTTTGCCAGGGACCACTCTCTTGTTGCCGTGGGTTCTTTTACGTGCGCTGAAAATGATGTGTAACACACAGGACCTCGGTTTATCGTCTCATCCGAAAGACTAGCGCCCAGACCACCACTCATGGTCTAACGGATGAGGAAAAAATTTCGGGCCCAAACGGGATACGAACCACCGCACACACCCGACCCGGACTTTTCGCATTCTAGACAGGCGCGTTACCTCTAGACCACCGATCCACTAATCTTTTTTAAAATTCTAAAAATTTTTACTGGGGCGGGGAAAGACTTCCCCCCGACACCCCTCCTCTGTCCAGGCTTAAACAAAATTAATGGCACAACAGACTCAGTACTGCCATCAGCTGGCTCAGCTCTCCTTACAGACCTCTTGCATAATCATTCTCTTGTCGAGCTGAATGCTGACTGACACAAATGACGAGATTTTTAACGCGCGCCATTTGATCGTTTGTAATGGTGGGACAGAGTCAGAGGTGTTCCTCTGCTACTGGTAACCTGTAGCCCAGTACTACCTGTCTCAGTGGGGGATAACCCGACCCAAAAATCCCCAGCTATGGGCAAATAGCAGCATGGAGAGGAGATGGGCGCCGCCAAGCAATCCACGCCCACAGAAATACCAACATGGACAACACTGCAAGAAAAGACATGCCGGATCGGTTGAGGCCCGGAATACCAACAACCGCGCCTTCCATTGGAGCGTTCCAGGATGGAGGTGAAAAATATGCGACTGGGACGCAAACAATAGCGATCAAACTCCAGGCTGAGAGGACCATCATTGGTTCATGGAACATCCGTACCTTGCACGCATGTGGGAAGCTCCAAGAGCTAACCCACGAATTACGAAGGTACGAATGGGACATACTTGGACTGGCCGAAGTCGGTTGGGTCGGATTCGGCGAAACAACCACAGAAGAAGATCACAAACTATGGTATAGTGGCGACGACTCCAAACACCAACACGGAGTAGGATTTCTTGTCAACAAGAAGAGGACTAACAGTGTCATCAGCTGTACCCCAATCTCAAGTAGACTGATCTCCATGCGTGTCGCAGCAAAACCACACAACATGACCATCATACAAGTCTATGCACCAACATCAGACTACGATGATGAAGCAATCGAGTGTTTCTACGAGGATTTGGAGAGCGCCATCAAATCAACTCCAAAGAAGGACTTTCTCGTGATCCAGGGCGACTGGAATGCCAAGATCGGACCTGACGCTTATGACCAATGGCCAGGGACAATAGGCCGTTTTGGCGTGCACGAAACCAACGATAGAGGTCTCAGACTTTTGGAATTCGCAAGCAGCCACAATCTTACTGTCGCCAACACCCTATACCCCCACAAGACATCAAGAAGAACGACGTGGCACTCACCAAATGGAAAGATACATAACAAGATTGACTACATCTTGGCCCCCAAACGATTTAAGTCGAGCATCAACAAAGCCCAGACAAGAACTTTCCCTGGCGCTGATATTGGCAGTGAACACGACATGGTACTCATGACCTACAGATCAAGCTGAAGACCAAGAACAGAAGAGAAATCCCCGTTTGCGGTTCAACATGGAAAAGCTGAAGGACCCCGAAGTCGCTGAAATCTTTAAAGCTGAGATAGGGGGCAGATTTGCAGCATTGAATTTCCTCCAAGATGACATCAACAACCTCACTGAGACCTTCAACAAGACCATTCAGGAGACAGCGCTGGAGATCCTTGGGAAAGAAAGGAAAAAGAACCAACCGTGGGTTACCAACGATATCCTGGACCTGTGCGATCAACGTAGGGAGCTAAAGCCAGAGAAGAACAAAAACCCAGAAACGGCCGAAGAGTATAGAACAGTCAACAGGTCAATCAAGAAGAAGATGACCGAGGCCATGGGGAACTGTTGTCAGAACAATGCTCCAAGGTTGAGAAGGCAATGGCGAAAGGAGACAGCAAGGAGGCGTACCAGACCATCAAGGTACTAACCAAGTCCCAGCAGCCGAAGACCTCCGTTATTGAAGACAAAGAGGGGTCAGTCCTTACAGACACCGCCACTATCACGAAGAGATGGACAGAATATTGCAGCGACCTGTACAACTACAAGCTGAAGGCTGATCCGAACAAACTTCACGAGCAAGATCCCAGACCATCAGATCCCGAAAGCACACAGGCGCTGGAGGAAGAGGTAGAAGAAGCAGTAAGATCCTTGAAAGGAGGCAAGTCACCAGGGATTGACAACATCCCGGCTGAGCTCATCAAGAACGGAGGCCCAGAGATGATCAAGGCATTAACAATCATCTGCCAACGCATCTGGACCAGCAAAGAGTGGCCTGAACAGTGGACCCAATCCATCATAGTTCCACTTCCAAAGAAGGGAGACCTGAAGAAGTGCCAAAATTACAGAACAAACAGTCTGATAAGCCATCCAAGCAAAGTTATGCTACGCATTGCCTTGAACAGACTGAAACCACAAGCAGAAGAAATCCTATCAGAAGAACAGGCAGGATTCAGACCAGGTCGAAGCACTGTCGAGCAGATCTTCAACATCAGAATGCTCATAGAGAAGTATCTCCAACATCAACTACAGCTCTACAACAACTTCATTGACTTCAAGAAGGCCTTCGACCGAGTGTGGCAAGAAGCTCTGTGGCAAGTCATGAGAGACTATAACTTCGACGAGGACCTGATTCAAGTCATCCTCATGGGTGGAGAAATCGGGGAGTTCTTCCGGACTTCAGTTGGAGTTCGACAAGGCTGCCCGCTATCCCCCGTTCTTTTCAACGTGTTCCTGGAGAACATCATGCAGGAGGCCCTCCTTGACTTCAAGACCACAATCACAATAGGAGGAAGGCCAGTCTGCAATCTTCGATTCGCAGACGATATTGATCTCATGGGCCGCAGTGAAGAAGAACTCCAGGATCTCACCACCAGACTGGAAACATCAGCCAATGCCCACGGTATGGAGATCAGCACGGAAAAGAGCAAGATCCTAGTGAACAGTACTACACCAACCACTCCCACCAGCATCAAGATGAGTGGCGAGACACTAGAGGAGGTAGAAACTTTCAAGTACCTTGGAGCAGTCATCACCAAAAAAGGTACGAGCACACAAGAGGTGAAGATCAGACTTGCTGTGGCACTCTCCTCCATGACTAAGCTGGCGAAAGTGTGGAGAAACCATAACATCAGAACCCACACTAAGGTCAGACTCTACAAGGCACTCGTCACATCCATTGCCTTGTACAGCTGTGAAGCATGGACACTTACTGCCGATCTAGAACGTCGAATTCAAGCCTTTGAGATGAAGTGCCTCAGGCGGATCCTGAACATCACCTACAGAGACCGTAAAACCAATGACTACGTCTGGCAGCAGATCGAGGCACTGGCTGGCAAACAAGAACCATTGCTAGATACAGTCAAACGGAGGAAACTGAAATGGTTTGGCGACACAACAAGGCATAACAGCCTGTCAAAGACAGTCCTGCAGGGAATGGTGGAAGGAGCAAGGAGGCAGGGACGACTACGCAAAAGCTGGATATCCAACATCAAGGAGTGGACCGGCCTCACTGTACCAAACCTGAAAGCAGCCCAGGACAGAACCATTTGGCGGTCCACTTGCAGCGTCCGTGCGGGTACCCCAACGGTCGTCCCGACCAAGGGATGAGTGAGTGAGTGAGTGAATGGTGGGCCCAGAGCTTTCCCCCCCCCCCTCCCCCCCGTTTCTTTCCCTTCCGTTTTTCTTCCTTTCTCTCTCTCTCTCAAAGAAAAAAAAAAGAAAGAAAGAAAGAAAGAAAAAGAACGAACGGAAGAACGAAAGAAAGAAAGAGTGAAAGGAAATTTCAAACAAGCGCCTTAGTGAGCAAGAATGTTCCCTGTTCATTCGGAAAATCGGAGCACATTACCCCCCTCTTGCGATCTCTCCACTGGCTGCCTGTGCCACAGAGAGTAGAATATAAGATCAGTACCCTCTGTTACAAATGTCTCCACAAAACTGCACCCTCCTACCTCTGTGAATATCTTCACCTGTACACTCCTTCACGTTCCCTCCGCTCTGCTGCAGATACCTTGTGCCTTCGAATACCTAGATTCAACCAATCTACTGTTGGCCGCCGCTCTTTCTCTATTTCGGGTCCAACGACCTGGAATGAGCTCCCTCTCTCTCTTCGCCAGAAGCCTAGCTATGACACTTTTAAATCAAGCCTCAAGACATATTTATTTCAAACCTAAGATTTCCCCCCTCCTATCTCATATCAGAACTATCCCACCCTTCACTAATCCATGTCCTATCACCCTGCTAAAGTATATGACCTGTGTGTGTGTGTGTGTGTGTATGTGCTTTTGAAAAACATTTGACTATTGCAATTTTATTTCATAGATTTGGTCTGCAGCGTACCATGTTTGTAATATCTGTTTGAACTATTGATTATTTGTCTTTGGTTGTATGACTGTGTAATATTAGGTCGAATGCAAGCGCTTTGATTTGTCTTTGCAAGATGTAGCGCTATATAAGTTCCATTTATTATTATTATTATTATTATTATTATTATTATTATTATTATTATTATTATTATTATTATTGTTATTATTATTATTATTCCCTTCCTTTTTCTCCCCCATCCCCCCTCTCTCTTAAAAAAAAGAAACAAAGAAGGGAAAAGGATAGAAAGAAAAAGAAAGAACGAACGAACGAACGAACGGACGGACGGACGAACGAACGGACGGACGGACGGACGGACGAACGAACAGACGAACGAACGGACGGACGAACGAACGGACGGACGAACGAAAGAAAGGAGAAGAAAAAAAGAAAAATTCAAACAAATCAAATAGAAGCACTAGCAAACCCTACACTTAAAATTGACTCTTGGAGATCGTAAAAAACTCCACCCTTACATTCATTACAGACACCCCTACCAGGATTCGAACCCATAACTTCATGTGACCCACGGGGGACGGGATAGCCTAGTGGTCAGAACATTGCGCTCGCAATCTGACGACCCGGGTTCGATTCCCGTTCAAGGGGGATATTTTTCCCCGGAGTTAACATCAGTGCCGACTCCACTCTCCCCAAAAGTCTTTCGGATGAGACTATAAGCCCAGGCCCCGTGTGCGAACGCACGCAGAACATCTTGCGCACACGTTAAATCTTGTTCCGCTTTTCGTAAGAGTAGGCCATTGTGTGCCGGTGGGAACAGATGACAGAATTTACAAAACCGCATATACACGGGGACTGGAAAGCACATGAGTGCTTATTCCATTATCCTCGATATAAAAGAATAAATAAATAAATAAATAAAAAACGGGATTGAAATCAAACACTTTTAACCACTAGCCTACAAGCGCCTATCAAGTCATGTATAACACCCCTAAAGTGACAACACTACGTCTCTATAGTTATTTTTTTTTTTAACTTATTTTTTATATTTTGAGGATAATGGAATAAACACTCGTGTGATTTTTTTTACATCTAGTCCCCGTGTGTATGCAGTTTTGTCGATTTTGTCATCCGTTAGAGTGGGACTAGAGGCCTAACAACCGTCTACATAATGACAGGTCTCTCCCGGTGGGGATGCAGTGAGGGAGGGGGGCTGTCATTATAAATAGCATCCCCCACCTTCTGCAAAATTAATTCTAAGCTAGGAATTCCCTCTTTTCTATCCCTCTCTTTTGATTCTGCCTCGTTCCTTTTCATCTTGTCACCTCCTCCTTGTCTTGTTTTTTTCCCGCCTTCTTGTGTTCCATTCTACAACCTTTTTTTCCCCCTAGTAAAAAAAAACAACAACCAAAAAGATATTCTCTCCCATGCCGACGAAGTCGGATGTGCTGGGCCTGACTTGTCAGGCGCTTAACGGCAGCGCGACGCATTTTCGCTCATAATATGACAGAACACAACAGTTGCTGTCTAAAGCGTTCGACGACGACGACGACGAAGAAGAAGAAGTCTGGTGTTTGAACCCTGTAAGCAGTCAGACTTTTGCCTGTCCACTGGGCCACAAGCGGAGGCTTAAATCAAATGTCCTAGTCAAGTCAAGTCAAGTCGAGTCAAGTCAAGTCAAGTCAAGTCAAGTCAAAAACACTTTCATCATCCCATGAAGGGCAATTACAATACTGGCATCAAAAATCTCAAAAGACACACACAAAAAAGCTATATTTCATTTTGGTTAAAACATTCCAAAATGACTTCAAATTTTTTAAAAATCACGAACACACACACACACACACACACACACACACGCACCCATCAATTGTGAACACAATGTTAAACCCATTGACTCAGAAGACATAACTTATTATTTACGCTCGCACGTACGCAACACGTACACACGCGCGCGTACGTGCGTGTCGCGCGCACACACCCCACACACACACACACACACACACACACACACACACACACACACACACACACACACATCATACACCAATATATGAATTCATAGCGCAGTGTAATATGAATTCGTCAAATCGAATTTCCTACTTTCGAACAAGTCTCTGTTGTCCAGGTTGAATGACAGCTGTACCGAAAGAAGCTCTAGCCTCATGAGACTGGCATTGAGCGTGCGAAATAGAACGAGGAGAAAACTGGGACAGGAATCACTGACAGAATTTCTAAAGAACGACCGCCTCCTTCTCAACGGGAGAGTATTACACATACATACAAAGAGGGGAAAAATATGGAACCCGCGTCATGCTATTAATGTGAGGCTCCTGTCCTTTGAGGAACGATTTCACACACACAGAGCGATCACCTATGCTTAAATATCCCACTGCACTGAACTGGTATGCACTTCATTACACTACACTACACTACACTACCACACTACACCAGTACACTACACTACACTGCACCACTACACTACACTACACCACAGTACACTACATTGCACTAAAATACACCACACTACACTACAACACACCACTACACTACACTACACTACACTACACTACACCACACCACACCACTGTATGTATGTTAGTCCGTTGTGTCCGACGATGACCTCCAAAACAGCAGAGGAGGCAGCTGCTGTTTTGGAAACTGGGCAGAAATTGTATTATAGTGGAGATGCCTTGCCCACAGCACATCCCCACTCTCTCGGCCAAGTGGGCATAAGGACAGTCAGCGATGGAGATGCTCTCCAAAGGCCAACCAGCCCCCAGGGCTGCAGCACATAAGGACTGTGAGAGTCAAGCCTCCTAGTCAGAGAGTCATAGTCGATCACTAAAAACTAAGCTGTAAAGTGGAATTCCATGAGTGGGAAAGCCACTGGTCATACAGCCTCTCACCTTGCTGTTGCACCACACCACACTACACTACACCACACCACACCACACCACACCACACTACACTACACCACACTACACTACACCATACCACACCACAACACTACATACACCACACCACACCACACCACACCACACTACACCACAACATACCACAGCACACTACACCACACCACACTACACCACACACACTACACTACACAAACACCACACTACACGACACAACACTACACATACACTACACTACACAACACTACACCACACCACAGCACACTACACCACACTACTCACACCACACTACACTACACTACACCACACGACACCACACTACTCTACACCACACTACACTACAGCACACCGCCTCACACCACACCACAACCACCACCACACTACAAACACCACACCAACAGCACCACTACACCACACACTACACACATACAACACACTGCACTACACTACACTACACCACACCACACTAAACTACACCACACCACAGCCACTACACCACACTACTCTACACCACACCATACTACACCACACCACACTACACCACACCACACTACACTACACCCACCACAGCACACTACACCACACTACTCTACACCACACACACTACACTACACTACACCACACCCACACTACACTACACCACACCACAGCCACACTACACTACACTACACTACACCACACCACAGCACACTACACTACACTACACCACACCACACCACACTACACTACACTACACTACACACACACCACACCGCACCGCACCACACTACACTACACTACACCACACTACCCTACACCACACTACACTACACTACACAACACTACACTACACATTCTACACCACTACTACACCACACCACACTACACCACACTACACTACACACACTACACCACACCACACAACACTGCACCACACCACACCACACTACACAACACTACACCACACCACACATCACCACATCACACACCACACTACACCACACCACACCACACACACTACACTACACTACACTACACTACTCCACACCACACTACACTACACTACACCTACACCAAACACTACACCACACCACGCCACACTAAATCACACTACACTACACCACACTAACACCACACTACACTACACCACACTACACCACACCACACCACACTACACTACACCACACCACACTACACTACACCACACCAAACCACACCACACCACACTACTCTACACCACACTACACTAAACCACACTACACAACACCACACTACACCACACCGCACCACACCACACCACACTACACTACACTACACCACACCAAACCACACCACACCACACTACATCACACCACATCACACCACGCTAACGCTACACAACACTACACAACAACCACAGCACACTACACCACAATACACTACACCACACTACTCTACACAACACTACAGCACACCACACTACACTACACCACACTACACTACACCACACTACACTACACTATTCTACACCACACTACACCACACTACACCACACCACACTACACCACACTACACCACACTACACTACATCACACTTCACCACACTACACAAACACCACACCACACACAATACTACACTAACACCCACACCACACCACACCAACACACCACACCACACTACACTACACCACACCCCACTACACAACCTACACGACACCACACTACATTACACTAGACCACACTACTCTACACTACACTAGATCACACTACTCTACACTACACTAGACCACACTACTCTACACTACGCCACACTAAACATACTACACTACACAACACCACACCACACTACACCACACCACACTACACCACACCACTACTACACAACACTACACCACACTACTCTACACTACACTACATCACACTACACCAACCACACCACACTACACTACACAACCCCACTACACAACACTACTCTACACCACACCACACCACATCACACACCTGCACAACACTACACTACACACCACACCACACCACACCACACCTCACCACACACCAACACCACACCACACCTCACCTGACCTTACCGCACCACACTACACTACACCCCACTACACTTCGGATGAGGCTATAAACCGAGGCCCCGTGTTCGAACGCATGCAAAACGTCTTGCGCAAACGATAAATCCTGTTCCGCTTTTCGGATGAGTAGGCCATTGTGTGCCGGTGGAAACAGATGATAAAACTGACAAAACCGCATACACACGGGGACTGGATGTAAAAAAGCACACGAGTGCTTATTCCGTTATCCTCGATATAAAAGAATAAATAAAAATAAAATAAAATAAAATAAATACACTACACTACCACACCACACAAGAGCAACGGGGGCTACCGAATCAAAGGTATTTTATTTTTCTTGCACAATGATCAAAGACGATGAGGACGATGTAATGATGCCGCTATGGGAAATGCATGAGCTTTGAGACTACTTGAAAGGGCTTAACTGTACGCTTCCTATAATAATAATAATAATAATAATAATAATAATAATAATAATAATAACAACGACGACGACGACGACGACAACAACAATAATAATAATAATAATAATAATAAATAATAATAATAATAATAATAATAATAATAATAATAATAATAATAATAATAATAATAAACGGAATCTATATAGCGCTATATCATGCAGAGACAAATCCAAGCGCTTGCACTCAACGCATTC
>CM054146.1:36741835-36746835 GCA_028751875.1 Rapana venosa | reverse complement strand
CTTGTACAGTTTCCACATGTCATTAACTTGAACAATTTCCACATGTCATTAACTTGTACAGTTTCCACATGTCATTAACTTGTACACTTTCCACATGTCATTAACTTGTACAGTTTCCAGATTCATTAACTTGTACAGTTTCCACGTCATGAACTTGTACAGTTTCCAGATGTCATTAACTTGTACAGTTTCCACATGTCATTAACTTGTACAGTTTCCACATGTCATTAACTTGTACAGTTTCCAGATGTCATTAACTCGTACAGTTTCCACATGTCATTAACTCGTACAGTTTCCACATGTCATTAACTTGTACAGTTTCCAGATGTCATTAACTCGTACAGTTTCCACATGTCATTAACTTGTACAGTTTCCACATGTCATTAACTTGTACAGTTTCCACATGTCATTAACTTGCACAGTGTCCCGATGTCATGAACTTGTACAGTTTCCAGATGTCATTACCTTGTTTAAGTTTCCACATGTCATTAACTTGTACAGTTTCCACATGTCATTAACTTGTACAGTTTCCAGATGTCATTAACTTGTACAGTTTCCAGATGTCAATGACGTGTACAGTTTCCACATGTCTTTAACTTGTTTAAAGTTTTCAGATGTCATTAACTTTTTAAAAAGTTTTCACATGTCATTAACTTGCACTGTTTCCAGATGTCATTAACTTGTACAGTTTCCACATGTCATTAACTAAGTTTTAGAAATCATATTCTTTACGTTACTTGCCTAGATCTCTTGAAGTTTACTACCAGTGAGATTTTGCGTTCGCGACCGTTTGTCTTGGTTTTGTTTTTTTCTAACCCACCCCGAAAGTATCCACATTCCAACTTCAGGGGAGTAAAAGCTCTTGTAGTCTCTGTTCATCTCAGCACTGGAAGGGGGCGGGATAGCTCTGTGGTCAGAGCACTCGCTTTACCCCAGCCAAGTGAAGCAGCGTCGAGCGTGGTTACCACTTGGATGGGTGACCGTTTGCACGCCTTGGCTTCAGTACAGTTTCCCCAGTTCACCCAGCTGTAAATGGGTACCTGCCCTCTTTAGAGGGAAGGTAAAGCAGCGAGGGAGAGGAGATGGGCGCCGCCCTCAATATGCTGGCCCCTAGAAAGAAATTTGACTTCTGGACACGTAGGATTGAAGTCAAGGGGTCTTACTGGTTAGTCTTGGTGTATGTTAGGTATTTGGGGGTGGTCTGGGTGTTAGTCTTTCATATGAGACGAACCGGATAAACGGAGGTCCAGTATGTGTAACACCCATTCAGGGCGCGCAAAATAACCCACGGCAACAAGACAGTTGTCCATGGTGAATATCTGTAGAAGAAAAGCCACTCTCATGGGGATACAAATTTATATACACATATATATGTATAGACAGACAGAACATTTTAAAACGAAATGGTTGGTGCTGCTCTTGTGGCAACGTGTTTTTCCCCAGGGAAGGCAGCCTGAAATCACGCAGAGAAATCTGCTTTGACTGAAAGAGGTATTCAATACAAAACAATTATCATTGCAAATCAAAACATCACAAAACAACACAAAACAACACAGTTTTCACGTTCCCATAGCCTATCGACCTTACACGAAATAAGGGATCTTTAGCGTGCATACTTACTGAATCATTTTGTAGGGGGTATACACTTAAAGAGAGGGGACTGGATAGCTCAGTGGTCTGAGCGGGTTCGATTCTCGTTCAAGAGGATTTTCCCTCTGGAGTTTAACATCAGTTCCGACTCCACTCTCCCCAAAAGTCTTTCGGATGAGACTGTAAACCTAGGTCCCGTGTGCGAACCCACGCAGAACATCTTGCACACACGTTAAAACCCGTTCCGCTTTTCGGAAGAGTAGGCCATTGTGTGCTGGTGGGAATGGATGACAAAATGTACAAAACTGCATACACATGGGGACTGGATTTTAAAAAAGCACATTAGTGCTTATTCCATTATCCTCGACATAAAAGAATAAAAAGGAAAAAAAAATTAAAATGAAGTTAACACTGGATTTCCCCAAGCTAATGGTAAGCAGCGTTGAGCGTGGTTACCAAGTGAATGGGTGACCATTTGCTCGCCTTGGCTTCAGTATAGTCCCCCAGTTCACCCAGCTGTACATGGGTACCTACCTTAGGGTCAGGGAAGGTAAGACAGCAAGGGAGTGAAGATGGGCACCGACTCCTAAGATTCTTGCCCATGGAGAAGCTGAGGTCTCTGATCTCTGCTCCCCAAACAACATCATATGTTGTGGAAACACCTTTTTCTTTTTAACCACCTGTTTACCTACACTCAAAGAAAGATTAAACACACCCGGGTAGGTTGCCTTCAATCAAAGGTCCTGGCTTGCATGCTGGTTTCAACAGGGAACTTATGTTCTTCTGGAGTTTGCACTAGGAATTTTCGTCTGGACTTCACACTAGTTTCAGCAGGGAATTTTTTTTCTCTCCTGGAATTCAGACTGGTTTGAACAGAGGATATTTTCTCCTAGGGTTTAGACTTGGTTTCAGCAGGGGATTTATTTTCTCCTGGAGTTCACGCTGCTTACATCAGGGGATTTATTTTCTCCTGGAATTCACGCTGGTTTCAACTGGGGATTTATTTTCTCCTGGAGTTTACACTGGTTTCAGCAGGGGATTTATTTTCTTCCGAATGTACACTGTTTTCAACTGAGTATTTATTTTGCCCATGGAGTTAACACTGGTTTCAACTGGGGATTGATTTTCTCCTGGAGTTTACACTGGTTTCAGCAGGGGATTTATTTTCTTCCGAATTTACACTGGTTTCAAATGGGGATTTATTTTCTTCCGAATTTACACTGGTTTCAACTGGTGATTTATTTTCTTCCGAATTTACACTGGTTTCAACTGGGGATTTATTTTCTCATGGAGTTAACACTGGTTTCAACTGGGGATTTATTTTTTTCCTTAGTTCACACTGGTATAACTAGGGGATTTCTTTTCTCCTGGAGTTAATACTAGTTTCAACTGGGGATCTATTTTCTCCTGGAGTTTACACAGTAGTTTCAACCGGGGATTTACTTTCTCTTGAAGTTGACACCGGTTTCAAAGACTTGCGCTTGCGATCTGAAAGTCCAACCTTGATCCGCAGTTTCAGCTCCTACCAAGATACCCTTCAGCCCCTTCAAGAGGATCCCCCCCCCCCCCCTGGAGTTAACATCAGTGCCGTCTCCACTCTCACGAAAGTCCTTCGGATGACACTGATAAACCGAGATCCCGTGTGTGAACGCATGAAGAACATCTTGCGCACACCTTAAACCCGTTCCGCCTTTCAGAAGAGTAGGCTATTATTTGCTGTGGGAATGGATGAGAAAATTAGGGGGGAAACAGCATTGTCGTGTTTAGACATCATTCCCGAAGTTGAAATGCGGCTACCTTAATGCTGGGTTGTATGTTTGTCCGTCGTGTCCGACGATGACCTCCAAAACAGCAGAGGAGGCAGCTGCTGTTTCGGAAATTGGGCAAAAATTTGATTATAGTGGAGATGCCTTGCCCACAGTACATCCCCACTCTCTCGGCCAAGTGGGCATAAGGACAATCAGTGTTGGAGATGTTCCCCAAAGGCCAACTAGCCCCCAGGGCTGCAGCACATAAGGATTATGCGAGTCAAGCCTCCTAGTCAGAGAGTCATAGTCGATCACTAAAGATTAAGCTGTAAAGTGGAATTCCATGAGTGGGAAAGAAACCCACTGGTCATACAGCCTCTCACTTTGCTGCTGTTGCCCCCAGCGTCAATGGTTTCATCAAGAACTGTGATAAAGCCCAGGCGCTGGGTTAGAACGATCCTATACGCAAAAATCTCACCACTGGTGAATCTCAGAGATCTAGCTGAGGAACGAAAAAAAAAAGAATCTGCGATATATTCACAGAATATCTTTTGAAGTGCTTACCATTTTCTCGATTATTCAACCATTTAGTTACCAAACAATGCAGCGTAATCGATGGCAAGAGTTAACGGAAAAGTTTCTGCAGATGTTTAAGAGGGAAAAAAGGAAACTCGCACCTGCCTCTTGAGTAGCTGTCAAATTTTTTGTGTTCAATGTTCTTTTCTCTGTGTGTCTCTCTGTGTGTCTTTCTGTGTCTCTCTGTGTGTCTCTCTGTGTCTGTGTCTCTCTGTGTGCTTATTCCATTATCCTCGATATAAAAGAATTAAAAATTTTTTTAATGTGTCTGTCCGTCTGTGTCTCTCACTGTCTGTCTCTCTCTTTTTTAGGACGGGATAGCCTGGTGGTTAACAGTGATGCATTCGTGGTCTACTGACCCGGGTTCAAATCTCGTTCAAGAGGATTTTTTCCTCTGGAGTTAACACCAGTGCCTACTCCACTCTCCCCAAAAGTCCTTCGGATGAGACTATAAACCCGAGGCCCAGTGTGTGAACGCAAGCAGAACATCTTGTGCACACATTAAAATCCTATTCTGCCTTTCGGGAGCGTAGACAACTCTGTGCAAGTGGGAACGGATGACAAGATTCACAAAACTGCATCCACACGGCTGGGACTGAGTGAAAAAAAGTACATAATAATAATAATAATAATAATAATAATAATAAAATAATAATAATGTATGGAATTTATATAGCGCTGAATCTTGTAAAGCAACAAATCAAAGCGCTCAGATTTTATTTCATACCACATGAATGCTTATTCTATTTTCCTCTAAAAATATCTTGTCCGTCTGTCTGTCGGTCTGTCTTTGTCTTTCTGTCTGTCTGTCTGTCTTCTGTCTTCTTTCTCTGTCTCTCTCTCTCTCTCTCTCTCTCCTCTCTCTCTCTTCTCTCCCTCTCTCTCTCTCACTTACACACTCAGGGACACACAGACACAGACACATCCAGACACATCCGCCCCCGCCCCACCCGCCACACACACATCATGTAGTTCAATATTATCATTAAGAAGTTTTTGTTCCTAGATGAGATGGCTTGATGGGATGGAAAAAAACAAAACCCAAATGCATTGCTTATTCAATGTACCATCTGGAAATATATTAAA
>CM054146.1:36724335-36739335 GCA_028751875.1 Rapana venosa | reverse complement strand
CGTCGAAATAACAGAATAAAATGAATAAAAAATAAAATAAATAAGCACACACGTACACGCACGCACGCACGCACGTGCGCACACGGATTCAAGATTCAAGATTCAAGCTTTAATTATTTTCATCCCTTTTCGGACACACACACTCACTCGCTCGCTCACTCATTCACTCACACTGTCCGTCGTAGTTCTATTTGATACTGATTTTTAAACCTCCTGTGTTACTAGCTGACGGACGCTATAGCCGAGTGGTTAAGACCTTTTGACTACAATCCCGTGGGTTCATGAAGTCGTGGGTTCGAATCTAGGCAGCAGCCTCTGGTGACTTCAGCTCAATGATTTTTGATTTTTTAAATCGATCTCACAGATCCAACTAACAGCACAGACCTACCTGCCAGAACCCACATTCCCTTAACGCACACGCAGAAGATCAAAATATGCACGTTAAAGATCCCGTAGTTTATGTCAACGTTCGGTGGTGGATTACGGAAACATGACTATACCCAGCATGCATTATGTACCTGGAAGAGGGATGTGGGCTCCGCCAGGTTCAACTTGCCCAAGAGACACGTGGCCTGAAAAAAATTCAGTGCCGAGCCTCAACGACACACACTTCAGGGAGCTGAGGAGATATTTAAACAACAGGAAAGAAGACATCACTTGGAACACTTAATTGTCCGTCGTGTTAATAATAATAATAATAATAATAATGATAATAATAATAATAATAATAATAATAATGATGATGATGATAATAATAATAATAATAATAATGTATGGAATTTATATAGCGCTGAATCTTGTAAAGCAACAAATCAAAGCGCTCAGATTTTTTTAAAATATCGAGGACAATGGAATAACGGATTTAACGTGTGCGCAAGATGTTCTGCATGCGTTCGCACACGGGGCCTCGGTTTATAGTCTCATCCGAAGGACTTTGTTCTTTGTTTGACTGTGTTCGACGATGATCCCCAAAACAGCAGAGGAGGCAGCTGCTGTTTCGGAAATTGGGCAGAAATTTGATTATAGTGGAGATGCCTTGCCCACAGTACACCTCCCACACTCTCTCGGCCAAGAGGGCATAAGGACAGTCAGCGTTGGAGATGTTCTCAAATGGCCAACTAGCCCCCAGGGCTGGAGCACATATTTAAAAAAAATTAAATTCTTTTATATTGAGGGTAATGGAATAAGCACTTGTGTGCTTTTTTGCATCCAGTCCCCGTGTGTATGCAGTTTTATAAATTTTGTCATTAAGGACTGTGCAAGTCAAGCCTCCTAGTCAGAGAGCCATAGTCGATCACTAAAGGCTAAGCTGTAAAGTAGAATTCCATGAGCGGGAAATTTTATTTATTTTTCTATTTATTTATTTATATATTTATTTATTTGTTCATTTATTTATTTATACCACTTTAAGCACTGCAGATTTCTCGGCGTGAAATTCGGGCTGCTCTCCCCGGGGAGAGTGCGTCCCATTATTTTTCTTTTTTATGGGACTGCAAATGTATTTGTTTCCCTATCAGAGTAGCTTTTTTTCTCATAATTTTGCCAGGGACGACTCTCTTGTTGCCGTGGGTTCTTTTACGTGCGCTAAATAATTTTGTGTAACACACGGGACCTCAGTTTATCGTCTTTTCCGAAAGACTAAGCACCCAGACCACCACTCGTGGATTGGGGATGGGGGGGGGGGAAGTTTGGGGCCCAAACAGCGATCAAACCACCGCACACTTCCGTCCAGGACTTTTCGCTTTCTAGACAGGTGCGTTACCTCTAGACCACCGATCTACCTTGCCCTGAAAACCTTCAAGATGAGAAGAAGAAAAAATACAGATGTCTCGTATACAAACAGACACAGAATATCTTATAATACAATACGAACAGACACAGAATATCTTATAATACAATACGAACAGACAGAGAATATACAAACAGATTCAAATATCTTATAATACAATACGAACAAACACAAATATCTTATAATACAATACGAACAGACACAGAATATCTTATAATACAATACGAACAGACACATAATATCTTTCGCAATCACTGAACACCACCATCAAAGTGACCAAGTGGCAAGCACCGTAGGAGGGAAGGAAAACAGTGACGTAATTTGAAACACACGCACATACGTGCGCACGCACGCACACACACACACACACACACCACACACACACACACACACACACACACACACAAACGCAGGCACGCACGCATGCACACACACACAGACTGCAGAGGGAGAGGGGAGGGGGAGAGAGAGAGAGAGAGAGAGAGAGAGAGAGAGAGAGAGAGAGAGAGAGAGAGAGAGAGAAGACGACAGACAGACAGACAGACAGACAGACAGACAGACAGACAGACAGACAGACAAGATAGACTGACACACACACACAAAACAGATAGAAACAGAGTGACAGAGAGACAGTGGGGATGCTATTCATACTGATAGCCCCCCCCCTCCCCTCCCCCCCTGCATTATCCACATGGGACAGTCTTTGAAACGCTTAACCAAAGTCTTAGTTCCAAATGCTCATCAATTTCTTTTCAACGACGTAAACGAATGGGGACGGGATAGCTCAGTGGTCGGAGCACTCGCTTTTCCCAGCCAAGTTAAGCAGCGTCGAGCGTGGTTACCAGTTGGATGGGTGACCGTTTGCGGGCCTTGGCTTCAGTACAGTCCCCCAGTTCACTCAGCTGTAAATGGGTACCTGCCCTCTTTAGGGTCAGGGAAGGTAAAGCAGCGAGGGAGAGGAGATGGGCGCCGCCCTCAATATGCTGGCCCTAGAGAAGTGAGGTATCTGACGCCTCGCTCCCCTACGACCTTATAGGTTATGGGACTCCTTTACCTTCCTTTTAAACGAATCCACGGCAACAAAGAGGGCTGTATCCACAGCAAAAAAATAATTGTAAATTACAAAAAAACAACTTCCATGGACAAATCGTACAAACATGGGGAAAAAAACCCATGAGAGAAATAAATTACAAAATGGTGACACACTGTTTCCAAAAAAGCAAGCACACAGAATTTAGTTACAAAAAGATTTATTGCAGCACGAAAGATAGCTATAGAAAGATCTGTTGAAGTTCATGCTTTTTCCTCCTACTACAAAAGATGGGATCATAAAGAAGCAATAGGAGACCAAAGAATCTGAGGTCAGAACAAATTTAATCCAAGGTGATGATATTCATTTATTTTATTTTATTTATTTATTTCTTATTTATAACACTATAAGTCACGCAGATTTCTCTGCGTGAAATTCGGGCTGCTCTCTCCGGGGAGAGCGCGTTGCCACAAGAGCAGCGCCACCCATTTTTTTCTTTCTTTTCCCTGTCTGCAGCTGTATTTGTTTCCCTATCAGAGTGGCTTTTTCTACAGAATTTTGCCAGGGACAACTCTCTTGTTGCCGTGGGGTCTTTTACGTGCGCTAAATAATTTTGTGTAACACACGGGACCTCGGTTTATCGTCTCATTGAAACACTAGCGCCCAGACCACCACTCATGATCTGATGGATGGGGAGGGGAGGGGAAATTTCGGGTCCAAACGGGATTCGAACCACAGCACACTTCTGACCCGAACTTTTTTGCATTCTAGACAGTCGCGTTACCTCTAGACCACCGATCCAGATATATCTTCTTCTTTTTCTCCGCTTTTTGGCTAGAGCTCCAAGGTTCACCAATGGTGAGATTTTGCGGTCGCGACCGTTTACCAGCCGTTAAGACAGCTGCCTGCCCCGTGGGGATGCCGGGGGTCCCTATCAGTATAAATAGCATCCCTATCTATCTATCTGTCCCGTAGTCTGACGACCGTGGGGGCACCCTCAAAGACTCAGCAACCAGTTCCCTCCATTCTTCTCTCTGTTCTGCCTTTCTCAGGGTTTTGTTGAGTTCTAGGCCTGTCCATTCACTGATGTTATCCTCCCAGCTCTTCCTTGGTCTGCCTCTTCTTCTTCCTCCTTGGACAGTGCCTTGCAAAACTGTCTTTGTAATTCCTTGGGATCTTGTGACATGCCCATACCACTTAAGTTTACGCTTTTTCACGATCGTTAGAAGGTTCTCATAGGGTCCAATGGTTTGCTGGATTCTGTTATGCACGCTTTCGTTGCTTATGTGGTCTTTGTAGGAGATGCCAAGGAGTCTCCGAAAGCATCTCATCTCCACTGCCTGTACTCTTCTCTCCAAATCTGCAGTCAGGGTCCATGATTCACAGGCATACAGAAATATGGATATGACAAGGGAGCGCATTAGTCTGATCTTGGAGATAAGTGAGATATTCTTATCTCTCCAGATGGTGTTTAGTTTTGACAAAGCTGTTATTGTCTGTGCAGTCCTGCATACTACTTCTGGCTTGGATCCCTGGTCGGATACAATGGCTCCCAGGTACTTGAAGCTTTGAACTGTTTCCAGCTTCTGGTCATTAACCCTGATATCAGTGCTAATGCCGTTGGTGTTATTAGTCATCAGTTTGGTCTTCTCTGCACTGATTTCCATGCTAGAAATTTCCTCTTTTCTATCACTCTCTTTGTTTCTGCCTGGTTTTTCTTTTCTTCCTGTCACCACCTCCTTCTTGTCTATTTTCTGCCTTTTTGGTCCATTCTCCTGCCTTTCTCTAATCCAGAAAGACTTCAAAGATAACAATTCTCTCTCGTGCCGAGGAAGTCAGATGCGCTGGGCCTGACTTGTCAGGCGCTTAACGGCAGCGTGACGCATTTTCGATCATATAACAGACAACAATAGTTGCTGTCTGAGCGTTCGTCGACGACGACGACGAAGAAGAAGATAGCTGCAATCCGACTCCAGGGATGATTCAGTGTGCAGGTGAGTTCTTTTTTAAAAAATGTTGTCATCTGTTCTTTTTGGCACACAATGACATACTCTTCCAAAAATCGGATCAGGATTTCACGTGTATGCAAGATGTTTTGCGTTCGTACGTACACGGGACCTCGGTTTATTGTTTCATCATTGAAAGAGTTTCGGGAGAGCAGAGTCGGTGCTGATGTTAACTTCTGGGAGAAAAATCCTTTCGGACGAACGACTCAGAGGTGGCTCAAACCCGAGCTCAAAGCTCAAAGCTCAAACCATGGGCCTACCCCTCCCTCCTTCTTATGCTATCTAAAAATCCTCTTGTAAAATAAAATAAAAGGAGGGGTTGAGAAAGAAAAAGGATACAACATTAAAAAAAAACCTCAACAAAACTAACGAATAATTTTACAATAAATCGAAAGAGTTAAAACAAATTTTTTAAGCAAAAACAAACCTTTAATTTCGATTTCCATTCAACGAAAGAGTTAAAACACAAACCTCAACAACAACAAAATCCCAAACTATTTTAATTTCGATTTCCATTCACCGAAGCAGTTAAAACATAAACCTCAACAACAACAAAACCCCAAACTCTTTTAATTTCGATTTCCATTCACCGAAAGAGTTAAAATATAAACCTCAACAAACAACAAAAACCCAAAGCTCTTTTAATTTCGATTTCCATTCACCGAAAGAGTTAAAACATAAACCTCAACAAACAACAAAAACCCAAAGCTCTTTTAATTTCGATTTCCATTCAACGAAAGAGTTAAAACATAAACCTCAACAACAACCAAAAAAAACCAACCAAAACTCTTTTAATTTCGATTTCCATTCGAACCCTCCTAAAATAAAAGCCCCTCCCCACTCCCCACCCCACCCCCTTAAATGGCAATAAAATATTCTGAATCTGAATCTGAATCTGAATCACACACAGCCTAGATCCACGTTGTTTTAAAACAAAAACGCCAAACCAAACCAAACCAAACCAAACAACAAACCAAACCAAACCAAACCGACAAACCAAACAACAAACCAAACCAAACCAAACAACAAACCCAAAACCCTTATCTACTGATTCTTCACAACGATGTTGCTGAACATGAGACCGCAGTTTTCGCAGATAGGGCCCAGGCAGCACTGCAGACAGGTATTCCACACTTTCTGCAGGACTCCGCATTCGATCATCAGGATCCTGAGGAAGGGGGTGACCTCCCACACGTGGACGAAGGTGATGAAGGCGAACTCGCATCCCCAGTAAAAGGCCAGAGGGATGCCGTAGATGATGGTGAGGATGTTGTAGGCCACAGCCTTGGAGCAGTTGAAGCAGTGGAAAGCGCAGCGCCAGACGCAGCTGATGCTGTACGCTCCTTCAGGCTCGGCGATGACGTCCTCAAAGGCTACCTGGAGATGAGATAGAGAGATAGAGAGATGGATGGATGGATGGATGGATGGATAGATTGATAGATAGATAGATAGATAGATAGATAGATAGATGGATGGATGGATAGATAGATAGATAGATAGATAGATAGATAGATAGATAGATAGATAGATAGAGAGGGAGATTAGATAGAGAGATAGATAGGTCCATAGGTAGACATAGATTGATAGATAGATAGATAGATAGATAGATAAATAGATAGATAGATATATAGATATATAAATAGATAGATAGACAGATAGAGAGAAAGATTGATAGATAGATAGATAGATAGATAGATAGATAGATAGATAGATAGATAGATAGAGATAGACAGATAGATAGATAGAGAGATTGGTAGATAGATAGATAGATAGATAGAGAGATAGAGAGATAGAGAGATAGATAGATAGTAGATAGATAGATAGATAGTAGATAGATAGATAGATAGGTAGGTAGGTAGATAGATAGATAGATAGGTAGAGATGATAGATAGATGATAGATAGATAGATAGATTGATAGATGTAGGTAGATAGATAGATTGATAGATAGATAGATTGTAGATAGATAGATAGATGGATAGATGATAGATAGAGAGAGATAGGTAGATAGAGAGATGAGAGAGAGAGAGAGAGAGAGAGTTAGATAGATCGATAGCTAGGTCCATAGATAGACAGGTAGATTGATTGATAGAGAGATAGATAGAGAGTTAGATAGATAGATTGATAGATTTATAGATAGAAAGATAGAAAGATAGATAGATAGATAGATAGATAGATAGATAGATAGATAGATAGATAGACAAACAGATAGATAGTTTGATAGATAGATAGATTGATATATAGATAGATAGATAAATAGATTGATAGTCAGATAGATAGAGAGTTAGATAGATAGATAGATAGATGGATAGAGAGATAGATAAATAGATTGATAGGTAGATCGGTAGATAGATAGGTAGATAGATTGATAGACAGATAGATCGATCGATTATATATATATATATATATATATATATATATATATATAAGAGAGAGAGAGAGGAGAGAGAGAGAGAGAGAGAGAGTTAGATAGATAGATCGATAGATAGATAGATAGTTAGACAGACAGACAGATAGATAGATAGATAGATAGATAGATAGATAGATAGATAGATAGATAGTAGTTTGGATTAAGAGTTATGCAGAAAGAGTGTGTATGTGTGGAGGGGTGGTGGAGGGGGGGGGGGGTCGCGGAGGTGAAGAGTGTGTGTTGTGTGAATGTACGGGGGTGTGTGTGTGTGTGTGTGTGTGTGTGTGTGTTTGTGTGTGTGTGTGTGTGTGTGTGTGTGTGTGTGTATGTGTGAACTGGTGAATGAGGGATTTATTCAGTCAGTCACTCTGTTGGTCAGTCTGTCGGTCGGTTGGTCAGACCGTCAATTGGTTGGCTGGTCTGTCAGACTATTGTCTGCTATCTTCCACTTACGTCATATCAGATCTTCAACAGTTATACTTTTATTATGTATTTTCTGATGATTTTTTTTATTTGCATAATGAATTATAAACTGTGAAAACAGAATGAAACATGATCTTGGTTTTGTTGATTAGTGATTGTGTTAGTCTTTTTAACAGAATCTAGCACAGCAAGATTTAAAAACAAAACAAAAACAAAACAAACTTTGATACTGCCAAATTTTCATTGTTCCGAAAGTGAAAAGCCTTCGTAAGTGTTAAGAACATTTGCATGCACTGGGATGCCCGATTAGAGTATTAAAGGCATTGTAATCAAGGATTCGTACTTGTTTTGATATTCTTTTTTCGAGACAGATAAAATTAAACCTTATAGCCTTGATAATAAGTTGCTATGAACTAAAAGAACATGCCAGATGTATTACAGTCTTGATGTCTCATTTTCATAATCCGAGGCTTAAAATTTACATTTTTATTTTTGTCGAGATTTTAATTTTAATTTTAATTTTATGCCACTTTAAGTCACGAGATTTCTCTGCGTGAAATTCGGGCTGCTCTCCCCGGGGAGAGCGCGTCGCCACAAGAGCAGCGCCACCCTTTTTTTTTTTTTTCTTTTTGGTCTGCAACTGTATTTGTTTCCCTATCAGAGTGGCTTTTTTCTAAGGATTTTGCCAGGGACAACTCCCTTGTTGCCGTGGGTTCTTTTACGTGCGCTGAAAATATTGTGTAACACACGGGACCTCGGTTTATCGTCTCATCCGAAAGACTAGCGCCCAGACCACCACTCATGGTCTAATGGATGGGGAAAAATTTCGGGCCCAAACGGGGTACGAACCACGCACACACCCGACCCGGACTTTTCGCATTCTAGACAGGCGCGTTACCTCTAGACCACCGATCCAAAAATTTGTTTCACTCAAAATTTTTACCAGAGTACATATCTACAAATCAACTTTCTTTTATGCTGAAATGCTGTTTTCTTCTTTTTAGGCTCTGGTAATATTTTGTGTTTTTTTTCCCCATTAGTTTAGAGCTAATGACACATGTTCTTTTTCTCCCCAGAGAACCCTGCGAGCTATTTTCCTTCATGGAACTCAATTCGACTGGATATGGTGTTTTCCCCGAAGTCGGAATGCAGCTACCTAAATGGTGTGTGTGTGTGTGTGGGGGGGGGGGGGGGGAGGAGGGGGCGTATACGCAAAAATATCACCTTTGGTGAACCTCGGAGCTCTAGCCGAGGAACGGAAAAAAAAGGAAAAAGGTGTGGTGTTTGAACACAAGTCACTACTCTTATGTTCGTGTGTTTTCTGAGAGAAGCAGTCATTTAGACAAGTGACAATGACGTCATTTGATAGAAAGTTGCAACAATCGTAACAGAGTGGAAAATACGTCAGAATTTAATTTCTAGATTTGAAACTTTATATAAACTTTTACTAATTTTCTGAGTTGTAGTTACATGCACATATCATGTCAGTGTTCTGTTTGTTCATGCACTTACCAGTAGTTTTATCAATAAAAAAAAAAATTCGCCGCAAGGTGAATCGCATTTGCTTATGAGGCTTTTACTGTCATGACAGTTTTTGTGTGTGGAAATGATTTGGTTAAGATTTATTTTGCAGCTTTTATTTTATTAAAATATTTTTTTATTCTTTTATATCGAGGATAATGTAATAAGCACTTATGTGCTTTTTTTACATCCAGTCCTCGTGTGAATGCGGGTTTGTAAATTCTGTCTTACGAAAATCGGAACAGGGTTTAACGTGTGGGCAAGATGTTCTGCGTGCGTTCGCACACGGGGCCTCGGTTTATCCCATGTATTATCTTTTGATAAGATCAAATATCATAATTTACATGAATATAGAAATGTTGTATCATTTATCTACAGGTTTAAGCTCAATGCTTTTATAACCAAAGCTTTTTTTTAAAGCAACATGTATCTGTGGTGAAAATCTTACCAATGATCACATTCTTTTACAATGCAGAGATCTGAAAAAAACATCTTACCTGCCTTCCCAGTCCGTAGCTTACAGCAAGTTCTAAAAGACATTCCATTAATGAAAGAAACTGTATTGTCATTAAGCCATACTCCTATTTTCAGACTCCTCTGATATAAGGAGAGCTTCAAGTTATATGAATTGGAAAGTTAGTATTTTTGCTGTTTGATGTTTTGGTTGTTGTTGATGGGTTTTTTTTTCAGAATTCTTGTTTATGGTTTTTTCATAATAGTTGTTTATTGCGATTGATCAGTTATGTGCATAGCCTTCCCCCCTTACACACACACACCACACACACACACACACACACACACGCACGCACGTGCGCGCGCGCGCACACACACGCACACGTACACACATACACACACTTTCCCATCTGATATCACTATTTAGTGGAAGGACGTTAAACTGAAGAACTACTCATCCCAAGGAGTTACTGAGTATAGAAAGACTTTCAGAGTTTTTCATTGGCAAACATCTTCTTCTTGTTGAATAAACGATGATCAGTGTACCATTCACCTTGCTCATTCAGCATATGGGGGACGGGATAGTCTGGTGGTTAGAGTTATGTATTCGTGATCTGCTGACCCGGGTTCGATTGTCGTTCGAGAGGATTTTTCCTCTGGAGTTAACATCCGTGCCGACTCCACTCTCCCCAAAAAGTCCTTCGGATGAGACTATAGACCGAGGTCCCGTATGCGAACGCACGCAGAACATCTTGCGCACACGTTAAAACCCGTTCCGCTTTTCGGAAGTGTTGGCCATTGTGTGCCGGTGGGAACATGTGACAACTTTGACAAAACTGCATACACACGGGGACTAGATGGTATAAAAAGCACATGAGTGCTTATTCCATTAACCTCGTAATAAAAGAGTAAAAAAATTTTTAAATAAAAATAAAAGATTGATACTTTTTTTTTACTGGGTTTTATCTGTCTTCTTAATGGTACCTTCAACTATCTTTATCTACCTATGTATTCCGCTCTCTCAATTTAACTGTTTATTCCTTTCTTTGTTACTGAAAGTAATGTTTGAATCTGAATATTTTCTACTTCTTTGGGGGAAGGGAACTTTAAACATCACCAGCATTTTTTCAGTGTCAGACACTTTTTGCACAAAAGGGAAAAAAATCTAATGAAAGTTTTAGTAAAAGACATGCTTAGCAATCTTTTTTTTTAACTGCCGAAAAAATAGTAAGCTTTTCATTTAGTGATTAAGTTAACTGTTTTAGGAACAATTTTTAAATTTTTGATTCGTTAATTTAAAAAACTGCTGGATTTAACAAACGCTACTGTAAAAACAAGTATAAGCTACTAACTGAAACTGAAAAAAAAATTCCCTTTTCAAAAATAAAACTGTCTGGTTGGTTGGTTGGTTTGGTTGATTGGTTGGTTGGTTAGTTGGTTGGTTGGTTGGTGGGCTGGATGGTTGGTTGGTTAGTTGGTTAGTTGGTTAGTTAGTTAGGTAGTTAGTTAGTTAGTTAGTTAGGTAGGTAGGTAGGTAGGTAGGTAGGTAAACTACTAACTGAAACTGAACAAAAACAGCCCCCTTTCTAAATATAAAACTGTCTGGTTAGTTGGTTGGTTGGTTACTAAGTTGGTTAGTTAGTTAGTTAGGTAGGTAGGTAGGTAGGTAGGTAAATAGTTGGTTTATTTATTGGCAGTTCAGTTAGTTAGCTAGTTAGTTGGTTCCATGGTCAGTTCTTCACATTTTTTCCTCTGTCAGACATACCTGGCTACCAAAAAAATACAACACCCACCCCCCACCCCCCACACCAAAAACAACCCCAACAACAAAAAACAAACAAAACTTTTTTTTTTTAAAAACAACTTCACTCACCTTGACGTGGCCATTGATATCGTTAGGGTCACGATTGTCCATGTCTAAAGCTGACGCCTGCATGATGGGGAAAAAAAAGGCTTCTTGGGGGGCCGGATGAGTCCCTTACTCAAAACACTGGACAACCAACGGTCAGCACAGTATCTGTACCAACGGACACCACGGACAAGCCCAAAGTCCCTAAGTCGAATGATGACAGACAAAAACCAAAACCAGTCCAAGTGCGAGTGCAACGGGAGAGGAGAGAGAGAGAGAGTGACCACTGTCCTTCTGTCTGCCACTCGGTCAGCGGTCAGCCGATGCAAATGGGTCAGGATGAGGTGGACACACAACAAGATAGACTTTCTCATTGGCTCTGCTCCCTCCCTTCCTCACACCTTCTCTCCCTTTCCTTCTCCCTTTTCCCTTTCCCTCCCTCTCCGTCTCTCTCTCTCTATCCGTCGTTTTCATTCTTTCCGTTTTCCTCACCCCCCATCTCTCTCTCTCTGTCTCTGTGTCTGTCTCTGTCTCTGTGTCTGTCTGTCTGTCTGTCTGTCTGTCTGTCTCTCTCTCTTCTCTCCTCTCTCTCTCTCTCTCTCTCTCTCTCTCTCCTCTCTGTCTCTATCCTCCTCTCTTCTCCTCTCTCTGTCTCTCTTTCTCCTCTCTCTCTCCGCCTCCTCTCCTCCTCTCTCTCTCTCTCCCCCCTCTCTCTCTCCTTCTCTCTAATCTCTCTCCTCTCTCCTCCCCCTCTCTCCTCCTCCCTTCCTCTTCATCTCTCTCTCTCTCTCTCCCTCTCTCTCTCTCTCTCTCTCCTCTCCTCTCTCTCTCTCTCTCTTCTCCTCTCTCTCTCCTCCTCTCTCCCTCTCCGCTATTTCTCTTTCTTCTCTCCTCTCTCCTCTCCCTCTCCTCTCTCTCTCCTCCCTCTCTCCTCCCTCCCTCCATCCTTCTCTTCCCTCGTTCTCTCTCCCTCTCTCTCTCTCTCTCTCTCCTCTCTCTCTCTCTCTCTCTCCCTCTCTTCTTCTCTCCTCCCTCTCTCTCCCTTCTCTGCACACTATCTTCTCTTTCTCCCTACCTCTCTCTCTCTCTCCTCTCTCTCTCTCTCTCTCTCTCTCCCTCGCTCTTTTTGCTCTCTCGTCTACCTGATAAGCTGTTTATTATCATTCTATCTCTCCATCGTCTCTCTTCTTGTTCTGCTCTCTTCTCTGCTCTCTGTCTTCTTAGTCTTGTCTGGTCTCTTTCTTGCTCTGTCTCTTTGTCTTCTCTGTCTCTGTCGTCTGACTTTCTGCTCTCTCTCTTCTCTGTCTCTTCTCTGTCATGTTCTCTGTTCCTCTCTTCTTCTGTCTGTCTGTCTCGTCTTCTTCTCTTCTCTCTCTCTCCTCTCTCTCTCTCTCTCTCTCTCTCTCTCTCTCTCTCTCTCTCCGGGGGGAACGGATAGCCTAGTGGTTACAATGATATATTCGTGATCTGCTGACCTTGGTTCGATTCTCGTTCAAGAGGATTTTTCCTCTGGAGTTAATATCAGTGCCCACTCCACTACCTCCAAAAGTCTTTCGGATGAGACTGTAAACCGAGGCCCCGTGTGCGAACGCACGCAGAACATCTTGCGCACACGCTAAAACCCGTTCCGCTTTTCGGAAGAGTAGGCCATTGTGTGCCAGTGGGAACGGATGACAAAATATACAAAACTGCATACACACGGGGACTGGATGTAAAAAGCACATGAGTGCTTATTGCATTATCCTCGAAATAAAAGAATAAAATAAAAATTAAAAATCTCCTCCGCCCCCCTCCCCCCTACATATTTGGGGGTGTCTATCTAAATTCTTGTAACTTGATAAAGTTGGGGATGATCTCTGTGCGTGGATATTTTTTAAGTTGTTTCTTTACAGGATTGCAGGTGTTTCATTTGTGCATTTGTCTGTTTGCTCTGTGTGTGTGTGTGTGTGTGTGTGTGTGTGTGTGTGTGTGTGTGTGTGTGTGTGTGTGTGTGTGTGTGTGTGTGTGTGTGTGTGTGTGTGTGTGTGTGTGTGTGTGTGTGTTTCTGTTTGTTTCTTGTTATAATTTACTTTCTTCTTCTTTCTTTGTTTTTTTTTTCCGAGGGCTGAACTGAATGAATAAAAAGCTTTGTATACCCTACTTATTCCATTACCCTCTGAAAATAAAATTTGTGTTCTGTTCTGTTCTGTTTTTGTTTTGTTCTGCTCTCACTCTCTCTCTCTCTCTTGTCTCTCTCTCTCTCTGTCTCTCTGTGTCTCTGTCTCTGTCTCTGTCTCTCTCTCTCTCTCTCTCTCTCTCTCTCTCTCTCTCTCTCTCTCTCTCTCTCTCTCTCTCTTGTCGTTTGATAGAGTGGGAATGAAGATGAAGAAATGGAAGACATAATTATTAGAGCTTCTTTGCGAATTGAACATTTCAATTATAGTATCTATTCTCTGACTTTAGCTACATTTATAGAGTAGTGTCATCTGTCTCTCTGTCCGTCTATCTGTCTGTACGTCTCTCTCTCTCTCTCTCTCTCTCTCTCTCTCTCTCTCTCTCTCTCTCTCTCTCTCTCTCTGTCCTTCGGATGAGACTATAAACCGAGATCCCGAGTGAGAACGCACGCAGAACATCTTGCGCACACGTTAAATCCTGGTCCGCTTTTCGTAAGAGTAAGCCATTGTGTGCCGGTGGGAACAGATGACAGAGTTCACAAATCCGCATACACACGGGGACTGGATGTAAAAAAAGCACATAAGTGCTTATTCCATTATCCTCGATATGAAAGGATAAATAAATAAATAAATAAATATATACATCTCTTTCTTGTTGTTTGATAGAGTTGGGAATGAAGATGAAGAACATGGAAGACATAATTATTAGAGCTTCTTTGCGAATTGAACATTTCAATTACAGTATCTATTCTCTGACTTAAGCTTCATTTATAGAGTAGTGTCATCTGTCTGTCTGTCTGTCTATCTGTCTATACGTCTCTCTCTCTCTCTCTCTCTCTCTCTCTCTCTCTCTTCTCTCTCTCTCTCTCTCTCTCTCTCTCTCTCTCTCTCTCTCTCTCTCCCTTTCTCTCTCTGCCCTTCGGATGAGACTATAAACCGAGGTCCCGTGTGCGAACGCACGCAGAACATCTTGCGCATATGTTAAATCCTGGTCCGCTTTTCGTAAGAGTAGGCCATTGTGTGCCGGTAGGAACAGATGACAGAATTCACAAATCCGCATACACACGGGGACTTTATGTAAAAAAGCACATAAGTGCTTATTCTACTATCCTCGATATAAAAGAATAAAATCTTTAAAAATGTGTCTGTCTCTCTGACTCTCTCTGTCTCTCACTCTGTCTCTCTTTCTGTCTGCCTGTCTCTGTCTGTCTCTGTCTGTCTTTGTCTCTCTGTCTGTCTCTGTTTCTCTGTCTCTGTCTCCCCCCACTCTCTCTCTCTCTCTCTCTCTCTCTCTCTCTCTCTCCCTCCCCCCTCCCTCCCTCTCTCTTTCTCTTCGTACTGGTTGTAAAAAAAACACAAAAAAGTTTG
>CM054146.1:36699335-36709335 GCA_028751875.1 Rapana venosa | reverse complement strand
TTAAAACATTTCTTTAAAAAGAGAGAATAGACCCAGTAAATCTTTAAAACATTTTAAAAATAGAGAATAGACTCAGTGAATCTTCCAAAAATTTTAAAAGAGAGAATCGACTCAATGAACCTTTAAAACATGTTTTAAAAAGAGAGAATAGACTCAGTGAACCTTTAAAACATTTTTTAAAAAGAGAGAATAGACTCAGTGAACCTTGAAAACTTTTTTTAAAAAGAGAGAATAGACTCAGTGAACCTTGAAAACTTTTTTTAAAAGAGAGAATAGACTCAGTGAACCTTTAAACAAACTTTTTTTAAAGAGAGAATAGACTCAGTGAACCTTTAAAACATTTTAAAAGAGAGAATAGACTCAATGAACCTTTAAAACATTTTCAAAGAGAGAATAGACTCAATGAACCTTTAAAACATTTTAAAAGAGAGAATAGACTCAGTGAACTTTTAAAACATTTTAAAAAGAGAGAATAGACTCAGTGAACCTTTAAAACATTTTAAAAGAGAGTAGACTCAGTGAACCTTTAAAACATTTTAAAAGAGACAATAGACTCAGTGAACCTTTAAAACATTGTTTTAAAAGAGAGAATAGACTCAGTGAACCTCTAAAACATTTTTAAAACAGAGAATAGACTCAGTGAACCAATAAAACATTGTTTCAAAAGAGATAATAGACTCAGTGAACCTTTAAAACATTTGTAAAAGAGAGAATAGACTCAGTGAACTTTTGAAACATTTTTAAAAGAGGGAATAGACTCAATGAACCTATAAAACATTTTAAAATGCAAGATCACAGAATTATCCAAAGCTAAATGCGACTGTTCCGGTCATTATTTTCCTGCTGACAGATAATGCTTGTAAGATGTTAAAAATTGTACAAATGCATGTGCATTTTTTTTTAAAAAGCCCCCCCCCCCCCAAAAAAAAAAAAAGAGTGACAAAATGTAAATAAAGCACAGGGATTGAATGTAATATTTTCTATTTTATTATCATTATTTCGTGTGTGTGTGTGTGTGTGTGTGTTTTGTTTGGTTGGGGTTTTTTTGGTATCTCAAAACTCTTAAAATATCCATAGATTCTACAAGAATAAAGCTTTTTGCTTCGTTTTTTTCTCCCTTCTTTTTTCTTGTTTATTTTTTCTTCTTTTTCCTTCCGGTCTTTTTAAAAAACAAAACTTTCTTTTTGTCTTTCTTTATTTGTTACTTCCTTTGACGCTTTTTTCTCCTTCTTTTTTTTACATATCTGACTTGTCTTCTTTTCTCTGTCTTTTTTTCCCGCCTTTTAATTTTTGAAAAAATGTTTGTTTCATGCTTGAATTATCTGCCTGATTGTCATTGTTACGAGTGTAGTCAATACATAATTGTGTGTGTGTGTGTGTGGGTGGGTGCGTGGGTGCGTGAAATAAGTCTGTGTTCTAGTCAACTTGTCTTAAACATTGAATTCATATATTGGTGTATGGTTGTGCGTGGGCGTGTTCGCAACACACGTACGTGCGTGTGTACGTGCTGCGATATGCGTGCGTAAAATAAGTTTTTATGTCTTCTAGTCAATGGGTTTAAAATTGTGTTCACAATTGATGTGTGTGCGTGCGGGCGTTTGCGTGTGTGTACGCATGCGCGCGTTTGTGTGGTTGTGTGTGTGTGTGTGTGTGTGTGTGTGTGTGTGTGTGTGTGTGTGTGTGTGTGTGTTCGTGACATTTTATTCGAAAACCAATATGAAATATAGCTTTTGTGTCTTTGATATATTTGATGAGTATCAATCTGCCTGTCAGTATTGTAATTGCCCTTCATGGGATGATTAAAGTGTTTTTGACTTTGACTTTGACTTTGACTCTTTCTCCTTTTCATTTTGTTTGTTTTCGTCCCATTTTTGCTTTGTTCTCTCTCTCTCTCTCTCTCTCTCTCTCTCTCTCTCTCCTCTCTCTCTCTCTCTCTCTCTCTCTCTCTCTCTCTCTCTCTCTAACGTTCTTATTTTTCTTTCTTTCACTGTTTTCTTACCTTGTCTATGTAGGGGGGACGGGATAGCCTAGTGGTTAGAACATTGCGCTCGCAATCTGACGACCTGGGCTCGATTCCCGTTCAGGGGGACAATTATTTACCCCTGGAGTTAACATCAGTGCAGACTCCTCCACTCTCCCAAAAGTCCTTCGGATGAGATTATAAACCGAGGCCCCGTGTTGTGCGAACGCACGCAGAACATCTCGCGCACACGTTAAATCCTGTTCCGCTTTTCGTAAGGGTGTAGCGGTGGGAACAGATGAAATAATTTTACAAAACCCGCATGCACACGGGGACTAGATGTAAAAAAAAGCGACATATTTGACCCTCAAGAGTTCTACTAGCCGAGAAAATAGAAGAAAAAAAGGAAACTAACTTATAAACCAATCAATCAACATACAAGACAAAATGCGGTGATGATGACGCAAAAGATATTTTTAAAACAATTAACAAGATTCAAGATTCAAGATTTTATTTCAAGAAAAAAAACCCAAGGGGTACATGAAATTTAACAAAACCACAACTTGCGGATATAGGCGTGTGAAAAATACTCACAACACAAATTCGTTCCAAAATGAAAGAGTACAAATTATGGGACATGAAAAGTGAAAGAGCATTCACAACACAGGAAACGAAACCAATCCCCTTCTACTATTACGATCCCTGATGGCCATATTGGGGCGGAATGCATAGTGTCTGGTCTCCTGTGCTTGTAACTCTGCAGGAGGTCTGCCCGCTGGCCTCAGCCGAAACGTCATTCCCACTTGAGGGCTGCTCCTTACAAGTTCAGAAGTCAAATCCCTCGGATTTGTTAGAGAAAAAACAAGACAGGAGAGTGGGCCGGGTAGGCAGAAAACGAGCATATGAGATAGAGAGTGATAGAAAAGGGGATTTTTTTATAAAAAAACAAAGCAACTCTAATCTAACTTGAAGCGAATGTATATACATTGTATACACCTATCAAGAGTGTGTGCATTGGCGAGAGACTTTTCTTTTCCTCATAAGGAGAGAGAGAGAGAGTGATAGAAAAGGGGATTTTTGTTGTTGTTGCAAAAAACCCCAATCAAACTACGAAACAGATGTATATATATATATAAACCTATCAAGAGTGTGTGCATTGGCAAGAGACTTTTCTTTTCCTAATAGGGAGAGAGAGTGATAGAAAAGGGGATTTTGTTGTTGCAAAAAACCCAATCAAACTACGAAACAGATGTATATGTATACACATATCAAGAGTGTGTTTTCATCTATTTATTTATTATTTTATATCGAGGATAATGGAATAAGCACTCATGTGCTTTTTTACATCCAGTCCCCGTGTGTATGCAGTTTTGTCAATTTTGTCATCTGTTCCCACCGGCACACAATGGCCTACTCTTTCGAAAAGCGGAACAGGATTTAACGTGTGCGCAAGATGTTCTGCATGCGTTCGCACACGGGGTCTCGGTTTATAGTCTCATCCGAAGGACTATGCAATGGCGAGAGACTTTTCTTTTCCTCATAAGGAGAGAGAGTGTGATAGAAAAGGGGATTTTTTGTTGTTGCCAAAAAACCCAAACTACGAAACAGATGTATATGTATAAACCTATCAAGAGTGTGTGCAATGGCGAGAGACTTTTCTTTTCCTCATAAGGAGGCGTTTCTTAACACGAGATTTGATTATTAAGTGTATAATATCAGGTCTGACACTTCTAACTTGCATCGTTCTAACTCTTTCGTTTTAACAAACTTTTCATTTTAAGAAATGACAACTGGTGTGAAAAGTAGCGAACGTAATGCTGATAAATGCAGTTATTTTTTAAAATCTATTTAAAAAACTTCCTTTTTTTGGGAAACAGTTCACCGCCCTTAAAACCCTTCTGAATAAATGTATTCGTCCATTGTGCATTTATACATAATTATATAATTTTGCAATCCAAATTAAAAAGTCACACATTTTATCTGGTTTAAAGGGATTTTCAATTCCAAAGATAAACAACTCTTCACTTAGAGAGGAAATAGTTATCTGTGTGCAAGTATTGGTTATTGTATTCTTAAAATGATTTTTTAACAAATCCAACATGAAAGTAAACACACATTCCTCTATATTCGTAACATGTTATACTCATAATAAGTCACCGCGTAATGAGTCACATTACACCAGAAGTCAGTATTTAGTTATTGACATGTTATCAATCAACAATTAAAAGGTTATTCAATTAAAAAAACCAACACACATCGAAAATCGAACAATTCTATAAAACGGTGTTACATTAGTGAAACGACAGGCAGCGGAAAGTGACAAAATGAGAAATGGACAAAAGTCTTGCGCGTACTAGGTGGTCAGAATGAGAGCTTGGGTGTGTTTTATATAAACAGGTTTTGAAGCAAAGAGACGCAAACTTAAGCCTTGACATTTCACTACAAGGTAGAATAATGGCTATAGTTTTATAATCACTCAAAATCTCCAAATCAAAATCTGACCCCCACCAGCCTAAAATGGCTCCTAGCAGAAAAGTGGTTCAGGCTGCAAAGCGACTCATTTCGTGGTGGAGCGTCACTTATGGTTTCTGTGTACTTAGGAAAGCCCGTGGTGTAGGGAATATTAAACTGTTTATCAAAGTGTTTGAACAACACCTGGAGAACGGGAGTACGGTGGTAAGAGCGCCGCGCTCGTGATGTGACGGCTCGAGTTCGAGCCACCATCGAGGTACCCGTTCAAGGGGATTTCTACTCTTTTGAGTTAACATCAGTACCGACTCCACTCCCCTCAAAAATCCTTTGGATGAGACTAAAAAACTTGAAGTCCAGTGTGCAAACGCACGAAGAACATTTTGCACACCCGTTAAAATCCGTTCTACCTTTCGACAGAACCAGCGTTAAATGCAATACAACGTAGTAAAGGTGAAGGTGTCCCATAACCTGTAAAGTCGTAGAGGAACGAGGCGTCAGAGACTTCAACTTCTCAAGGGGCCAGCGTGTTGAGGGCGGCGCTCATATCTCCTCTCCCTCGCTGCTTTACCTTCCCTGACCCTAAAGAGGCAGGTGGTACACATTTACAGCTGGGAGACTGTACTGAAGCCAAGGCGCGCAAACGGTCACGATCACCCATCCAACTGGTAACCACTCTCGATGCTGCTTAACCTTGGCAGGGGGAAAGCCAGTGCTCCGTACCACTGAGCTATCCCGTCCCCCAACATAGTATGTTTGTCCGTCGTGTTCGACGATGACCCCCAAAACGGCAGAGAAGGCAGCTGCCGTTTCGGAAATTGGGCAGAAATTTGATTATAGTGGAGATGCCTTGCCCACAGTACATCCCCCACTCTCTCGGCCAAGTGGGCATAAGGACAGTCAGCGTTGGAGATGTTCTCCAAAGGCCAACCAGTCCCCACCAGAGCTGCAGCACATAAAGACTGTTGCAAGTCAAGCCTTCTAGTCAGAGAATCACAGTCATCACTACAGACTAAAGCTGGAAAGTGGAATTCCATGAATGGGAAAGAAAGCCACTGGGTCATACTACAGCCTCTTCTCACTTTGCTGTTGTTGCCCCCCAGCGTCAATGATTTAATCAAGAACTAGGATAAACCCTAGGCTGCTGACGGCTAAGTTACAATACAGTAAAATCCCAACCCAACACAAAAAACCCCCCAAACAACCAAACCCTCCCCACAACAGTTCCACACTCAATCTGTTCCCCCCCCCCCCCTCCCCCCCCTTTTCTGGTCCAGGTGGCCTGGGAAGACGTGATCGCGGAGCCAGAAGGAGCCCACAGCATCAGCTGCGTGTGGCGACTGGCCTTCACCTGCTTCAACTGCTGCAAAGGCCTGTGCTACAACATCCTCACCATCCTCTGCGGCATCCCCTTGGCCTGCCTGTGGGGCTGCCAGTTCGCCGCCATCACCTTCGAGCACGTGTGGCACGTGACCCCCTGCATGCGCATCTTCGCCATCAACTGCGGCTGCGCCCAGAAGTTTTTCGGCCTGTGCATCCAGTGCTGCCTGGCTCCCATCTGCGAGACGTGTGGCCTCATGTTCAGCAATATCGTGGTCAAGAACATGTCTTGAAAAGTCTGTGTGTGTGTGTGTGACACAGTGCATGCCAGAAAAGATAGCTTGTGCATGCATGGGGTGGTGGGTGGAGGGTGGGGTGGTGGGGTGGAGTGGGGGGAGGGTAGGATGGTGGTGGGATAGGGATGGAGTGGGGGGTGGGGGGTGGGAGGTTGTTTCAGGTGGTTGCAAATCTTGGGACTGTGATATATAATTATAACTGGGGTTTGGGTTTTTTTGTTGGTTGATGTTTGATTTTCAAAAGTGTGTTGGTGGGGGTTTTTTTGCGTTTTTGGGGATGTAAATTTTTGTGGTTTTTTTTTTTCGATTTGGAGTTTCTGTTGTTGATGGTGTGAGTTGTGTATTAATTTGTTGCTGTTGTTCTTGATGTTAGTTTTGTAGTCAATTTTTTGGTGTTGTTGTTGATCTTGGTTTGGTGTCAGGTTGGGTTTTTTGGTGTGTGTTTTTTTTTTTTTGGGGGGGGTGGGTATTTTTACATTATACATTCTTGTTTTTATTTCCTTACCTCTATATTCTTCTTTTCGTAGGTCAGTCCCGTATTAATTTTATTCATCTGTACAGAAATGACAGGTTTGTCAAGGCATTATAAACAGAAATTCACAGCATTTTTTGTTGATATTTTTTAATTCTCAAAGCGAATCTGAAAACCGTTTCACAATTTTTTCTTTTACTGAAATGAATTACAAACAAACTTGTTATGTGTGCCATATAAAACTACGTAACAGAATCTTCAGACCTTATGAAGATCTGGTGTAAATCTGCAGTTATATTTGCAGCATTAGTGTGAATCTTGCCAGGAAATATTACCCTTACGTCAATCAGAATTTGAAATAAAACAGTATTTGAAAATGTATTTGTGTGTTTAACTATCTGGGAGCGAGAGAGAGAGAGAGAGAGAGAGAGAGAGAGAGAGAGAGAGAGAGAGAGAGAGAGAGAGAGAGAGAGAGTTATGATCTTACTTTTGAAATTGACATGTATTGCTTTGTATGAAAGCATAAAGTCTGTATCAGTATAGCCATCCTCGTGAGTGTGTTTGCTTTTTAATATTTTTTATTTCGTTTATATCGAGGATAATGGAATAAGCTCTTACGTGCTTTTTTACATCCAGTCCCCGTGTGTGTATGCGGATTTGTGAATTCTGTCATCTGTTCCCACCGGCACAAGATGGCCTACAGTTACGAAAAGCGGAACAGGATTTAACGTGTGCGCAAGATGTTCTGCGTGCGTTCGCACACGGGACCTCGGTTTATAGTCTCATCCGAAGGACTTTTGGGGAGAGTGGAGTCTGCACTGAAGTTAACTCCAGAGGAAAATATCCCCTTGAACGGGAATCGAACCCGGGTCGTCAGATTGCGAGCGCAATGTTCTGACCACTAGGCTATCCCATCTCCGTGTGTGTGTGTGTGTGTGTGTGTGTATGTGTGTGTGTGTGTGTGCGTGGTGCGTGCGTGCGTGCGTGCGTGCGTGTGTGCGTGGTGAGCGCGCGTGCGTGTGCGCGCGTGTGCGTGTGTATGTATGTGTGCGTGTTTAGTGAGTACATCTTACCGTGCAATAGTTTTATCCAGACTTTCACTGAAATGTTAACTTCCATTTCAAAGACAACGAATCGGTGCAAACAAACGTATCCATGCTGATTGATTGTTGTCTATTGCGATGATTTTCAATTTTTTCCTCCTGTGTTTCATTTGATTTTTTTTTTACTACCTACTATTCTGTGACGCTTCTGTCCTGCTGTTTCCACGCCTCTCACTTTGCTACCTCTACCCCAGCGCGTCATGCATGCAGCCTCCTCAGGGCCAGCGCAGGGCCACCAGCCAAAGGAACCCTGCACTGTACTGCTACCTGTGTCACTGAAGCGGGTGTTCGGAGATACCTGTTCTCTGCTGACACACGTAGATGGCCTCCTGCTAAAACCTCTTTTCTGATGACAGTGACAGTTGAATCACACAACCAGACTGAGCTGAGCAAGACACCCACCCGGGGTGGTAACTACCACCACGTCCCTTTAAAGGAAGGAAGGTGGCAGGATGGTTAAGACGTTCGCCTGCCAACAAGTACACCGTGAAGTTCTGGGTTCGAGTCCCAGCCTCGCCCTTTTTTCCCAGTTTGACCCCTCCCCCCCCAAAAAAAAAAAAAATCGAACTGAATGTTAGAGTCCTTCGGATGAGACTATCAACCGAGGCCCCGTGTTCGAACGCATGCAGAACACCTTGCGCACTCGTTAAATCCTGTTCCGCCTTTTCGGAAGAGTAGGCCATTGTGTGCCGGTGGAAACAGATAACAAAATTTACAAAACCGCATACACACGGGGACTGGATGTAAAAAAGCACATGTGTGCTTATTCCATTATCCTCGATATAAAAGAATAAGTAAATAAATAAATAATAAATAAATGACCTTCCCACGTAAACTTTCTCCCATTCTTATGTATTTATTCACCACGGGTAAGAAGTGTATGGGAAACCAAAAACTAACGTCACCATGAGATCAGAGCAACCAGTACTTTTTAATTTTAAAAAAATTTTATACCACTTCAAGTCACGAGATTTCTCTGCGTGAAATTCGGGCTGCTCTCCCGGGAAAAGCGCGTCGCCACAAGAGCAGCGCCTCCCTTTTTTCGGTTTTTCTTTTTTTGTCTGTAATGTATTTGTTTCCCTATCAGAGTGGCTTTTTTTCTAAGAATGTTGCCAGGGACAACTCTCTTGTTGCCGGGGGTCCTTTTACGTGCGATGAAAATTTGTGTAACACACGGGACCTCGGTTTTATCGTCTCATCCGAAAGACTAGCACCCAGACCATCACTCATGGTCTAAATAGATGAGGGGAAAGTTTCGGGCCCAAACGGGATTCGAACCACCACACACTTCCGACCCGGACTTTCGCTTTCTAGACAGGCGCGTTACTTCTAGACCACCGATCCGGTACCACCGAATTAGAGAAAATTCCCTGTCACTGCATGATAACCAAGGTTGATTAAAGATGCTGTACTGGTTCATTTTAACGCCCGTTCACTCTCAATGATAATTGTTAGAGAAGATAATGATGGTGATGATGTTGATGATGATGATGATGTACTAATGCTTCTAAAGAATGCACATGCTTTGAACAGTTTGATACAGAAGTTGTACATTACGCTTCAAAGCAAATCTTAATGGAAACCAGGTTGTGGAAATACAGAGAAATAAGAAGCGCCTCGAAATCCAAGTGGTCATTCAATACATTATTGGAAACAGTGTGGAGGAGGTTTGAGGGGCTGGAAGTGATTTGTTGCGTAGCAGACACAAGAAGCAGCTCCTACGAAAATTTCTGATGAAAGGGTTTTTCGTATATCTTTTTCTTTGGGAAGAAGACTGTGTGTGAGGTGGGGGCGGGGAGGAGGGGAGAGAGGGATCGAACTGTTTGAAAGCACAGTTTCTGCGAGAAGAAAAATCATAAAGCGGTGCCTTACACGCTCCAACAATGTAAATGTGTGAAATAAGCAGGACAATTCGCTTCGACTTTTTGTTCAGCTGAAAATGTTTTCCTCAGTTAGATGGGGAAGGGATAGTCTAGTGGTTAGAACATTGCGCTCGCATCTGACGACCCGGGTTCGAATCCCGTTCAAGGGGATTTTTTTCCCCCTGGAGTTAATAATATCAGTGCAGATTCCACTCTCCCCAAAAGTCCTTCGGATGAGATTATAAACCGAGGCCGCGTGTGCGAACGCACGCAGAACATCTTGCGCACACGTTAAATCCTGTTCCGCTTTTCGAAAGATAGGCCATTGTGTGCTGGTGGGAACGGATGACAAAATGTATTAACTGCATACACACGGGGATTGGATGTGAAAACAGCACATAAGTTCTTAATCCATTATCCTCGATATAAAAGAATTATATATTTTAAAAAAAGATTGTGGTTGACTGTAAACGCAGTATTCAGGGCAATAGTGTGACATAAGAAATGAGGTCATTGCT
>CM054146.1:36689335-36691835 GCA_028751875.1 Rapana venosa | reverse complement strand
GGCAGTTTTCTTATGTATCTTTTGTACATTGAAGTAGATTTTATTTAAAATACTTTTTGTAACGCTTTTTTTTTTAAAACTTGGGGGATGATATATCCAGAGGAATGGCTGACGTCCTCAGGATAGCCTGGCTTTATTATGTCTTAAGAAATAAATGAATTCAGATACTTTGTCATTATCTAATTTGTTTTTTTCCCAGCTTGACAGTGTTTGATATTAATTGAAAGGAATCGGTGGCGTTTAATCTAAATTTGATTGTTACGATAATTACTGAAATTAAAAAAATATATTGATAGCTCTTTATTATGACCTTCGTGGTAAGTGGGACTGTAAACAACAATGAAAAGAAACGACCTTTTCTTGTACACATAATACACGGATTCTTAACATCGACATAAGCTCCTACACATCCTTTCCTACCTCAGATTATATAGTCTCAACTTAAAGGATTTGCAAGGGAATGAAATCGAAATCCAAAATATACTCCCGAGGAAATTCCTCTCACTCAGACCCGCAAAGATTCACTTTTTAAATTAAATTTTTAAAAATTCTTTTATATCGAGGATAATGGAATAAGCACTTCTGTGCTTTTTATTTTTACACCAGTCCCCTGTGTATGCGGTTTTGTAAGTTGTCATCTGTTCCCACCGGCACACAATGGCCTACTCTTTTACGAGCCCATCACTCAAAACAACCTGGTTATTCTGTTCCTTGCTTTTAAAAAAAAATTCTACTGACAAAGAACAAGAACAAAGTAAAACAGAAAACAGAAAACCCCTGACAAATACCTTCAGATGGTCGTTGATGTTGTTGGGGTCGCGGTTGACAAGATCGAGATCAGCCATGGTGAGGGTATTGAAGGGAGTTGGTTAAAGCCTGCTCCAAAAAGACACGGTCACAACTGCTGCAAAGGGTGATCTGTAACCCGGCTCAGAACACCAATCTGTTTTAACACTCTTTCCCTGTTGGGGTGGCTTTGTTTCCAAGGAGTTGCAGATTAACGCGAAATTTCGCATAATGAGATTAACCCCGAGGTCTTTAATTAATCCCAGACCGGTGTTAAGGGATTTTTAGAGACCCCTCTGTATATTTTTTTTAACAAATATATACTGGAAAGAAATAACCTCTCTACCTTTACTACCCACACGTCGAACCCGTTCCGCTTTTCGGAAGAGTGGGGCCATAGTGTGCCGGTGGGAATGGATGACGAAATTTACAAACCTGCATACGCATGGGGACTAGATGTAAAAAAAAAATGAAAGCACATGTGTGGTTACATGTGATTAAATGGTTATTCTTTTATATCGAGGGTAATGGAATAAGCACTTGTGTGCTTTTTTACATCCAGTCCCCGTGTGATGCGGTTTTGTCAATTTTGTCATCTGTTCCCACCGGCACACGATGGCCTACTCTTACGAAAAGCGGAACAGGATTTAAACGTGTGCGCAAGATGTTCTGTGTGCGTTCGCACACGGGGCCTCGGTTCATAGTCTCATCCGAAGGACTTTTTGGGAGAGTAGAGTCTGCACTGATGTTAAGTCCAGGGGAAAATATCCCTTGTAACGGGAATCGAACCCGGGTCGTGAGATTGCGAGCGCAATGTTCTAACCACTAGGCTATCCCGTCCCTGTGGCTGTGTGCGTGTGTGTGTGTGCGTGTGGTGTGGTGTGGTGTGCGTGTGGTGTGTGTGTCGGTGTGGTGTCGTGTGCGTGTGCGTGTGGTGTGGTGTGGTGTGGTGTGGTCGGTCGGTGCGTGTGTGTGTGGTGTGTTCATTTTGTAGGGAGGGTGGTGATGTTTTGGGGTTTTTTGTTTGTTTTATTGTGATTTTTTCTTTTGGATGTGGGGTTGTTTATATCTACGCTTTCTTTTCTTTCCTCTGTTTTGTCGTTCTTCTTTCGTTCCTTCTGGGGGGGGGGTTTCCCTGTATTTTATATTTCATTTATATTCTCCTGCCTGGTCTCAGAATTTTTTTGGTTGGTAGGAATTTTTTTCCTGTCTTTTTCTACATGTTTTACTTTTTTTCTTCGGTCAGACTATCATATTCACTAAATAGCAACAAACTACACACGTTTTTCAGTCACAGCACACGATAGAAAGAACATCATGCCATGGTATCTTTTACCTCTGCCAATCTGAAGAAAAGTGACACGTTTGGCTCTGCGAAAAAAAAGGTGTCTTAGATGCATTTGTGCTGATATAATTCCACACGTAATAACCAGAGTCGTAAATGATGAAATCAAAGATAAAACCTATTCAGAGTCAAACTACAATAATGATTTTGGATGGTATTTTTCTTGTACTCCTCCTTCTCCTCCTTCTTCTTGTCCTCCTCGTCTCTCCTCCTCCTCCTCCTTCTTCTTCTCCTCATTCTCTTCCTCCTCCTCCTCCTGCTCCTTCTTCTTCTTTTTATTGCATGATGATCACTAATAATGAGGATGATGTAATGCTGCTGCTATGGAAGTGCATATACTTTGAGACTACTTGACAGGGATGGACTCCA
>CM054146.1:36681835-36684335 GCA_028751875.1 Rapana venosa | reverse complement strand
CAGGCCTTTCTGACAGCCAAAGTGGTTCGAAACAATACGTTGACAAATATCTGTAGATAAACGTGTATGGTAAAGGCTTAGCATCACTGTTCTGGATACGATAAATGAGTAAGATGTGTCAACATGTTTTATTCACTAGGAAAATTGGTTTCTTAAGAGATATGTCTGTGTTTGTTTTTAATAGAAAAAAATGTTATATGTTTCAAGCATTGTGATTTTATCTTCTAAGTGAAAACACACTTTACATGGTTTCTGACAAGGCAGCCAGGCCATAGGGGGAAACTTAAAAAGGACAATGTTAAAAAAATAAGCTTTAGTAAATTCTTATGATCATTGTCGCTGGCGATTTACACCATTTCGGAGTTTTTACATAGTCCTTTTTAAATCGTTTATAAAAACCGACAAAACAAGTCTTTTTTAATTGTCATTTGAAAGGCTATGTAATCATACACAGACATGTCAGTTTGGGTGATTTTTCTCGTTTCTTTTCCTTCCTGAGATATTAGAAATGATGTGATGTGAGATGAATGACTTGGAAAGCCGATCATTATAGTCAAATGAATAGCAGGTTACGTATTTTAATCGAGTAGGTTTTTACCTTATTTCTTAAATTCAAACCTGTTAGCTTTTTTTGGTGTGCTCTTTTGTCTTGCATTGCCTGATCTGCTCCAATCTAGAGATTCACAGTAACTTAAAGAAATGGAGGGGGAGATCAATGATACCCTTGTGTTATACCAATGAGAATTTAAAACACAGCAATGTAACCATTCGCAATTTGTATGCAGAACTTGGAGTTGCTAGGAACGAATTGACTACAGGAAGAGTTTTTACAAAGATACCCAACTACCTCAGTTTGGGAGGGGACGGGATAGCCTGGTGGTTAGAGTGATGTGCTCGTAATCTGCTGACTTGGGTTCGAATCTCGCTCAAGAGGGTTTTTTGCTCTGGAGTTAACGTCAGTGCAGACTTCGCTCTCCCTTAAAAGTTTTTTTCCGATGAGACTATAGACCGACGTCCCGTGTGCGAACGCACGCAGAACATCTTGCGCATACGTTAACACCCGTTGCTCTTTTCGGAAGAGTAGGCCATTGTGTGCCAGTGGGAACGGATGAGAAATTTGACAAAACTGCATACACACAGGGACTAGATGTAAAAAAGCACATGAGTGCTTATTCCATTATCCTCGAAATAAAGAAATAAACAAATGAATAAATATTTAACTACAATGGTTCTTGGTCACAACAAAAGGACTTGCAAAAATGTACATAGCTATTGATGAAGTCAGTACGTCTATTGAATATAAAACCTGATGTGGAGTACTCATAGTAAGTTAAAAGTTGGTGGACAATTGCAGATAGCATTATTTTGATAGTCTCAAATTTAGAATATTGAAAAATGAGGGGGACAGGTGCTCTTATTTTCTCAATTGTTCATTTTTTTGGGGGGAAGCTTTTACAAAATAAAGTGTACAATCGACCAAACTTTGTTTAGATTTTATCTCATTTCTTCCCTGAAAGTCTTCCTGCAAACCTTGTTTTGCAAGGACACATAAATGCTTGAGTTCATCAATGTGCTTACCATTATAGTCGATTTTCGAGCTGAGAGATGATCATTGCTAGTACCAGTACGGTGGTGGTAAAGTTTTAGATAAAATCATATTCCTTTCTTGCCTGTTTCCAGGTCGCTTTCGAGGATATCCTCGCTGAGCCCGAAGGAATCCGCTCCATCGACTGCGTCTGGCAGAACTCCTACAGATGCTTCAACTGCTGCAAAGATCTGTGTTACATGATCAACACTCTCTGCTTCGGCATCTGCATCGCCATGGAGTGGGGTGAGGAGTTTGCTCACATCGCCTTCATCCACATCTGGTACATCACTCCCCTCTTCAAGATGCTGGAGATCAACTGCGGCTGCCTCAAGAAGGTGTACGGCTTGTGTGTGCACTGCTGTCTGGATCCCTGCTGCGAGGCCTGCGGTCTGCTATTCCAAGCGTTCCAGAAATGAGATCTGTTCTTGGCACGTAGCAGCAACATGTAGATGTAGTCATGCTTCACAGCAATCTTTCCTTTCAGAAGCTTCAGTAAACGTCTGCTTTCGCTTACTAGCTACCTGTGTTCTGTAGAATTTCGCATGGAAAGCGTATGATTGAGGTTTGAAGATCTCATTGACGTTGGCTTGTGTAGTCTCTTCAGCTCGGTAGCTATATCTCGTGATTTGTACGGGGCTCTTTCTCTTCAAGAAACGACGTAGTCATGTACATCTTTTGGTTTGTCAAGTTCTTACTCCCTATCCAAAAACCTGTAGGATGAATGTGACATGCTACCATTTTCTTACATTCTTCGTTTGAATCTTGACTCGAAAGGCTCGCTAGGGTTTTTTAAACTTTCATTTTCGAACTTTTCATCTCTGATAGGACATACTGCTTGTGGAGAGGTCATGTTTTCCCATGTCCATTGATCTACAAGCATTTTGTCTAAAGATGCAAACTTGTTTTGTGTGA
>CM054146.1:36654335-36674335 GCA_028751875.1 Rapana venosa | reverse complement strand
AGTTTTTCGCCCTTTTCCCATTCCTCTATATGTTCTCACATGGATTCCTTGCTCTGTGGCCTTGACCTTCCAGTTTGCAACATAGACAGGTTTGTCAGTTTCACCCTCCCTCCCCCCCCCCCCTCCATTCCTCCTGGTCATCTTCAGTGCATTTTGTGCTCTGCGACCTTGACCGTCTGGTAGGGGGATGTTAGTTTCACTTTTTTTTTTTTTTGCATCCCTTTCTCATCTTCACGTGCAATACATGCCCTGCGACCTTGACCTTCTGGTAGGGATTATCAGTTTCACCAATTTTTTTTTTTTGGTCTCCATTCTTTGTCATCTTCACGTGCAATACATGCTCTGCGACCTTGACCGTCTGGTAGGGGGGTTGTCAGTTTCACCATTTTCGACATTCCTCGTTCTTTTCACGTGCAATCCGTTGCTCTGCGCCTTCATTGTCTGGGTTGAGTCGAAAAGGGGAATCCCCCGTTGTAGGCTATTGTACCCTGATGCCCTAACTGCTGCCACTGAAGCGAGGAGGAGGGGAATGACTCCCTATATATGGCAGTGTCCACACACACACAGACCTCTTGGCTGTTCAAGGTCCGTTGCAGATTGCTGGTCAGAGATCATAGTGTGGTTCCAGGTTGTAGCATTAGTGAATTTACTCGCAGTGGCTGAGAGAGATAGAGTAAGAGAGAGAGAATGTGTGTGTGTGTGTGTGTGTGTGTGTGTGTGTGTGTGTGTGTGTGTGTGTGTGTGTGAGGGAGAGAGAGGGGGGGAAATGAGAAAGAAAGAAAGAAAGAGAGAGAGAGAGAGAGAGAGAGAGAGAGAGAGAGATTCTGATATTTATTCATAAAGGCTATGGCTCCTTAGAAGGGAGTTGTACATGTTGAGAGAGAGAGAGAGAGAGAGAGAGAGAGAGAGAGAGAGAGAGAGAGAGAGAGAGAGAGAGAGAGAGAGAGAGAGAGAGAGCGAGCTCAAATCAAATTCATTTATTTCGTGGATAATGAATAAGCACTCATGTACTTTTTCTTTTACATCCAGTTCCCACCCTGATCAGGGATACATCATGAAAAAACACAACTAAACAATCAAATACAACAACAACAACCAAACAAACAGGGAAATAAACAACAGCCACAGCCAACAAAGAAAAAAAAACGAAAGAGAGAGAGAGAGAGAGAGAGAGAGAGAGAGAGAGAGAGAGAGAGAGAGAGAGAGAGAGAGAGAGAGAGAGGAAGAGAGAGAGAGAACATTCTGATTCGATTCAGACAGATTTCAGGTGGGTTTGGGGGTTTTTGAAAAATTTCATCTACTCATGCAGAAACATACCATCAAACACTTCAATTCGAAATATGACATGGGAAACAAATTTACAAAAACCTACAGCCAAAAACACATCCAAAACCAACATTGGTTTTGTAAATGAAGGCTTAATGTTCTGTCTTAGGATACATTGAAACAAAACAGACGTTTCTATCTCTTCGATATTTTAACCACATAGACAATGCCAAGGTGAAAGTCTAATTTTTTTTATTCTTAAAACAAATAAACAAACAAACACGCTACGTGGGCACGTGGAAACAAATATGTACACACACAAGCAGCCTAACTGCAATCAGCAATCAATATTGTGACCGTTCAAGTTTACTTTAACATTCAAGCAAAGAGGAAATAGCAAAATCAGAAAGTGTATAATATCTATAATAATTTGCTCAGGCAAACGACTATTAAACCAAATACTGTTTTAAAAAAGTAAAGTAACGTAAAATACATGGAGACCCTGATTCAAATGCTAAAGATACACAGAAGATATTTTTGTGAAATGAAAATGTTCACCAACAAATAGATGTGGGGGCAAATAGCTGACAGTAAACAGAAAACAGAGGATTCTTATTACGATTTAAACCGTTGTCAACGTTCTACCATTAAATGCCACAGCAGCAACAGCAACTGCAATAAAAGCATCTAAGGTAAAATAATTATAGTACTTTTATTTTATTTTTAGACTGAAACATTTTTCTCTAAATCATGTGTTCGCTGGAACAAGGGTCGTCATGTCCATTCTATGAAAAGAAGTGCATAGTTTTAGAAATGTACATTCAGAAAATGATGTACAGTTTTAAAAATTTCTATCAAAAAAGGCTTTATAAAGATGTGAGAGAAACATTCAAATACAAAAATATGGCACAAAATCCCTATTGACAGATTTGCTTGGTACAGACCATACCTTACCTACATAACGGAGTAAAATTCATCATACTATGTGAATAATATCAAACGGTACAACATCTAAAGCGAAGAGCATATGTCAAGACTACAACACTTTATAGAGACTTGTCTAACTCTTCAATATTTTCTGAATCGTTGTAAATATGATTACCCGGAAGAAAAGCCAGCCCACCAAAAAGACAATTAATCCACTCCCTTTTGCAGTAGGCCTAAACCTGTTTGATACACCATTGGGATTGTGCATTTTATTTCCAGTTTCGTAATCACATAGTCAATAGTTTCTTTATGTAAATCAATGGCAGAATCTTGGTCAAGTTATTGTTCTATCTAATGATAGACGAAAACGAACTTATGTGATTCCCCCACAAAGTAATCCAACAGAAGCCCCAAACTAGCATCTCCACTATAGTGGCGAAATACCAAACCAAAAATGATGGAAAAAGAAACACTGACAAGTAAGAAACCACACTGACATGTACGACACTGACAAGAACCCTCAACACCGACATACTGCACGACCTCAACCCCAACAAACACCAAATCACACTCCTCATTTCTTAAAAGCGTGAAACAGCAGACCGCAAGCCTCACAGCAAGGGTCCAGGCAGCAGTGGACGCATATGCCGTAGACTTTCTGCATGCATCCGCAGTTGATCTCCAAGATCTTAAAGATGGGAGTGATGTACCAGATGTGGACGAAGGCGATGTAGGCAAACTCCTGGCCCCACTCCATGGCGATGCAGATGCCGAAGCAGAGAGTGTTGAGCATGTAGCAGAGGTCTTTGCAGCAGTTGAAGCATTTGTAGGAGAGCTTCCAGACGCAGTCGATGGAGCGAACTCCTTCAGGCTCTGCCAGGATGTCTTCAAAGGCAACCTGGACATGAAGAACTGTTTTAGACTGACACACAAATTTGTCAGACAACTTGTTAGAAAGGCTGAAAGATGAGTTGTGGTTTTTGTTTGATTGTTTGTTTTGTAGCGATCCACTGGCTCCCTTTGTGGTAAAGAATAACGGATATGTGAAATCACCAAATACGTAAGCTTCGAATCCAATATGTACTCTCAAAATAAATCCCTGGAGTGATGAGTGAGACAGAGAGCATTTCCTAGGTGACGCTCAACAGCACCAATAGAAGCAGCAAGCAACAACAACATGAGCAACAAGGACAACAACAACAACAACAACAAAAGATATATATCTGTCTCTGAACGTTGGTTCAGACTTTGATAGACTTATTTCAGCCACTGAATCCTTGAGGAATAGGTACGCTGCAGCAATTATCTAGCACTGTTCTGGTTAACTGGTTCACAATCCACATATTCGCCAAAGTTTACCTTGGTTAATCTACTTTGTCCTGTAGATTCTAATTAAATACCTGACTAGTTGCAAGTTAAGTTCAGAATCTACATATTCATACGTATTTACTGTAGTCGTTCTACTTTTTTCTCCTTTGGAGATTCTTTACAAATGCCTCTATGCGATGCAATGGCTAGCTTGGTGATAGGTTACGCATTCAGCACCTGTTTCTTCCTGCTGTCCACAGGTTAGTAATGACTGCTGGATCCGGAGAAGTATAGCCTCTGTGAGGTTCATCTAAGGTTTCTACAAAACACAGCCTGAATGATTCAGCACAGTACCTCCAACGACTCGTCAAGGAATGAAGGGAGAAGAGAATGAATCTTTACTTACCTGATGCTTTTTAAAGGCTTCTACATCTCAACTTCATACCACACTGCAATACACTTCTGCATCTTTACTTCATACCACACAACTATACATCTTACTTACCTGAAGTTGAAAATAGGCGTGTGCAGTTTTTGGATGTTTGCTCTAGTTTGTTATCCGTCCCATCTCAGAAGTAGGTCAATGTAACCCAAAGCCATGATATTGGTGTTTAAAATCTCATCTTGTTATGGAGTGAGAGAAATGCAAAGGTCCATTTAGGTCTCAAAGTATTTCGAAAGTGTGTCTTTCGGTGCGGTCGTGGATTATTCTTTGGCATACTCTACCTTCTCTGCTTATGTTGCCTACGTTGACAAACTTAAAAAATATGGCTGGTTATTGAAGGAAGCCTGGTATTACACCACTGTGTAACTTGAATGGATCAGTCAGTTTTCCATTGGGTATGACACGTCAGCCAGGTTTGGCATGCACTTTGGTCAATGGTGGTTTATTTGGTTTAAAGGTTTAAAAAAAAATGGCATCCATATTTTAAGATAACATCTCCGCTGTAACTGTCAGATGCTTTATCAAAGTCCAAAGTCCCGTGAGGAGAAAGGATGGTATTTTTAAAGTGACTTCTTGACCCTTTCAAGTGTTAATCATTTGTCCAAGCATCATGTGTCTTATAGGGCGCCCGAAGATTCTTCAAGTCGTTGCTCATCTAAGGCTTTTGCAATCACTCAGAAATGACTTTTTGCCATGGACTTACTGGAGATTAACAATTGCAGGATTTCTTTGCTGGATGCTGTTCGAGATGAAACCCTCTTCCTAGGAAAGATCTTTTCTTTTTTTTTCTTTTTAAAAAAAATATTTGGCACTTTATCTCTGTTCCTATACTTTCAGCAGGAGTAGGTCCATGATGCTGCTGCATTGGTGACCTTAAGTGCTTTAGAAGTTAAGTCATCTGGATCAACTGCTGTGCACGCTTTTAGGGAGTGGATGACCGTGTCTGTCTTTAGGGAATAGATGATTTTGGCTGTCTTTAGGGAATAGATGATGTTGCCTATCTTTAGGGACTAGATGATTTTGACTGTGTTTAGGGATTAGATGATTTTGGCTGTCTTTAGGGATTAGATGATTTTGGCTGCCTTTAGGGGCTAGATGACTTTAGCTGTCTTTAGGGACTAGATGATTTTGGCTGTCTTTAGGGACTAGATAATTTTAGATACCTTTAGGGATTAGATGGTTTTGGCTGTCTTTGGGGGCTAGATGACTTAAGCTGTCTTTAGGGACTAGAGGATTTTAGCTGTCTTTAGGGAATAGATGATTTTGGTTGTCTTTAGGGGCTAGATGATTTTGGCTGTCTTTAGGGACTAGATGATTTTGGCTGTCTTTAGGGACTACATGATTTTAGCTGTCTTTGGGGATGGATGGCTTTGTCTTTCTGTCACTTATGTGTGACTTTTTCTGTTGTACAGTCCAGTTAGTTTGTTTTTGTGATTGTTTCGAACTTTTAGGATGCTCTAATCCAGCAATGTTTTCTTGCTTGTTAAGATTTGTCAGCAATAGATAGGTCTCCTGTTCAAGGTATCTGTGTTGCTCTTGGTATTTTATGTTGTTTGTTTGTTTGTTGGGGGAAGGGGGCTAGGGGATATTTTTGTTTTTACTTGGTTTTTCGTCGGTGTTGTTAGGGGTTTTCGTTTTAGTTTTGGGGTTTGGATTTTTGTCCACTTATATTATAATATCATTTTCTTATGCAAAATTCAGTAATTGAAATATTTGCTTTTTTTCATTAGATCTACTGGTTTTTGTTAGGAATAGTTTGAACTGCATTTTCCTTTGTATTTATTGTAGTTCAGTAGGTTAATAATACAAAGGTTGTTGTATCATTTAACATGTATTGTTACTTTCAGATTACCTCTTGCATACATTACCAACTACACCCCTCCCCTGACACACTAACACATCATCCTTCTCTGTCTATCTGTCTGTCTGTGTATGTGTCTGTCTGTCTGTATGTCGCTCTCTCTCTCTCTCTCTCTCTCTCTCTCTCTCTCTCTCTCTCTCTCTCTCTCTCTCTCTCTCTCTCTCTCTCTCTCTCTTCTCTTGTCCAATGTCACAACTTGCGAAAAGACGTTAAAAAATTTTTAAAACACACACAAACACAAACACACATACACAGAGTGAAAGAGAGACAGAGACAGACAGAGACTGACACACAGACTGACAGAATGACTGCCAACAAACAGACAGGGAGAAATTTATTTCGATATAAAAAGTCAAACGAACTGACTTGAATAAATGCACTTTTATTTCACACGAAGCGGTATGTACCATCCCATAATCCAACGACCTCTAAAGCTCAGAGTCTCTCCACAAGTGCAGCGTCATAGTTCTTCTATCACAGACAAGGCTCAACGACACAGAGGTGAAGAGATCCTCAAGATACCTGAGACCAAATCAAAACAGACCGAATTTCATCAACCGTAGTCTAAAAATATTCAAATCAGTCCATCCAGACGTGTTTGTTGACCTAAAAGAAAATTAAAAACTGCATTGAAAACTCTTTTTAAAAAAAAGCCAACACGTAAAGACATCACGTAAAGACAACGATTTAAAAAAATTCTGCAGTGTAAAAATAAAAATAGAGGAAAGAAGCTTCTGGTACAAACAAGAATCAAAAGAATCAAAACTATGTTCGGCTGCCGACTGTTCAATGCTTCAAGAACTCTGTGGCACCAGAACGTAATTTTCCAGGATCTCATTTCTTGAAAGCTCCAAACAGCAGACCGCAGCCTCACAGCAGGGATCCAGACAGCAGTGGACACACATGCCGTAGAATTTCTGCAGGCATCCGCAGTTGATCTCCAACACTTTGAAGCAGGGAGTGATGTACCAGATGTGGACGAAGGCGATGTAGGCAAACTCCTGGCCCCACTCCATGGCGATGCAGATGCCGAAGCAGAGAGTGTTGAGCATGTAACAGAGGTCTTTGCAGCAGTTGAAGCATCTGTAGGAGTTCTTCCAGACGCAGTCGATGGATCGAACTCCTTCAGGCTCAGCGAGGATATCCTCGAAAGCGACCTGCAGAGACACAAAGCTACCTTAATCTTGCGCGACTAAGAACTTCTTTTCAAACTCGAACCATTCACCTTTTTGGTATCTTGTGAGTTTGCATTTGTCTTGTGTCTGGTGTTATCGATGAGCTCGTTTCTGCAAGCTTGATGGTCTGGTTAGAAGATGAGTTCTATGTACTCTGATACAGCATGGGGATACATGTGTTTTGCTTAAATATAATAGAAAGCCACGAAATTATGTATGCTTCCACAATGCACTCGGAAGAATGGGTAAAGGTACATATATCAAAACTGGGAAACAAAATTACAAAAATAGCAGAAAGCAAAAAGTTATGAAGTCAAAGGATTACAATCCAAAAAAAGAAAGGATGGCTGAGACTACATTAGAGAAGCACGTTATACAACATCTGTTACAAGATAATTAGAAAAACATTACTACAAACAAAAGGCACTGTCAAAATCACTCATGAATCAAAGTGGCAAGAATAGAGATACAAAACGAAATACTCACATCAATGAAGAATCAATAATCAAGTCAAGTCATGAGAAATTACACAAAGCAAGAGGAGCATTGGAATCCAGATCATCACATAGCATCACTCCAAGCTACAAAACTGATATGTCACAAAATCGTATATCAACTGGATTTAGTTAAATATAAAGGGTAAAAGAAAAAACTGTTAATGAAATCTTCAATTGCTTCAAAGTTATTGTGTTTGGGGTACCAGAGACCATACAATTTCGTTTTATTGGAAAAAAGCTTGTTACTGATAACAGGGTGGGGTTATTTTTAAATGATACCTTTTATGTAGTCATAATAGACCACTTGAACTTTCAAGTGCTTCGTGAATGGTTGAGTTCTCAATGTAAAATTCTTGAAGTGAATTCAACTGTTTACAGGACTGATGCCAATTCAGAAGATATATTCACCTTGCCAGACAACATTCTGGCATAATGGTATTTGAAGTCTTGTAAAAAGAAAAGAAAATTTGTGAAATTTCTTTTTATCTGCAGTATCTATGGAACAAAGTTGTTTTTTTACTGTAGTATACTATCTGATTCCCAATTCATGGATTAGTGCCGTGCATCAAAGCCACGAATTAATTTTTTATTGTCGTTTTCGCCACTGTTTACATCTTTATGATAGAAGACTACACAAAGTACACTTTAGCAATACTTTCTGGCTGTATTTTCAGAAAAAAGTTATACAATTATTTGGAGGAATCATACTTCTTTTTAGGTCCCATCGATCTCCGATGTTTGTTGCTGCAGTCAAAAGTCGTTGAAAAGAGGTTAGGAAGTCTCTCACTATTGGTCGTGTGTGAAAACGTATCAAGATATTCTTTTCTGTTGTACAGGTATGTGAATAAGTATATGCTTTAAGCAGGGAGAAGATGCATAACTTTACAGAGAGATAAACTAATTTGTGAAACTCCAAAATAGAGTTCATGATTATTTTGTTGTTGTCGTTGTTGTTTTCGTTTCCCCAGCTTAACACCCTGGAGGTAATTCAAACCATGCGCTCTGTTTTCAATGATTACACCCAGGAATCATAGTGAGACTTAAAGTACACAGTGATGAGATTTGATATCTCTGACTCTTTTCAAGGACCTCACCTTTCCTTTAAAGGGGAGTACAAGTTTGTCATGAGCTTGTCATGGCCGAGGACATAATATTCCAAAGCATTACAACACTTCAATGCAGGCGTTGACACTTTGCTTACATCAGTAACTGACAAAGCTTGTAGTTCCTGATCTTAATGTGTAGCCTCTGTGACAGACAAAACCCCGATGCAGTTTTCTACAGTTTTCCTTTCATTATCTCCAGTTTTCAAAAGGCGTTGTTGTAGATATTCTTCCATTGTGTTGAACTTGTGCTACCTTGCTTCCCAGACTTTCTGTATAGCATGGGAATGCAGTCTTGTTGAAAGCCTGAGAATCTGAGAACATTAAGAAAGATACCGAAAGCAAGGAGAGAAACCGTTTTATCGAAAAGTAGCAAACATGAAAATATTGGATTGCTAAATGTACAGCAGCATCAGCAGCAGCAAATGTAGGTTGGGCACCACTGAACACCACCAAAAGTGACCCAGCAGCAGTGCAGGGCTCCTCTGGATGGTGGCCCCACGGCGGCCTGATAGTGATGGGCTCCCTGTGGACTTCCGACCCCGGGGATGAGACATAACAAATCTGGGCATGGCTGTGGCGGGGAAAATTGGAATGAGCGACGTGGGAACAGCAGGACGGGGGACGCCACGAAAGATAAGGCAGCCCAAAAAAAGTTATAAAAAAAATTTTAAAAAAAAGAATGTAGAATGTCTTCAGCATTGATTATGCAAGAGCTCGTGCCATTCGAAATGCTACACAATAATGTTGCTTCATGCTGGTATGTTTTATGTCCGGGCCAAAAAGCTTTGTAAGTTATGGTTATTATATGTTATTTTATAGTTATACATAAGCTAACTCTCAAGGCCTGTATTAAATTATTACTAAGCTCTAAAACTTTGTGTTGAGATCGTCTTCAGCCATGACAAACTCATATTTTTATTTTATTTATTTTCTTTTCTTTTATTCTTTTATAATCGAGGATAAGGGAATAAGCACTCGTGTGCTTTTTATACATCCAGTCCCCGTGTGTATGCGGTTTTGTAAATTATTGTCGTCTGTCTTAGCATAACGCAGTATGGACTCTCTTTAAAGAAGCAGGAAAATAACGTCCTCTGAAATCGGAGTACGGCTGGCTGCGCTGCATACATAGCAAAGTATTTTGGACAGAAACGTCTCATCCAGTGTGTACTGCATATTGTGGGTGACCACCCAGGGTGTTAAGCTGGAGAAATTGTAACACTATCAATGGCAACAGCATGCAACAATCTGGCGGCCAGTTTGCTGCTATATTGATTTCAGATTCCAAAAACAAGCGTCAAGTGCTGCCCGTAGAATGCTGTCCTTTGTAGTTACACTGCCTCTGTGCAAGTCCCTTATCAGACGTTGACACAGTAACCTGATGCTGAGTTGATTTATGTTTCACAGAGAGAGAGAGAGAGAGAGAGAGAGAGAGAGAGAGAGAGAGAGAGAGAGTAGACAAGGAAGTAACTTGTGACGAGAAGATGAAAGAAGAAGAGAGAAGTTATGATGTTTTGAAAGTGATTTTGATCGTTTCGAGATATATAACGCATTCATGTGACATCTTAATGATGTTTTAAGATATTTCGCCGTTTGCCCATTAGCCTTGCGTGTTGCCCTTTAGTTTTAGATTTGCCTTGCTTGCCTTGCTTTGCCTTGCCTGCTTTGCTTCGAGTTGCCTTGCCTTGCCTTGCCTTGCCTTGCCTTGCCTTGCTTTGTCTTGCCTTGCCTTGCCTGGCCTTGTCTTGCTTGCCCAAGTCCCTTTCAGATGAAGTTCTCTATCTTCTTCTACAAATGTTGTGCAAGCATTGTCATCTTTTCTGTTTTTTTAGATTAGTTCTGTCTCTTATTCTTTAGTACTATAAGTTTTTCAAAACTATTTTTCTTATCTTTTGATTTTCTGTTCTCTTTTCCTCTTAAAAGTCTTTTGCGTTTATGGGTTTTCTCTGTATGAAATTGTGTCTTTTGTTCCTGCCCTCTTTTTGCCAAATAGGGCTGATGTGTCCATTTGCAATTTTTGTTGCAATTTATACCTTTCTGCATTAAAAAAAATATATAGATATAATAATTATATCATCCTTTCAGATACAGTTTTGGGATTTTGGCTAGGATATGCAGTCGGGCGCTGTTGACGCCTCAAAAGACATTTTCACACGATCATGTCTTGCCAAGATTTGAGAACTGATTCTGTTCCTGTATTGGCCTAAAACGTCGTCTGCAAACACGTCGGGTACAGGAGAGAAACCAGTAGATGTCAAAATGTTGAACTCCATGGCAGAGCAGCAACATAGGTGGATCGGGGTCTAGAGGTAACCGTACCTGACTGGAAGGCGAAAAGTCCGGGTCAGAAGTGTGCGGTGGTTCGAATCCCGTTTGGGCCCGAAACTCCCCCCTTCCCCTCTCCATTAGACCATTAGTGGGGGTCTTGGCGCTAGTCTTTATGATGAGACGATAAACCGAGGTCCCGTGTGTTACACAAAATTATTCAGCGCACATAAAAGAACCCACGGCAACAAGAGAGTTGTCCCTGGCAAAATTCTTAGAATAAAAGCCACTCCGATAGGGAAACAAATACAGTTGCAGACACAAAAAAGGTGGCGCTGCTCTTGTGGCGACGCACTCTCCCCGGGGAGAACAGCCCGAATTTCACGTGGAGAAATCTCGTGACTTAAAGTGGTATACATTTTTTTTAAATTAAGCGGGCATTATGTTGTGACCCTTTTCCAGGGACAGTTTGCCTGCCTCTGAACACCACAACAATGGCGATAATTGTGATAATTTGTGATAATTTGTGAACCCATTCTAAGGACGTTTTGTTTAAATCTGAACCAAAAACAACAGCGTTTATTATGAAGCCACATCTGGGAGGATTTAAAGTGTATGCACCTAAAGAACAACAAAAACGGTATTTTATTGTGAATCCACTCCTTCAAGGATTTTCGTGTACAGGTTCCTAAATATAAACAATGATGGCATTACATTGTAAACCCATGGGAAGGACATTTTTCAAGTGTTTGTGTCGGTAAAATAACAAAGAAGGCGTTAACATTGGAAACCCATTCCTGGAACATTTTGTTTTCAATTGTATGTATCTGCCCAATAAGAAAATTGGCGTTACATTGTGAACTTCTTTCCAAGAACACTTTTTTAAAGTGTATGTGCCTGAACGAAAACAAAAAATGACATAATACTGAAAACTCATTCTAAAGACATTAATTTTTGGGGGGGTCTGTTTCTGACCAACACAAACAATGGCATTATATCGGGAACCCATTCCGTGAACAATGTTTTCAAGTACATTATGTGTCTGTACAATAGCAAAATATGGCGTTATATCGCGAACCCATTCCATGAACAATGTTTTCAAGTATATTACTGTCTGTACAATAACAAAAAATGGCATTATATTGGAAACCCATTCCAAGGACATCTTTCAAGCGTGTGTTCCTGAACATCCACAAAAATGGCACTATATTAAGTAAACAATTCCTGGAACAATTTTTCAAGTGTATGGTTCTGTATGATAGCAAAACTGGCATTATATAAAATTTGCGAACCCATAACCCTGGAAGAGTTGTCAGGCAAATGTATGCACATGACCAACAAAAAATAATGACATTATACTGTGAACCCATTTCAGAAGCATTTTGTTTCTGTTTGAACAACACAACAATGGCATATCATTGTGAAAAACATATCCTGGAAAGTGACGGAAATATGTCTGATTGTTTAGTTACAGTCTTAGTTGGGGGAGGGGGAGGATTGGTCGAGGCGCCCCAATGATTTTGGTATTACTTTTTATTTGTTTGTTGTTTACATCTTAAATATGGATTGAAGTGACAACTTGTCCCCTACGTGTTTCATTGTGAAGTCATGACGAAGAGAAAGTGCATTGACTGGTGGTTTATTTTACATCAAGGAACACACACACACACACGCACACGCGCGCTCGCGCACGCACATACCCACTTATACACACATACACACACAGAGTAGATAGAGACAGAGACAGAGGGCAGACACACCGACAGGCACGCATATTATTCCAAACTCGCACACATAAAAAGTATTAAAAAAAATCCCCGATATTCTTTAAATGCAATTTTTTATTACACAAACATTTTGTGCAAACATCGCCCCTGTAGGTCAATGCCCCTGAATGATCAGAGCCTCTCTACAAAGCACAATGCCATCCCTTTTTTGTGTGTGTGTGTGTTCTTCTTTATCACAGACAAGGTTCATCATCAACAGACATGTACAGGATAATACCCTTAAAACGCCTTAGAGGTCAAAAAGACAGAGAAAAGGTGACGTCATCCACAGTGTCCTTTATCCAAACACACAATTGAATCAGTCCGAAACAATTTGACCTGAAGGAAAGAGTCAGGTAGTTTACAGTGAAAGACAAAACAAAGCCATGGAGGGGGAGAAGAAAAAGGCCAATGCTTTGATAAATGCCATCAGAAGGAAATGCTTTAAAGAAACACCGCGGTGAAAGATGAGGAGAAGAAAGGTCAATGGAAAAGATAGAAGTTCAACAAGAACGAAAGCCTCTGAGCATCAGTGTCAAACGTCCAGCATTCAAAGAACTAACTGGAGCAGGCTGAAGTGCTGGATCTCAATCAGTTTTTCTGAAACGCTTGGAATAATAGACCGCAGGCCTCGCAGCACGGATCCAGACAGCAGTGCACACACATGCCGTACAGCTTCTTCATACAGCCGCAGTTGATCTCCAGCACTTTGAAGCAAGGGGTGATGTACCAGATGTGGATGAAGGCGATGTAGGCAAACTCCTCACCCCACTCCATGGCGATGCAGATGCCGAAGCAGAGAGTGTTGAGCATGTAACACAGATCTTTGCAGCAGTTGAAGCATCTGTAGGAGTTCTTCCAGACGCAGTCCATGGAACGGATTCCTTCGGGCTCAGCGAGGATATCCTCGAAAGAGACCTGGAAACAGACAACTGCCTTAATCTTGTACAACTCAAAAGTGGTCTTTGACCAAGTATTGACCACACTGCAGACAAACTGTTTCTACCGGTAAGTCCTCTGTATATGTTTCTGCTTCCAGGTCTGCCAGTTTCATGGCCTTGTTACAATGAAAGATGTCTTCAACAGAACACAAGAATCCGTTTGCTTCGCCAGAAGTAGAAGACAGTTTGTGAGATTCCACTACACCACCAGCATAAGGGTGAAGATTAGCAAGTTCAAGAAAATTAAACAAAGATTCCGGAGATGACGGGAAACAGAGAAGAAGAAGGTAAAAAACCAGGAACCACGAAAACAGAAAACTCGTTAAGTTGGTTAAAGTCTTGATGATCGTAGAGCCATACCACCGAGAGCATGTTGAAACAGAACTGTCTAAAATTTAGTTGAGAATTGGAAAAGAAACAGAAGAATGGTGATGTATCGCAAAGAACCCAACACACCCGTCTATTTCTATGAACCATAGGTCAATACTGAATAAGAACAAAGGATTGCTGAGAATCAGAAAACAAGTTACAAAACCAAGGTTTGTCAAATCACAGTTTTAGCTGTAAAAATCAAATCCTTGACAGAAAATTAAAAATAATTGTTTCTGTAGAAACCATTATAGGGAGAAGCACCGCTGGGATTTTCAATGATAATTCCATCGCAAGTTCCATCTTGATGACGGTCATTGATCGTGTCACTTGCACTGCAGAGGACGCTGTTTTCTTCAAAGTATAGTCGGATCCCTTAGTGCAGTTATTTTGAATAATCATAGATCTCATATTGTTTGTTGTAAACTTAGATAGTTTTCTGTAGACCCAAACTTGGTTTTTTTAATCCACGTTTATTTGTTCGTTTGTTTTAGGTAGATGCGGAAAATAAATTTGTGACCGTTGTCATCTGCAGCTTTTTGGGTCAAGGTGTTAAATTGAACGTTACAGATTCCATCACCCCCACCACCTCCACCGCTACAGTCTCATCCAAATCTTATGGCTTTTTTTTCCATTTTGGTTGCTCCGAGATGTTTTCTCATCATTTAAAGGGAGGTATGAATGAGAAGGTGGAGGAAAGAAAGAGGAGGAGAGGAAGAAGAAGCTTGTGTTTAAGCATTTGTTTTTTGGTCTCAGATGCAGACTATATGGTTATAATTATAATCATGTCTAGTGCAAAACCCAGTGATTAAGGGCGTAATCACGCACCACCATAGTCTGCTGTCCAGGAAGAGGACAGCGAAGACAAATCTGATGTCTCTTGAAAATAGATTAATTTTTACTCACAAAAAAACAGGGGAAACTAATTCAAGAAAGCTATTTCAGCTGTAAAAAGTCTAAATGTGGCTTGATTAAAAGTTTTTTATTTTGGCCCCAAAAAATTTATATTCTGTTTTTTTTTTAATTTCAAGGGACGACACTTGCTGTCCCCAAGCTAAGGTCAAGCAGCATACAATGCGGTTGCGGCGTAGATGGGTAACTGACCGTTCGTGCGCCTTGGCTTCAGTACGGCCATCCAGCTGTATAACCAAGTACCTGCCCTCTTTAGGGTCAGGGAAGGTAAAGCAGCGAGGGAGAGGAGATGAGCGCCGCCCTCCTCAATATGCTGGCCCCTAGAGGCGCTGAGGTCTCCGACACCTCGCTCCCCAACGACGGCATAGGTTATGGGACACTTTTCTTTTTTTCCTTTTTTTTATAATCTTTTTGTTATCCCGGCTAGAGTTCCGAGGTTCACCCCTTCTCTTCTCTCCTCTCTCTCTCTCTCTCTCCTCTCTCTCTCTCCTCTCTCTCTCTCTCTCTCTCTCATCTATATAATATATATATATATATAATATATATATATATATATTGTAATCCCCTGGTGCTACCCAGCCACCTTTTGCTTACCAAGTGAGACATTTTAGCAAGGAAAGTACAATGTGCATTGCAGAGATAGGATACGTATTTCTATTCAAAAATCCCCACAAGACACACACAAAAACCCCACCCGTTTACTGCACCACCAATCAGCTTGCAGATATTTTGGCATAATGGACAACTCTTTGGATAGGGACTAGACCTAGCTTACATACTGGATGTCGGTCTTAAAGATTTATTTTTTCTGAACGAGTCTCATGTTTATTAATTTTTGTATAATTTTTGAAGTGGTAGAGGAGATCTTTTCCAAGATTATCAAATTAACAAAGTTGGGTGGTGTGTTTTTTTTCTTCTCAGGGTACTGTTGTTTTGGAGGGTGTTTTGTCTGGTTTGCTTTGTTTGTTATGTTGATGAAAACAATAAAAGAAAACAGGTCTTTGGTAGTTTTATTCCCTTCTTGATTTCTTCTTCTTCTTCTTTTTCTTCTTCTTCTTCTTCTTCTTCTTTGCAATTCTTCTTCTTCTTCTTCTTCTTCTTCTTCTTCCTCCTCCTTCTCCTCCTCCTCCTCCTCCTCTTCTCCTTTTGAACTGTTTTTTTAATTCAGAAGTAACACATAGGCTAAACCAGCTAGATCCCATTTCAGTGAAGATAAACCAGAGGCATGGTAGATCCAGCAGAATTATGAAGTCCATACAGGCAGGAGAATCACACACACACACACACACATCATGCGTTCTACCGATTCCAGCGTGTCCTGAACGCCCCATATCAGCAAAATGTTCTTTTGCTTCCAGTTTCCTTTTTAGATTTTCATAGCACAAACACGCTACGTGGCGACCTTATTTTTTCATGGGTATGATGTGATGTTTTTTCCGTTGCAGCCTATTTTTTCCCCGTCTGTTTTCTAAAATACTCTTGTTAAGCCTATGCTTGTTGTACTTTTTTTTTTCATTTCGAGGATAATGGAATAAGCACTCATGTGCTTTTTTTTTGCATTTAGTCCCCGTGTGTGTTCAGTTTTGTAAATTTCGTCAGCCGTTCCCACGGGCACACATTGGCCTACTCTTCCGAAAAGCGGAACGGGTTTTAAAGTGTGTTCAAGATGTTATTGTGCTCGCTTCGTTACTATGTTGTTTTAATCGAACACATTTTATTTGTTCATATTGAAAGTTTTGATTCTCATTTTATGTTTTCAACATCCATCACGCTCTTGAATACTGTAGTTTATTCAGTGCAGAAAAGTTCATGGAGGCAAGTGTTCTCTAAAGACTTCGCACAATCCAGCTTTCTGAAGAGTTCCTTTCTTCTTAAGTTCTCTCTTTTTTTCGGTGAAAGTTGCGACATATTCATTTAGAATTTTTGTGTCTTTTAAAATAGTCGCTTACAAGTTTCATCAGTTCAATGTATTTGTTGAAGATTTCTGAGTATTCTCTCACTCGCTATATGCCTAAGTACACGGCGAGATCTCTGCAGTACTATTCATTGGCATTCTTAAATCGTTGAATGTTTGTGTCTGTTCGGGTTTTTTTCATAATCGCATAATAAATCGGGATTGTGTTCTTTTTTAAGTTATGGAAACCGAACGCAATTTTACCTATTAATGTGAATAAACAATGCTATTCATAATTTGAACGAAATGATTATGTTAAAACGAAAATCAGAAGACATGAAAGGAAAAAAAGAAAGAAGAAAGAAAGAAAGAAAAGGAAAGTAAGAAAGAAGGGAAGAAAAATGAAAGAAAGAAAGAAAGAAAAAAGAAAGAAAAAGCAAAGAAAAAAAAAAGAAAAAAGAAAGAGAGAGAGAAAAAACCCAAAAAGGAAAGATAAGGTAGACAGAGAAAGAGAGAGAGAAGAAAACTAGAGAAAAAGGGAAAAAAAGACAAAGTAAAGGAATCTCCCCCTCTCCCCGCCAGTAAAAAAGTTTAAAAAAAAAAAAGAAAAACAGATGATCCACAAAAAAAGAAAAAAAGACAGGCAGAAACCATAGACAAACAAAACACGAAAAAAAGTAGAAAACAGAGAAAGTAAAAGACAGAAAAAGAACGAACAGCAACAACAACAAAATAATAAAAAGAAAAAGAAAAAGAAAAAAGAAGAAGAAGAAGAAGAAGAAGAATTAAAGACAAACGACGTACAGAAAAAGAAGGAAAAAAATCGAAATGGAATAGCACAAAGGGAGGTGAGGAGGGAAAAGAACGACAGAGTGGAGAAAGAAAAGGATTACACGAAAGAAAAAGAACAGAAAAGAAAAAGGAAGACAATAAAGAAGAAAGAAGAAGAAGAAGAAGAAAAGAAGAAGAAGAAAAGAAAAAGAAAAAGAAGAAGAAGAAAAGTAGATTAGCCAGAAAGAACGCGAGAAAATGGAACACTGAACAGTATCGGTATGAATGCAGTCTTAGATAACCACAATCAATAATGAAATAAATATCAAAGTAGAGACAGTTAAATTGTTAGCTGTTAGTATGAAACAGTAGTGCGGATAGATACAATTATATAATTATAAACAGCAATACAAGTTGATTATAGCGACACACTAATAGAGATTTCTATGAAGGCGAAACACTTACAGAACATCATCATCATTATTATTATTATTATTATTATTATTATTATTATTATTATTATTATTATTGAAAGATGAATGATTCTGATAGATGAAGTAAACTGTGTGTGTGTGTGTGTGCGTGAGCGTGTATGTGTGAGTGGGTTTTTTGGTGCAAATATGACAACATATCTAATCTTATCAAACGCATAATTATAGACTAAGATTCTACAACTACTGATATTAATAATTTCAAAATTAATGCTCCAGGTTAAAGTATTCTATTGCACAACGTATATTTGCTTTTTGTTTTCTTTAAAATAATGGAATTCACATCGGTGCTTGATTTGTGCATAATTATAGAAAAAAAAATAATGGCCAAAAATTCACCAGAGCCTCCACATTACACGAGATAATTGTGAACAAACGTGCAGACAATTAACAAGATTTTATCCCTTCCAAAAAGTAACAGAAGCACAACACAAGCTAAAAAAACCAAATCACTTCAAAGAATAGACAGAGGAAAAAGAGACAGCAAAGAGGACAAGACTCAAGAGACAATAACACGTTGAGCACGTGCAGAAACTTGCATAAGCAGATATTAAACATAACACACACACACACACACACAACACACACACACACACTAACACAAACACACACATAAACACACTAACAACTAACACACACGAACAGACACACACATACACTAACACACACACTAACACACACTCACACACATACACAATCACTCACACTCGCACACACACTGACACTCACAAACACACACACACTGACACACACTAACACACACACATACTCACTCACGCTCTCTCTCTATCCCATGCTTATTCTGTTACCCTTGAAAAAAATAAAGATTCATTCATCATTCATTCATTCACTCTCTCTCCCCCCTCTACCCCCCCCCCCCCCCCCCCACAATACACACTCTCTTTCTATCCATCTGTCTCTCTTTCTTTCTTTCTTTCTTTCATTCTCTCTTCTTTCTTCCTTTCTTTCTTCTCTTCTCCCTTCCCTTCCTCCATTCTCCTCTCTCTCTCTCTCTCTCTCTCTCTCTCTCTCTCTCTCTCTCTCCCTTTCTTTCTCCATTTCCTTTCTTCCTTCCTTTCTTTCTGTCTTTCTTTCTGTCAAGTCTTTACCTTCAGATGGTCGTTGATGTTGTTGGGGTCGCGGTTGACAAGATCCAGTTCTGCCATGGTGATTCCTGGAAGACTTTCTTCTTCTGTACTGCTGGACACAAAACGACCCAAAAGACTTCCTGCTCTCTCCCTGCCTTCCAAAGAAAGGACCTGCTTACAGCTGAAGACGTTTTGAGAGGCTGTGTGGTCAATTTGGGTCCTCCAGGGGCTATTTATCAGTTTGCTGTTGACTACCATCGTCCAAAACAATCCACATGGACACGCCTTCTCTCGCCTCTCCCCCCCCCCCCCCAACACCCCCCCCCCCCCCCCACCCCACCACCCCTCCATCTAGCCCTCTCACCTCTCACCATTCCATCCCCCCCCCGTCCCTCCCAAAAAGGTACACCTTCTTGGCTCAAAAACTCTGTTTTTTTGCTCTCTCTCTCTCACTTCTTCTCTTCTCTTGAAAAGTATGCTGCGCTTCAAAAGAAACGCACCGAGCTGTGGGGAGTTTTCTGAAGCGGAGGGGTGGGTGGGGGCAGGGTGGTTTGTGGGAGGGAGGGAGGGGAGTGGGGGTAAATGGTGGGTTTGTTTAATAAGCGGTGTTTAAATGGTTTTTGAGTGGATTTTGTGGGATTAGGATTGTCGATGTCCCCACACAGTAACGTTTTGGTCTGGGGTTGGGTTTTTTTACACCCCTCTCTCTCCCTTTTCCTCCCTCACACAGCCCCTCTGTGTGTTGTTGTGTGTGTCTGTTTGTCTGTCTGTCTGTCTCTCTGTCTGTTTGTCTGTCTCTCTGTGTAAGTGTATGTGTGCGTGTGTGTATACCTCTCTTTGTCTCCCTCTGTCTCTCTCTGTCTCTATCTCTCTTTGTCTCTCTCTCTATGTCTCTCTATCTATCTATGTCTCTCGTAATGT
>CM054146.1:36631835-36646835 GCA_028751875.1 Rapana venosa | reverse complement strand
GTTCAAGTCAAGTCAAGTCAAGTCAAGTCAAAAACACTTTAATCATCCCATGAAGGGCAATTACAATACTGACAGGCACATTGATTCGTATAATCATCTCAAAAGACACAAGAAAAATACGTTGGTACTAATACTAACTCCAGGGGAAAATATCTCCTCAAACAGGAGTCTCAGTGGTGGAGAGAGAGAGAGAGAGAGAGAGAGAGAGAGAGAGAGAGAGAGAGAGAGAGAGAGAGAGAGAGAGAGAGAGACACTGAGAGAGACCATTCTGTCATTCACTCACTCGTTCACTAAATCGACCAATCAATTAAGCAATCAACTAATGAAAGTTTCTAGTAATTACCTCACCCCCCACCCCGTCCTTGAAACTGCTAGATCTAAGGAACTTAGCTGTAAATACGGCTAGGCTTGATACTATAGAAGCTTTTTTATTTGCCCCCTCCCCCCACCTCCCCTTATCCTCCTTTTTTATTTTGATTTTAATTTTGTTGCAGTTTTTAGCCTTCCTATAACCATTGACGGTCTGGCAGGAAATGAAGAGGAACTGGCCAACCTAGTGAAGAAACTGGACGAAATATCCTCACGATACGGCATGGAAATCAGTGCCGAGAAAACCAAGCTCATGACAAACAGTGCCCAGCCAATCACCACCAAGATCACTCTCAGCGGAAAAGAATGGAGACAGTTGACCATTTCAAGTACCTTGGAGCCATCATAAGTGAGGAGGGATCGAAGACCGAAATCCTAGCAAGAGCGGCACAAACAGCAGCAGCAATGGCAAGACTGAAGACCATATGGAGAGACAGAAACATCCCTCTCGGAACCAAGGTAAAGTTACTAAACGCGCTAGTCACCTCAATCATGCTTTACGCATGTGAGGCATGGACACTAAACGCAGACCTACAAAGGAGGATCCAAGCAGTAGAAATGAGATGCCTCAGAAGGCTCCTTGGCATCTCATACAAGGACCATGTCACCAACAATGAAGTCCGCAGAATGATCACTCAACAGGTGCGGGACTATGAAGACCTACTGACCACGGCGAAAAAGAGGAAACTCAGATGGTATGGGCACGTAACACGCTCAGAAGGACTTGCAAAGACCATTCTGCAAGGAACAGTCCAGGGGAAGAGAAGACGGGGCAGACAGAGGAGAAAGTGGGCCGACGACATCCGTGATTGGACAGGGGAGGACTTCAGTGTCACCCAGGCACTTGCCCACGACCGGGCTAAGTGGAGCCAGCTGGTCCACCGTTCGTCCACCATGCAGCGCCCCCACGACCCTGGCGGGTTACGGGACCAGTGAACAGTGAACAGTGAACCGTGTATTGGTCTTTCTTTCCCAACGGCGAATGATGATTTTGTAAATTGCTCATTGTTTTCTTTTTTTTAAGGTCAAGCTACTGCAAGCAGTGATCATCTCCACATACTTCTATGCATGCGAATCCTGGACATTCAATGCAGATCTACAAAGGAGGATGCAGGCTTTGGAGATGAGATGCCTCAGAAGACTCCTTGGCATTTCATACACGGACCACATTACCAACGAAGAAGTCCGACAAACCATCACCCAACAAATAAAACACTACGAAGACCTGCTGACCATAATCAGGAAAAGGAAGCTCAGATGGTATGGGCATGTGACAAGATCAGATGGGCTCTCCAAGACCATATTGCAAGTAACAGTGCAGGGGAAGAGAAGGCGAGGCAGGCCAAAGAAGAAATGGGAAGACAACATCACTGAATGGACCGGGAAGAGCTTCTACACAACCCAGGCACTTGCCCACAACCCCCGCAAATGGAGCCAACTGGTGTAACGTTCGTCACTGCAGTACCCATACGACCCCGGAAGGGGTTATGGGAGCAGATGAGATGAGATGAGAGAGTTCTTTTCGATAATCATACGGGGAGTGGAGGAAGCTGGTAACAAAATCTTCATTGGTGCCCCCACGGGCCCAGGGGGGGACTATGGGATGCTTGAAGATGAAGGAATATCTGTATGCATGTATATCGATGCCGTCAGCGCCTGGGGTTTATCACAGTTCTTGATTAAACCACTGACGCTGGGGGCAACAGCAAAGTGAGAGGCTGTATGACCAGTGGCTTTCTTTCCCACTCATGGAATTCCACTTTACAGCTTAGTCTTTAGTGATCGACTATGACTCTCTGACTAGGAGGCTTGACTCGCACAGTCCTTATGTGCTGCAGCCCTGGGGGCTGGTTGGCCTTTGGAGAACATCTCCAACGCTGACTGTCCTTATGCCCACTTGGCCGAGAGAGTGGGGATGTACTGTGGGCAAGGCATCTCCACTATAATCAAATTTCTGCCCAGTTTCCAAAACAGCAGCTGCCTCATCTGCTGTTTTGGAGGTCATCGTCGGACACGACGGACAAACATACATACAATGATAAGAATGTGCCCAACTTTTAATGCAAGGCTTATGTGTATGTTCATCTACAGAACTGTTGTTAATAATCTATACGTCTGTTTACTTGTTTATTGGCTGTTTTGTTTCCCTTCCATTTTTCAAGAGGGCATGGTGTTCAAGAAGCCACTGGATTATCCTCAAGTTTCTGCAATAAAATGTTGGAGATCGAATTTTGTCTTTATTAATTTGTGGGTTAAGATTAATTTTTACTTTAAGAAGAACTTTCAATGTAAAAATGTGGAGTGAATCAGTGGATAGTTTTCAGTGTCAGATATTGAGTTTGCGTGAGTAAAGGATTTCAAATGTTGACTGGACTGTAATGTGCAAAATTGTCCCCCCAAAAAGTCTCCTGCGGAAAACCTTAAGGTTAAAATATTAGGGGGGAAATTTGTATTTGTTCTCTCTTTTGTCTGCATCTCTCTCTCTCTCTTTCTCTCTCTCTCTCTCTTCTATCTATCTATCTATCTATCTATCTATCTATCTATCTATCTCTCTCTCTCATCAGGGCAAGGGCCGGATGAAAAAAGTATGTGCATGCTTATTCTGTTACCCTTGAAAAATAAAGATTCATTCATTCAAAGATTCATTCATTCATTCATTCATTCTCTCTCTCTCTCTCTCTTCAATATTGAATGACAGTTTGAGTATTCATTTCATTGCTATTTGACATTATCTTGTTTATTAATTCATTGATTTATTCATGTTTGTTTGACTTTTCCCCCAATAGGGCCTGGTGTAAAGAAGCCTATGGCTTACCCAATTACCCTCATTAAAATATTCGAGTTCGAGTTCGAGTTCTCTCTTTTCTCTCTCTCTCTCTCTCTCTCTCTCTCTCTCTCTCTCTCTCTCTCTCTCTCTCTCTCTGTCTCCGCACAAACACACAGAGATCTATATGTATATATTCATATAAATGTATATCAAACGATATGTGTATATATAATATACAAAACGTTCAATCTTCAACGAGTTTTAAAAAAGTATTTTGCCCAAGAAGCATCTTATTAATACAGAGAAAGAGAGGGAGAGAAAGAGGAGGAGAGAGAGAGAGAGGAGAGAGAGAGAGAGAGAGAGAGAGAGAGAGAGAGAGAGAGAGAGAGAGAGAGAGAAGAGAGAGAGAGAGAGAGAGAGAGAGAGAGAGAGAGAGAGGAGAGAGAGAGAGAGAGAGGGAGAGAGAGAGAGAGAGAGAGAGGGGGGGGGGGGTGGGGGGGGGAGTTGTTTCGTTTTCAAAGTTACTTGGTTAATATGTGTTTTATAAAACGAGCCCTCAGTTTATCATATCATGCAACACAGTAAACAAAAACAAAAACAAAACCCACAACACTAAGCATTGATTGCTTTGCAGATAGCTAACCGGTCGTGCGCCTTGGCTTCAGTATAGTCCCCCAGTTCACCCAGCTCTTATTTGATAGCTTTCTGCCCCCTTTAGGGTCAGGGAAGGTAAAGCAGCGAGGGAGAGGAGATGAGCGCGGCCCTCAATATGCTGGCCCCTTGAGAAGTTGAGGTCTCTGACGCCTCGCTATCCAAAGACCGCACAGATTATGGGAACAACTTTACCCTTTGGAAGTGTTTGTTTTTTCGTGCTTTCTTGTAAGCAAAGAAATGATAAATTAAGCGGAATGGTCGTCATCGTCAACACCACCTGGTATTCGTAGTCTTCTTCTTCTTCTTCTTCATCGAGCGCTCAGACAGCAACTATTGATGTCTGTCATACGAGTGAAAACGCGTTGCGCTGCCGTTAAGCGCCTGACAAGTCAGGCCCAGCACATCCGACTTCGGTATAGGGGACATGGTATCATTCGCCTTTTTAAAAAAAAACACCCAGAAGAATTGAAGTACTATATCATGAAATATGCCTGCTGTTGTTGTTTTGTTTTTTAATTTTCATCGTTTTGTTGTGTTTTTTTAAATTGGAAGGGAGAATTATGTGGTAGCCTTTGAACTTGAAGTAAACATCATGCACATTAATTTGGAAATGGGGCGACAAGAAGACAAACACAAACAACTAGATGAGTCAGTTCAACATGAGACTATAAACCGAGGTCCCGTGTGCGAACGCACGCAGAACATCTTGCGCACACGTTAAATCCTGTTCCGCTTTTCGTAAGAGTAGGCCATTGTGTGCCGGTGGGAACAGATGACAGAATTGACAAAACTGCATACACACGGGGACTAGACGGTAGAAAAAGCACATGAGTGCTTATTCCATTATACTCTAAACTTAAAAAGAAAACAAAAAAACGAAAGAACATACAGTTTTCCTCGTTTCTTGTCTCATGTGCCAAAGACATATTGTTCTTCCTCCCCCTCCACCTCCCCCCCCCCCCGACCCCCCACCTATCCTCCTAACGGAATAGCGGGATAAGAACATTGCGCTCGCAATCTGACGACCCGGGTTCGATTCTCGTTCAAGGGGATATTTCCCCCTGGAGTTAACGTCAGTGCAGACTCCACTCTCCCCAAAAGTCCTTCGGATCAGACTATAAACCGAGGCCCCGAGTGCGAACGCACGCAGAACATCTTGCGCACATGTTAAATCCTGTTCCGCTTTTCGTAAGAGTATAGACCATTGTGTGCCGGTGGGAACAGATGGCAGAATTGACAAACACCGCATACACACGGGGACTGGATGTAAGAAAAAGCACATGAGTGCTTATTCCATTATACTCGAAAGAAAAAAAAAGAAAGAACAAACAGTTTTCCCAGTTTCTTATCTCATGTGTCACAGACATATTGTTCCCCCCCTTCCACCTCCTTCCCCCTCTCTCCCCCTTCCCCCCCCCCCCCCCCCCCCCCCCCCCCCCCCCACCCCCCCCCCCCCCCCCCCCCCCCACCACACTTATCCTCCTTACCTCTTCACTCTCAGATGACTTCAAGACTCAAATCTTTCACACTTGGCTCAGGCCAAAAGCTGTGTCAGTTATTGCTGTAAGCTTTTGTGCTGAGCTAACGCCTACATTAGCGTATTGTTCTGCTGTAAAAAAGGTGGTCGGAGCACTCGCTTTCCCCCAGTTCAGGTTAAGCAACATCGAGCGTGATTACCACTTGGATGGGGTGACGGTTTGCGCGCCTTGGCTTCAGTACAGTCCCTCCAGTTTCACCCAGCTTTGCGTAAATGGGTACCTACCTGCCCTCTTTTAGGGTCAGGGAAGGTAAAGCAGCGAGGGAGAGGAAGGAGATGGGCGCTACCGCCCTCAACATGCTGGTCCCTTTAGAAGTTGAGGTCTCTGACGCCTCGCTCCCTTTACGAGTACATAGGTTATGGGAACACCTTTACCTGACAATTTTGCTGTAAAAATGTTATGTTGAGATTGTGCTTACAGCTATGACAGACAGCCTCACAGCATAACAACATTTACTGTCCTTTAAAAGAGAAGGGAAAAAATCCTCTGAAGTCGGAATATGGCTGCCTCTATAAGGAGGTATTTTATTTCATAGTTGTTTGTTGTTGTTTTTTGCAAATATTGTATACCACTTTATAGAAATATTTCCCTGCTTGAAATTCGAACTGCTCTCTTTCCTCGGGGAGGGAGAGTGGTGCGTCGCCACAAGAGCAGCGCCACCCATTATTATTTTTTCTTTTTCTCTGTCTTCCACTGTCATTGTTTCCTTATCAGAGTGACTTTTTGTCTACAGAAGTTTTTTGCCAAGGACAGCTTTCTTGTTGCCGTGGGTTCTGTTACGTGCAATAAACAATTTCGTGTAACACACAAAGGACCTCGGTTTATCGTCTCATCCGAAAGACTAGCACCAAGACTACGGGTGGAAAAGCTTTGGACCCAAACGGGGATCAAACCACCGCACACTTCCGACCCGAACCTTCCGCTTTCTAGGCAGGCGCGTTACCTCTAGACCACCGACCCACCTATTTGAAAAGAGTCATTCAGTGTGTACTCATAACCTCACAGTGATTCCCAAGTAAGGAACAGTGCATCAGTGTGCATAATCTGGATGATCCCTATGATGTTCAAAGCCTGGAGAAGGCACAACAGTAACAACCTATCACACACTCAGAACCAATCAGTCCACAGACCACCAGCCAGAGCACGCCCTGCCCTTCTGCCATGTTACTTTCCTGGTAAGTCTTCCTTCAGTCCTGTTTGATTCTGATCTCACTTTCTGGTCCATACAGAACGCCGTGAAACAGAAAAAATACACGCATGAAAAAAATACCAAACAGGGTTCTTTAAAGTATTTTTTTAAATCAAAGAAAAATAACCAAGTGTCACGAAGTGCATTAACTGCCTTAAAACTCCTTCGAAATCTTAAATGGGAACGGAGGACAACAATTTTCGAAACTGCATACACACGGGGACTGGTTGTAAAAAAAAAACCCACACGGGTGCTCATTCCATTATCCTCGGGGGAAAAAATAAAATAAAATAAAATTTTAACAAATAAATCAATCCCGGTTCATATTATCAGAGAGAACGATCTTGTGTGAGATGATACAAGATTGGTCTTGTAAATTCATTTCTTTCTCGGGATAACTTACTCTCATTCTATCCTATCACTTCCTCCTCCGACCTCCCCTCCCCCCTCTCCCGACAAAAAAAGAGAATAAAATAGAATTTTAACAAATAAATCAATCCCGGTTCATATTATCAGAGAGAACGATCTTGTGTGAGAAGATAAAATATTGGACTTGTAGATTCATTTCTTTCTCGGGGTCAATTTACTCTCTTTCTATCCTATCCCTTCCTCCTCCGACCTCCCCTCCCCCTCTTCACCAACCCCCACCCCCTCCACCTTCTCCAAATTTGTTTTATATCCTGTCCTCTTATTCACACCCCTATATCTGTTATCTCTCAAAGGTTTTTTTTTTATAGCTGTTCCCATTTCGATGCCTCTCACTTTCCTTTCTAAAATCCCCTGATAGTGTTATCTGTCCTATATGTGTCCTCCTTGTAATTTTATGAGCTTATATCTTCCCCTCCCCCACTCTCTCCCGGAATTACTACTTCGGTGTGTAAGTGTGTGTGTGTAAGTGCGCACGCGCATGTACGGATATAACTCTGCGTGCGTGTGTGTGTTGTGTGTGTGTGTGTGTGTGTGTGTGTGTGTGTGTGTGTGTGTGTGTGTGTGTGTGTGTGTGGTGTGTGCGTGTGTGTGTGTGTGTATTTATGTGACTGTATATGACTGTGTGTGTGTGTGTGTGTGTGTGTGTGTGTGTGTGTGTGTGTGTGTGTGTGTGTGTGTGTGTGTGTGTGTGTGTGTGCGCGCGGGCGGGCGGGTGTGCGGGCGGGCGGGTGTGCGTGTGTGTGCAACTATGTATATGACTCTGTGTGCGAGCGCGTGCGTGTGTGCGTGTGTGTGTGTGTGTGTGTGTGTGTGTGTGTGTGTGTGTGTGTGTGTGTGTGTGTGTGTGTGTGTGTGTGTCAGTGAGAGGGAAAAGCAGACAGGCAGAAATACAAAGAGAGACAGACAGAGCGACAGACAGACAGACAGAGACAGACAGACAGAAAGACAGACATTCAAAGATACAGAGAAACAGACACACAGACAGTAAAAGCAAGGGAAGACAATCATGTTAGAACCAGAGACATAAGACAGAAAAGTGAAACATATGGAGGAGAGACTCAGAAAAAACCGAGACCAACAAAAATAATTCCAGCAAGCAAAACAGTACGACGAAGCAACTCGCTCTGCACACTTCAAACAGCACCCGCCACTAAAGAATATTTATCATATCACACAGAACACTTTTAAGCAGAATCTGAAGGTAAAGACATTAATCATATCATACAGAACACTTTTAAGCAGAATCTGAAGGTAAAGACATGTATTATATCATACAGAACACTTTTAAGCAGAATCTGAAGGTAAAGACATTTATTATATCACACAGAACACTTTTAAGCAGAATCTGAAGGTAAAGACATTTATTATATCATACAGAACACTTTTAAGCAGAATTTGAAGGTAAAGACATTTATTATATCATACAGAACACTTTTAAGCAGAATTTGAAGGTAAAGACATTTATTATATCATACAGAACACTTTTAAGCAGAATCTGAAGGAAGGACACAACTGATAACAATACGTGTACATGAGGCGGGGGGGGGGGGGGGGAGGGGGGGGGGAATCCTCTCTGGCTGCCTTGTTCATCTCGAATAGCATACCAAAAAAAAAAAAAATCAAAACTTCACAAGGCATTGGTTTTACCGTCAAAGGACACACTTATTCAACAGTAATATCACAGAAAATGCAGTTGAGCTGGCATCTTTAATGTTCTTGATACATACTTGTTATAACTGTTCGAATTTATAGGAATAGTTTTGTTCAGTTACACGACTCTGTAACGTTTTTTTGCTTAAACGGTACCGTTTGTAAACACGAAAAATATGTCGTTTCGTGTATCGCAGATTTTTTAAAAGCAATCGTTGTGGATTTTTTTCAACATCTTTGTTTAAAGTAAGATATAAAGTGAATTATATATATATATATATATATATATATATATATATATATATATATATATATATATATATATATATATATATATATATATATATCTTTCCACAAAAAACAAACAGAGCAGCCTGTTTTACAATTTGTGAAGTATTGAATTCGATTTTCTTGGTGTTTTAGAACTCATAATGTTCCTTAAAGGAAAAAAAATCAGCTGCCAAGAGAAGACTTTCAGTGTGTTTATATAGAGCGCTATATAAATTCCATATATTATTATTATTATTATGATTATTAATGAATGCAAATACACTTGAGGGGTTACTGGTGATGACAATCTGAGAGACTTAACAGATAACCCATGTCGTGCAGACATGGTCAGAGCTCCCCCCATCCCCCCCCCCCCCCCCCTTCGTTTCATATTTTGAGCAACAACAACAACAAAATCAAACTACTCCTTTCTGCGTGGTTAGTTACGAGACCACAAAATAATCATCAACACACGGTTTTCAAACACGCACAGGACAGAAATGGAAGCAGTATATTTCACACTTTATCTGGACGGAATTGGAACATTACTTCAACATACTTTATACACATTTAAACCAAAACCATGTAGATTAGATAAAACTATCCATGTATATATACGAACATCAAACAAAATTCTAAGCGATCAAGTAATTTTTTTTTTAAAAGAACGCAATTTTGGGGGGTTCTAAGTATGTCTGGAATAGATGCTCTTCCCAACAAAAGAAAAGAGTGGTCAAGGGCAGCAACTGTCCAATTCCTCTTCCATCATTTCTTGAAGGCGCCGAACAGAATCCCGCAAGCCTCGCAGCAAGGATCCAGACAGCAGTGGACGCACATGCCGTACAGCTTTTGGGCGCAGCCGCAGTTGAGCTCCAGAACCTTGAAGCAAGGGGTGATGTACCAGACGTGGGTGAAGGCGATGCCGGCAAACTCGCAACCCCACTCCATGGCGATGCAGATGCCGCACAAGAGGGTTTGGATGGCGTAGCACAGGTTCTTGCAGCAGTTGAAGCACTTGTAGGAGTTGATCCATACGCAGTCCATGGAACGCACTCCCTCAGGCTCTGCCAGAACATCTTCGAAAGCGACCTGGGAAAGGAGGAGACCGCCGAGACCATAAGTATTTAGATTTCGTGCAACGTAAACAGAAAAAAGAATGTGCGATGAAGAATTTATTATTCCGAAGAGAGATGTTTCCTAGAGAGGACAATTCGAAAATTAGGGATGTATCAGCTTCTTAGGGTCAGAATAGTGACCATATCAATTTGGACTATATTTTTTTTACAATTTAAATAGTGTCCCATATGACAGCTCGACAAGAGCTGTCAGAAGTCCGTGGGCGGCAATAGCTTAGTGGTTAGAGTGATGCTCATTGCGCTCATGATCTGCTGACCCGTGGGTTTGAATCTGGCTCTAAAGGATTTTTCCTCTGGAGTTAACATCAGTGTCGACTCCACTCTCCCCAAAAGTCCTTCGGATAAGACTATTATAAACTGAGGTCCCGTGTGCTAACACACACATAACATCTTCCGCACACGTAAAAACCCGTTCCGCTTTTCGGAAGAGTAGGCCATTGTGTGCCGGTAGGAACATATGACAAAATTAACAAAACTGCATACTGGATGTAAAAAAGCACGTGAGGGCATATTCCATTATCCTCAAAATAAAATATTTTTTTAATAAAGTAGTCTTCAATGAACTGTTTTACTTGATAATACTTTATCGTAGGTATAACAACAGCAGTAACAAAAAAATTACCAAAAAAAACCAGCAGCAGAAGCAAGCAACAACCATATTACTACCCTTGTTAATTCTACTCCTGCCTCTACTACTACGCTTTGCCCATTTTTCCTGCAAGAACTAATACAGGTTAAAACAAAATTCATATGAATACACTTGGGTTTTTTGTGTCCATACAGCAAACCCACTCACCAGGCCTCACCCTACACAACTACACACATCCACACATAGGACAAAGGTTACTTAACTTCCTGAGGGAATCAGGCATTTCTTGTCTGATATCAGATATCATAGTTTGTTATGAAGAACAAGAACGTTTTAAAGAATCCGGTTTGGGTTTTTGTTGTGATATCAGATATCATAGTTTGTTATGATGAACAAGAATGTTTTAAGGAATCCGGTTTGGTTTTTTGTGTTGTGATATCAGATATCATAGTTTGTTATGAAGAACAAGAATGTTTTAAAGAATCCGGTTTGGGGTTTTTTGTTGTGATATCAGATATCATTGTTTGTTACGAAGAACAAGAACGTTTTAAAGAATCCGGTTTGGGGTTTTTTGTTGTGATATCACATATCATAGTTTGTTACGAAGAACAAGAACGTTTTAAAGAATCCGGTTTGGGTTTTATCTCATATTTTCATGTGGTATTGATGTGGTTTCTCCCACAATTACAACGCGGTGCCCGTCCTGGGTTGACCCTTACGGTTTGCCAGGGCGTAGATATAAGAAACGACAGTAGAGTTGGTTTTATACCCTGTTTTAATTTATTTTTTTATATCGAAGATAATGGAATAAGCACTCATGGGTTTTTTACACCCAGTTCCCGTGTGTATGCAGCTTTGTAAATTCTGTCATCTGTTCCCACCGGCACACAATGGCCTACTCTTACGAAAAGCGGAACAGGATTCAATGTGTGCGCCAGATGTTCTGCGTGCGTTCGCACACGGGACCTCGGTTTATAGTCTCATCCGAATAACTTTTGGGGAGAGTGGAGTCTGCACTGATGTTAACTCCAGGGGAAAATATCCCCCTTGAACAGGAATCGAACCCGGGTCGTCAGATTGCGAGCGCAATGTTCTGACCACTGGGCTATCCCGTCCCCCATCTGTATACAGTTGCACAGTTTTAATATGGGATTTAAAATTTTACGAGATGGCATCCCTGGTGTGGCCCCTGATTGGCTGGTAGCGATTGGAGAAGGAGACGGGATAGCCTAGTGGTTAGAACATTGCGCTCGCAATCCGACAACCCGGGTTCGATTCCCGTTCAAGGGGATATTTTTCCCTGGAGTTAACATCAGTGCAGACTCCAATCTCCCCAAAAGTCCTTCGGATGAGACTATAAAAACTGATGTCCCGTGTGCCAACGCACGCAGAACATCTCGCACTTGTTAAATCCTGTTCCACTTTTCGTACGAGTAAGCCATTGTGTGCCGGTGGGGACAGATGACAGAATTTACAAAACCGCATACACACGGGGGCTAGATGGAAAAAACCACATAAGTGCTTATTCCATTATCCTCGATATAAAAGAAAGAAAAGAAAGAAAAAAAATGGTTAAGTAAGATGAAGAGCATAGCCTATAGTGTATACGAGATAGCTAGTCTATAGAATATAAGAGACAGCCTACTATATCAACCTGATATAGCCTTTGTGGTAGGTGAGGAGACTAACAATATGAAATGATGAGTACACTGACTGATGGGTTTGAACACACAATGCGCTATCTTTGATAGGGGCCACGATGTACGTACAATACAGTGCTGTCGTTATTGCAGTTGTTGCTGTTGTTGTTGTTGTTTCTATGCTTGGTTTTCTTGTTAGGTTTTGTTATTAAAAGTCCAGAACATTATTAGTAATATTTCCTCTTTTTTATAAAATGGGGTAAGCTGGTGAGATAGGCACTGAAGGAAGAAGAGGAATTAGAATAAAACAACCTGTAACAGGGCAAAAACAGAACCATTAGTAAAACAATTGTGATAACAGGTTTATTTACCCAAATTTCAATGTCAAATTCTCTACACATTTTTAAACGAGTCTGCAGAAAGAGCCTGCTTGAAATATAACAGCTGAGAAGAAGGGCATAGTTTATTATATGGCACATTTCGGACTTCTATGAATTCATGTTATAGTCTATAGATATATCAACGTTTCGTTTTAAACTCAAACCAAAATCTCAGACAGATGATTCAACACCAATGTTTGATCACGTGCCATGTTTTGTTAATATATTATCTGCAATTTTCTTGTATAATCCACGAGCAGAAGGAAAAGCTAAAAAGAAAAAAAGCAGAGCAACAAAAATGTTACCCTGGTCATGATAAAATCCAGAAATCATTTTTATTCAATACATCTTACCTGATTTTTTTATCTCAAATTTTCAGTGATATAAAATAGATTTTTGAGTGAACACGAATGGAATTGTCGTTTAAAACTTCAGCTTCTTAAAGTGTATCATACAAAATCACCCATGGATTTAGAAAAACCCACTCAAAGATATTTGAACCTGTCAATCTGGATTATAAAGAAGATCTTTATCTTCTGCAGGAATGAACCATGTGTAATAGCTTTAAAAATGTTTGAATTAACAACTCGAATTGTAAAACGTCTATAAGTTAGATATAGTGATATCATTAGCAGCTGTACCTTTATTTTTGAACGATGTACTCAGCATCAAAGTTAGCTAAATTGTTTGCATTCTCAAACCAGTATCTTAATTATTATTTCTTTAATAAAGATTGATCATATCTTGACATCGATTGCTAATAAAGAATAAGTCTATGACTAACATACTTACAAAGTAACTTAGTGAAGAAAGTTAACTTTCTACTTTATCAGAAATCTTTATTTTATTTTTTCCTCTTGAGGGTGCGAGGCAGTTTCCTTTGATGTGCTAATTGCCTTTTCTCACTTTTAAGATATTTTGTAACTCTTTTGAAAACACATTTCCCAAAGAGTCATTTTCATCTATTTTGCAATGAATGCCAAATGTACCAGTATTATAGTATGTGATAAGACTCGGAAATACCATAACTAATACTTTGTGAACAAGTGTGGAGCAATAGCTGATCCATGTGGAATGTCGATGTCAACATTTTAAAAACAGCGAATAAACAGTACCTACTGTAACACATAAAAATTCTTTTTAAAAAATCTGTTAAAAGTATTAACCATTTTGATTCTAGTGCACTTCAATGTGTATATAATGATCTATTATGCCAGACATTATCATGAGCTTTCCAAAAGTCAACAAAATGTTACCAAGAAAAAACCCCAGGTTTCTTTTTAAACAACCAGGTCTTTTCAACAGATCTTATGAAACAATCTATCATAGTTATTACACTTTAACACCCACCCCCCTCACACACACACACACACACACACACACACACACACACACACACACACACACACACACACACACTACACTGCCAAGAAAATGCAAACCTTCAAATGGTCGTTGATGTTGTTGGGATCCCGGTTGATGAGGTCAAGCTCCGCCATTCTGACAGTGTTGGTTTTGGCAACAGATAGAGAAGACTACACCCCCCAGAAAATGCTATCTATGATTCCCGAGAAACTTAACAGCTAGAGATAACAGCCGTTCTGGGGAGAGTCATCTAGCGGAATGAGACCCCTTGTCAGAAGTGTGTTCCCTTAGACTCTCTCTCTCTCCTCCTCCTCCTCCCCTCCTCCTCCTCTCCTATCCTCTCACTCTCCTTCACTCTCTCTTCCCACCCACCCCCCTCTCTCTCTCTCTGTCTCTCTCTCTCTTCCTCTCCTCTCTCTCTCTCTCTCTCTCTCTCTCTTCTCTCTCTCTCTCTGTCTCTCTCTCTTTTTCTAAGATAACGACTTTAATTTCTTGGAGACGTGTATATGATATAAACAAGTAACACAAAGTTTGAGATCTTATTTGGTGCCAATGCAGGGATTGCTACCGAGTGGTTGAATATCTCCCGTTGAAGCGATTGAATATCTCCGTTTAAAGTATTCCACACACACACACAAACACACACACACACACACACACACACACACGACACAACACACACCACACACACTTAACACACACACACAACACACACACTCGCACACGCACGCACGCACGTACGCACACAATAAAGATCACGGACTGCGCTATGATTGGATGTCTCAGCGTCAAGCAAAAAACAAAGGGCGGTGACTTGACTTTCCAGAGTAAGACACGAATTCCTCCTAGACGGGGTAATATTTGAGGAGCGCTTGAGGGACTGGAAAGAGCTCCAGGATTTACTGGCTTGTAAAATTGGGGCTGAAGATAACGACAGTGTTAACAGTTTTGCTTTACCCCGATCTCTCTCTCTCTCTCTATCTATCTCTGTCTCTCTGTCTCTGTCTGTCTGTTTGTCTGTCTC
>CM054146.1:36619335-36626835 GCA_028751875.1 Rapana venosa | reverse complement strand
TCTTCTGTTCTGATGGGGTACCCTAGGTTTACATTCAGACATGTCATATTTTCAAGCAGTTTTTGAATGTAACGCCTTTGGTGGCATCCTAACACATCCATCCTTTTGCTCAAAATCAATGCCTAGGAAATTACGACAACTTTCCCATGTCTTTCATTTCGAACCCTATCGGAGAACATTTTCTTCGTTTTGCACAAGAGGTCATTATTGTTTGCACCAACAATAATATCATCAACCCACACAAGAATGACAGTCATGCCATCGTCTGTCTGTTTTGTGTACACACAATTATCAGAGGGACTTTGAATGAACTCATTTTCAGCCAGAAAATTGTGCAGCAACTGGTTCCAATTCCTACCTGATTGCTTTAACCCGTACAAGGATTTTTTTTAATTTGTACACAAGTTTTTCACCTTTTTGACCTTTGATTTCATAACCTTCAGGTTGATCCATGTAAATTTCACAATCAATGTCAGCATTGAGGTAAGCAGTTTTGACATCCATCTGATGTAAAATCAAATCGTTTTCAGCCGCAATTTGCATCAGAGTACGTACTGAAGTCATATTAGCAGTAGGTGCAAAAGTATCGGTATAATCAACACCTTCTTTCTGACTGAAACCTTTTGCGACATATCTAGCTTTGTAGGACTTTGAACCAGTCGCACTCTCTTTGATTGTGTAAACCCATTTTTCCCCTACTGTTTGCCTACCCTCCGGAAGAGCCATCAGAGTGTAAGTGTTATTTTCCTTCAAAGAGTTAATTTCATCATCCATTGCCTGTTTCCAGCAATGAGAATCCTCTGAGCTCACTGCTTCCTGATAACTTTTTGGAAACGAGGACATCTTATAACAAATATCCATGTTTGTCATAACTTGATCATCATCATCATCAAACTGCGTTTCATAATCTTTCAAGTGGTTTAGGGGGTTTTCTCTGCCTTCTCCGGATACTGTGACCTTGATTTTCTTTAACCAAAGGTTCATTTTTAGCATATTACATAGAGTATTTCTGTGACCTTGACCTACAGTACACTCTGACTGCTCTTCAGGTATGGGTTGACTGACAGAAGGAGGTCTCATCATCATCATCATCAACCACCATCATCTAAAGAGTTCTCTGTCTGTGTACCCTGGTCATTCACATCAACTCTGTCTGGCTTATCTGACACAAAATGCACAACACGACATTTCATCACTTTGCCACTTTCAGGGTAATACACAAGGTATGCAGGACTGTAACCATCATATCCTACAAAGATACCCTTAGCGCATCGTGAATCAAGTTTGCGCTTGAGCTGGGGAATATGCATAGCACTCTGTTCCAAAAATTCTCATGTTTGAGATGTTTGGTTTTCGACCATTTAAACCTTGATATGGAGTTTGATTTATCCTGGCATTGTAACATCGGTTACGATTGTACACAGCAGTGTGCACAGCATATGGCCACATCTCTTTTGGAAGGTTCTTTTGAATCAGCATGCATCTTCCCATCTCAAAAATAGTGCGCCATTTCCTCTCAGCTGCCCCGTTTTGGTGTGGGAGTAAGGAGCTGAGGTTTCATGCCTTATCTGATTTTTCCTGAGGATTTCCTTAAACTCCCTTGAGGTAAACTCAGAACCGTTATAAGATCTAATGGTTTTTACCTTGCCAAAAGGTGCAGAATCAGCCAGAAACTTTTCTGTGGCTTTGATCGTTTCACTTTGCATGTCATGAAATACACAAATGACGCATCAGAATAATCATTGTGAATGTGATGGCATACTTGAAACCTTCAGGGATGCTGGTGTGACCGGTCCAGCAAGATCAGTGTGCACTAACTTTAGAGGACAAGTTGCACGAGTGCGTGTTGTTTTTACTGATTTTGTTTGTCATTTTGCCATTACACATGTTTCACAATCATGCTTACCTTTGTCTGTAATTTTCATGCCATCAACAACACCTTCTAGCCTCAACACATCAGAAAAAATTACAGTGACCTAGAATTTTATGCCAGACATTCAAATCCTGTGTTAAACTACATTATCAACATCACATTCCTCTGAGACAGTCTTGAAGTAATACAATCTACCTTGTTTTTCGATTTTAATTTGGCTTCACCTTCATACACAAGGCTTGCTGTTTCAGGTTCAAATATCACACTCGCACCTTTGTTTGTCGCTGCCTGAACAGAGAATATGTTCTGTGGAAAAGTAGGTACATACAATTGCATCATTCAGAGTAAGACTGACTAGATTTCCACTGATATCTTTGACAGTTACATGTGCGGTACCTCTTTGCTTTGCTAGATTGTTTTTGCTTTCACCATTCGCAAGTTCGATGAAATGGTCTTCTGGTTGAAAGAATTTTCAAACGAGGTGAACAAAGTCTTGTCATTGAGTAGATGGCTTGTAGCACCACAATCAACTAGTAACTTTGTATGGTTTCTTATCTCCTGTCTGCTCCCTTCGTTCATCTTGAAGATAAAAAAATGTTCTGGATCTGGATTAGTGGAGTCAGGATTGTCGCTCACAGTGTTACTCCCTCCTTTACCCCTTTACCGCTAGTCTTGCTTTTACGACGGCAAGTTTGGTCAGTGTGTGTGATGCATTTTTGCAATGACTACACCACATTTTCTTCTTCTTGCAATCACGTTGAAGATGTCCGTAAGTTCCACATTGAAGCATTGACGTAATTCACGATTGCTGTCAAACGATTTGTGCTTCATTTTCAGAAGTGAATCTTCACCCATGGCTGCTGACACTCGAGACCTCTCCGTCTCCTCAAAGCTGCGGAGAGAAACTTTAAATTTGCTGAAGTCATGTTTCTCTTGGGACTGAGTGACAACAGTGGACAAATGACTGGAACGATTCTGGTAACCCCTTCAGAACCATCGCTATTAACAAACTATCACTCACTGTCTCTCCAGCACTTCTCAGGGCGATTGCAGCTGCTTCTGCACGGATGATGTAATCTGTCACTGTCTCTGATGGTTTTCATCTGCAGGCTTGTCAGTTCGTGTAAAGACTGATAATTCTCGGTGTAGACGAACCCTGCATAATGTTGCCGAAGAATTCTCAGAGCTTTTCGTCCATCGTCTGCTGCATCATGCATTACAAGTGACAAACTCTTGTCGTCTATGAGCTGAACAAGTTCAGCAAAAGCTTCTTCATTTTTATCTACATCATATTCTTCACCATCGTCTGCCAGGATCACATCTTTTAGCTTACGAAGTTTCATATAAGCTAAGAATTTCACCTCCCAGTGATCATAATGTCTCTCGTCGCCGTCGAAAAACAGTTTGCTTCGTGTACTGGGCCCATAACCTTTTAGAATTCCAGCCATAACGAACGACAAGAGTCCACTTTTGTCACTAGATTAATTTATTCAGTCACAATAACAGTAGATAATCCATTTATGCAGAACACAAGAGGAAGAAGAAAACAAAAACAAAAAACAGCAGTTACTGTCAAGATGACTTGGCTATCACTAAGTGCACACTCTCTCTCTCTCTCTCTCTCTCTCTCTCTCTCTCTCTCTCTTCTCTCTTCTCTCTCTCTCTCTCTCTCTCGTGTTGTTATTGCTGTAGTTGTTACTTTGTTTTTTGTTGTTGATTTGTTTGAGTTTTTTGTTTGTTTGTTTTTTGTTTTGGTGTATGTATGTGTGTGTGTTGAGGGGGAAGGGTGTTGGGTTTTTTTTTTGGTTTTTTTTTAAATAAATTTTTTCTTCTCACTTGTTTGTTTGTTTTTTGTTTTTTTTTCTTGTTTTTTGTTTGTTTGTTTGGGAGGGTGCTTTTGTCTGTTTTTTGTTGTTGTTTTTTTTTAAAATTTATTATTTTGGTTTTTTGTTGTTTTTTGGTGTTTTTTGTGTGTTTTTTTTTTGGGGGGGTTCTGGTGTTTATTTTGTCTTTTGCTCGTCCGGGGTTGTTTGTTTGTTTGTTTGTCTGTTTGTTTGTTTGTTTGTTTTTTCTTTTTCTCTCTTTTTCTTTAAAATTTTTTTTCCCTTTGCTTCTACTGTTTGAAAATATAAGTACTGAGTGCATTTTCAAATGTGACCCCACGGGCGGGGACTGGATGTAAAAAGGCACATGAGTACTTATTCATTATCTTGAAAAAAAGAATTTGTTTCTAATACTTACAATGTGTAGATGTTCTTTTTATGACTTTGTTGGCTTTTCCCCCCTCTTTATTATGTGAGTGTATGGGGTATTGCACTTATTTTATTATCATGACATTCAATTTGTATGAGTATAATTAAAAAGTGTTTGTGTTGATCGTGTGCTAATGTGAGTATCACATATTTAGTATTATCCCTGAAACCCTTCCCCCCCCCCCCCACACACACACACACTCACACACACACACACACACACACACACACACACACACACACACACACACACACACATACATACACTCACTCACTCACTCACTCACTCACTCATATTCTCTCCCTCAATGACTGTATAGGTTTAGATTTCTTCTTTGTTTTGTTTCTTGTTTTTATTGTGTGGATGTATGGGTATTAAATTTATTTCATTATCATGACATATAATTTGAAACGAATATAATCTAAAATGAATGTTGATGGGATCGCATACTGTTTTGGGAATTATATATTGGATATTATCTCTGAAATACACACACACACACTCTCTGTCTCTGTCTCTCTCTCACCTTTTATCGTCTTGCTTATAGTTATAGTGTATCCCGATGAAGGATTCATATTCTATATTTTCAGTACTTTATTGGACTTGCCTCTGTACTTAAGTTTTAATGAGTGCCCTATTTCAATATCTTATAGTTATGTGTAACAAGTATGTGTACCATTTGACATTGTGTAGATGTTTATCTTTATGACTTATTAAGTTTGGTTGTGTTATTTTTCTTGGCTCTGTTGTTGTTCTTGTTGTTGTTGTTTGTCTGTTTTTTCTCTTTTTTATCTTTCTTCTGTTGGTTGGGTTTTTCCTTCTCTTTTGTTTGTTTTTTGTTTTGATTAGGGTTTTTTTGGGGGGTGGGGGGGGGGGGTATTTTTTAGGGTTTTCTTTTATTTGCTTGCTTTGGGTGGGGGGGGTTGGTTGGGGGGGGGGGGGGAGCTGTTTTGAAAAGGGTATTTCCCCTTGTTTTTATTGTGAGACTTTATAAGTATTGGGTTATTATTATTAAGATGTATCCCTAACTGGCGGGGACTGGATTTAAAAAAGCACATGTGTGCTTATTCATTATCCTCCAAAATAAAAGAATTTGTCATTCTCATTGTCATTGTCTCTCTCTTTCTCGCTTGCTCTCCCTCTCACACTCTCTCTCTCTCTCTGGCTCTCTCTACTTACTGTCTCACTCTCTCTCTCTCGCTCTCTCTCGCTCGCTCTCTCTCTCTCTCTCTCTCTCTCGCTCTGCTCTCACTCTCTCTCTTTCTCGCTTGCTCTCCCTCTCGCACTCTCTCTCTCTCTCTCTCGCTCTCTCTCTCGCTCTCTCTCCTTTTTGTCTCACTCTCTCTCTCTCTCTCGCTCTCTCTCTTGCTCGCCCCTCTCTCTGTCTCTCTCGCTCTCTCTCTCTCTCTCTTTCTCGCTTGCTCTCCCTCTTGCACTCTCTCCCCTCTCTCTCTCGCTCTCTCTCTCTTCTCTCTCTCTCGCTCTCGCTCTCTCTCTCTTTCTCGCTTGCTCTCCCTCTCGCACTCTCTCTCTCGCTCTCTCTCCTTCTGTCTCACTCTCTCTCTCTCGCTCTCTCTCTCGCTCTCTCTCTCCCCTCTCTCTCTCTCTCTCGCTCTTGCTCTCTCTTCTCTCTCTCTCTCTCTCTCTCTCTCTCTCTCTCTCTCTCTCTCTCTCATCTATTTCATTGAAATATTCGAGTTCGAGATCAAGTTCTCTCTGGCGCACGCTCTCTCTCTGTCGCTCTCTCTCTCACTCGCTCTCCCCTCTCTCTTCTCTCTCTCTCTCTCTCTCTCTCTCTCTCTCTCTCTCTCTCTCTCTCTCCGCTTTTCTCTCTCTCTCTCTCGCTCTCTCTTCTCTCGCTCTCTCTCTCTCACTCTTTCACTCTCGCCTCTCTCTCTCTCTCTCTCGCTCTCTCTCTCTCTCGCTCTCTTTCTCTCTCGCTCTCTCGCTCTCTTTCTCTCTCGCTCTCTCTCTCTCTCGCTCTTCTCTCTCTCTCTTTCACTCTTGCTCTCTCTCTTTCATTAAAAATATTGGAGTTTGAGATTGAAATCTCTCGCTCTCGCTCTCTCGCTCTCTCTCTCTCTCTCTCTCTTGCTCTCGCTCTCGCGCTCTCTCTTCTCTCTTTCTCTCTCTCTCTCTCTCTCTCTCTCTCTCTCTCTCGCTTTCTCTCTCTCTCTCTCTGTAACATGTTTGATTGTGCTATTTTGAATGGGCTTTGCAATCTAGGTTTTGATGATAGTTACACGTTTATAGCCTCTTCTGGTTGAAGTACAATTGACTGTTTTATTGCCTCTTTGGACCTACTAGCATCTGTTCAAATACTTTCTCTGGTTGTGGAAAGTTTAACAGAATCTGATCACCTTCTGGTTTCCTTGAAGATTGAAGTTGCTAACAATATTTCAGAAAATGCATGCGATCATACCTCTAAAAGTAAGGTATCTTATGACAAACTTGTATGGAATGAGAAAAAGAAAGATGAATTTCTTACGGCTTTAAACACTGTTGATATACAGAATAAATTTTCAATAGCCACAAGTATGATAGAAAACAATTTAGAAGAGGCTTTAGACATATTTGTTGAAAGTGTGAAAGAGGCTAGTGTATGCATGTTGAAAAGGATGTCTCGGCATAAAAATAAAATTAAAAAGAGTGAATGGTTTGATGATGAATGTGAAGCTGCGAAAAAGGAAAGTAGATTTAAATTAAACAATTTCAGAAAAACCAGAAATGAAGAGGACAGGCTACTTTATGTTGAAAAAAGGAAAATCTATAAACGGTTGTTAAGGACTAAAAAACAAGGTTACAGAAGAATGAAAGCAGAATCTTTAGCAAGTAACATTTCAAATTCTTCTCACTTCTGGAAAGAAGTAAGGAGTATGGGGTGTGGAAATCGTGCAGTAGTTCACAACAATATTAGTACTGAAGACTGGTTTAATCATTTTAAAAGTGTTTTTCAGAACCTTGATGAAAACATAGAAAGCAACGGTGTGAACATTAATTTACAGGAAGGAACTGAACATATTTTAAATCAAGATATATCTGAAAATGAGGTTGTGCAAGCAATATCTAAACTCAAAATAGGAAAGTTCAGTGGCATTGACAATATATCAGCTGAAATGTTGAAAAATGGAGGCAAAAGTGTACGGGAGTTTTTGGTAAAAATTTTTAACACTGTTTTCAGTTTAGGAGTCTATCCCAAAGACTGGTCAAAAGCCATAATAATACCTATTTACAAAAAAGGAGATCCTGATAATACATATAATTACAGGGGAGTCTCATTGTTAAGTATTATTTCAAAATGTTATACAACCATATTAAATGCAAGATTGTATAACTGGTTAGAAGACAACAATGTGATTTCTGAAAGTCAAGCA
>CM054146.1:36609335-36614335 GCA_028751875.1 Rapana venosa | reverse complement strand
TGGCTTGTTGGTTGTAAATTGTGAGATAAAATTTTGTTAATTAAAAGCTTTTTGAAACTTTTTTGTATTGGGGGTTTTGCTAAAATTGTGCGAGTTCCAGATAAGATTTTAGAGTGAAAAATTTTTTTTTTGTAGTTTTGCCAAATTGTATCAATATGCAAAGCCCAAATTCCAAGGGTTTGGTAACAATAGGGGATTCAAAGTAGGCTTTTTAAATTTTTCATTGCTAAATAAATTTCAGACTTGCCCCCTTTTTATAAAATGAAATAGCCCCTTCTATTTTTGGCTTTTTCGAGTAAAGGGTTGTCACATAATGTAGCAATATTAATTCTTCCCGAGCTATAATTTACAGACGAGTCCCAAAACCCAAATTAGAAAAAGGGTTTAAAACCAATACATCATTCAGTAATTATAAGCAGATAACTTTTTGATAACTATGGCATTGAAGATATGGCTAAAAACCCCCTGAAAGGGCCCAAAAACCAATACTATTTGGATTTTGATCAAAACCCCGATGAACCTTTAGTTGGTTTGATAATTTGAACAAATGTGGTGTGTTTGTAGTACTCAATGAATTAATCTTACTGGTGATTTCAATATTGTTTATTTAAGTAATGTAAATGGAAAAAATTTTTGGGGGTGTATAATCTGTCAAAATTGGTAACTACCCCAAAAGGAAAAATACTCTACGTTCTGAAACCGATTGACATTATACACAACCACCATCTAACATTGTAGAACTGTCTGTCCCTGTAATGGTTTTAGTGATACTACGTATGCTTACTTGGTCAAAAAAGTGCAAAAATCCCCCAATGAAAACACAAACATTTCTTTCCGCAGCAAATAGAACTTTTAAAAGGGGAAAAAATTTTTTTTGCCGACTTATGTAAGTAATTCCCCATTCATCAGTTTACCCCCCGAGGGCACTTGAAATTTGGTAAAAATATTTTTTTCATCTATCTTGTTTGCACCCCCCTTAGAATAAAAACGGGGGTAAAAGCTAAAGAAAACCCCCTTGGTTAATGATGAAATCACGAAGCAAAAACCGCCGAAAAATTTTTACTAAAATCAACGAAGAGTAAAAAATTTTAAAGGAACAAGAAACAGAGTGAATTCAAAAAACGAATTGCAAAAAGAATTTTCAGTGAGTTAATATCATCTAAGGCCCCAAAAGTCTTTTGGGAAAGCAATTAAATCATTTACCCGGGTAAATCATCTTCAAAAAAATTTGTTTTCTAGGTACAGTCTATTGCAGATAAAAAAATCAACACTTTTTTTTTTTGCTGAAAAAATTGAAAAATATTGACGCTCAAATTCTTTACTTCCCATTTTACGGAAATTTTTGTAGCTCTAAGTCAACAAAAGTCAAAACTGCATTCAAATTTTTTTGGTGTGATGAAGGCATAAGGATTTGTTTCATTAAAAAAAAAAAAAACCCCGGGGCTTAGATAATTTAACGAAAAATTTTTTGAAGTTTTCCCGCGCAAGTAATCGAACATCTTACTATTCTATAATCTTGCATGAAAAAGTTCTATCCTAAAAATTTTTAAAGTTCCCAAAAGTTTCTTTCTTAAATTGGAATCCAATTCCCCCTTTCCCAAACTATCGCCCATTTCATTCTATTTTTTATCTAAACCTTTAGAAAAGCATTTAAAGAAAATTTTTGTCATACTTTACAGCAAACTTATTTCACCCTAATAAAAGCGGCTTTAAAAAAAAATTTTTATGTCATACTCCCTCAGTAATCTCATAACAAGGCATTTAATACCCAAAAATAACATTTTAACTGGAGCATTTTTTTTGTAGATTTCCCAAGGCATTTGATGTATTGCCCAACAAACTCTTAGTAAAGAAACTGGCATGTATTTTTTATGCGCCCCTAAAACTGATTACCTCGTTTCTTGAAAAAAGGCGAAAGTGTTTAAAAAGATTCAATTATGTCGTCCCTTTTCCCTGGAAGTATGGTATTCCTAAAGGTTTCCGGGCTGGGGCCAGTCTATCTTCCTCTCCATTTTTCATCCACTTGTGAACTCTTTGCTGACATACTACCATACATACAGCGTCTGAGTAAACTCTGGCTACTATATTGCAAGAAGATTTAAAAATTCAGCAGCGGGGCGAGTGTAAAAGGTCTCCCTCCCCGAAATAAATTTGGGTTTCCAAAACAAAAGCGAAAAAATTTAAAATCAAAATAAAAGGAAAAAAGATTTTTTAAAAAACAAAAAAAGTCAGTTATATAAAATATTGGAATATGTAAAATTTTTCTGGTCAGGGAAATTTTATTTTTTAAAAAAAAATCAAAAACTTTCCAACTAATCGAAAAAACTTTCCCTTTAAAACTCAAAACCCTTTTTTCTTGTTAAAAACCGATTTGCAGAAAACTGTGGGATTTTTCAAAAAACGTTCCAATTAACTTTAAACCTCTTAATTAAACTCCAGAAAATTCTTCCTTTAAAAGCTCAAAATTAAAATTTTTTTTATTTAAAGTTCCTTTTTTAAAGGTTATTTTTGTAAAGTCTGTAAAATGTCCCCTTATTTTTTGGGTTCCCTGTTAAAAACGTTCTTAAAAGTTTTGTTTTTTCCCCCAAGAAAAATCTCTTTTTTGGTTTTTTTTTTCCTAAAAAAACCCGTTTTTAAAAAAATTGACACTTTTTAAAAAATCCCCCCCCCTTTTTTTTTTGTTTCTTGGGTGGGTTGTTTTTGTGTGTGTGTGTTTTTTTTGTGTGTGTGTGGTGTTGGGGTGTGTGTTGTGTGTTTTTGTGTGTTGGTTTTGTGTGTTTGGTGTTTGTTGTTTTTGTGTTTTTTTTTGGGGGTGGGTTTTTTGTTTTTTGGGTTTTTTTTGTTTTTTTTTTTGTTGTTGTTTTTTTTTTGGGGGATGGTTTTTTTTTTATGTTAAAAAAAGGGTTGTTTGTGGGTGTTTTGGTTGTTTTTTGTTTATGAAAGAAGGGTTTAAAAATTTTGTGGTGGGGGTTTTTGGTTGTGTGGTTTTTTGTGCTTTCGCGTGGTGTGTTGGGTTTTGGCGGGGGGTAGTAGTTTGTGGGTGTGTGTGGGGTGTGTTTTGGGGTGCGTGTTTGGGGGTTTTTTGGGGGGTTGGTGTTTTGTTTGGGTTTGGGGGGGGGTTTGTGTTTTTTCTTTTTGTTTCTTTTTTGTTTTTGTGGTTTATTTTTTTGGGGGGGTTTTTTTAGGATGGGGGGTTTGGGGGGGGGTTTATTTTAAAATTGGGCTTGTTTATTCAAGTGGGTTTAATTTTTTTGGGGTTTTAGATTTTTGTTTCCAATAGGGAAAAAAAATTTTTTTAATTTTATTGTTTTTTTCCATTTTTTTTTTTCTTTTTTTTTTTTTTTTTTTCCCTACCTTTCCTCCCCGGCTTAAAACCTTCCCCCTTTTTTTCTTGTTTTTTTCGGTCGTTTTTTTTCTCTTTTGTTTTTTTCCTTTCCCCCCCCCTTTTTTTTTCCCCCCTTTTTTTTTTTCCCGTTTTTGCTCCTCTTTCCCCTTTTTCTCCTTTTTTTGGGGGGCCCTTTGTTTGCGTAAATTTTTGGGTTTAAATTTTGTTTAATGGGGGTTTTTGGGGAGGGAAAACAAAAAAAAAGATTTTTGGTTTTAAAAAAAATTTTAAAAAGAAACTGAGAAGGAATGAATTTTTTGTAAAAAAAATTTTTTTTAACTGGTGCATTAAGGGTTTTTAACAAAAAGCTTTTGATTTGTTTTTGGGGTTTTTTTCTCAAAAAGGAAAAAAAAGAAAGTTTTATTTTTTTATTTTTTTTTTTTTAAAAAAAGGGGGAAAAAAAAAAATTTTTTTTTTTTTTTACTTTTTTTTCAGAAAAAAAAGCCTCAGGCCTTTTTTTTTTTTTCAGTGGGTTTATGTTTTGAAAATTTTTATTTTCCCCCTTTTAAAAAATTTTTGGGAAAAGGTTAATTTTTTTTTGTATGTTTTGGTGGGTTGAAATCCCTTTTTTAAAAAAACTTTTTTGGGTTTTGCCTTTAATGGGGTCCCTTTGGGGTTATTTTTAAAAAGGGATATTAACCCCCAGGGTATTTTTTTTTAAAACTTTTTGGGGTCCGGTTTTCTTTCCTTTTTTTTAGCCCCCCCCCCCCCTTAAGGGTTTTTTACCCCCCAACTTTTAACCGTTAAAACTTCGCTCCCGATGTCTTTTTTTTTTTTTTTTTAACTTTTTTCGAGTTAAAAAAACCTCTTTTTTTTTTTTACCAACCCCCGGGTATGGGTTGTTAATTTTTTCCTTTTTCCCCCGAAAAGGGGACTTTTAAAAGCGGGCGGGTTTTTAATAAATTTTTTGCTTGAAGGGGCTCGGTTTTTTTTTCACCGGGTATCGGTGTAAATGTCCCTTTAAAACCGACAAACGGCATCCTCAAAGGACTGTTCGGTGAAAAAGGAAAACGTTTTGGGCCCGGGGTAAAACCCCAAAATAAGGGGCTTTGTCTTTTTCAGGGGCATTTTCCGCAGGGTTCCCTAATATCCCCACAAAAAAACTTTAAAAACGGTGGTTAGCCCGAATGGGTTTAAATGCTGAAACGTTTTTTTTAAGTTGCGCCCCCCCAAAAATTTTTCTTTTTTTTCTTTCGGGGGGTTTTTGTGGGGTTTTTGGTGGGGGGTGGCCCCTGGCCCTTTTTTGTAAGTTGCGCCCTTGTCCCGTTGTCGGGTGTGTGTGGGTGTGTTTGTTGGGGGGTTGTGTGTGTGTTTCGCCGCGGGCTTTTTTTTTTGCGTCTCTTCTTTTTGTGAAAAACAAAAAAAAAAAAAAGTTGTGGGTTGGGGGGGGGGGGGGGTGTTTTGGGGGTGGGGGGGGGGACTATTTTTGGGTTTTGGTTGGTTTTTTCTTTTTTTTTTTTTTTTTTTTTTTTCCCCCCCCCCCCCCCCCCCCCCCATTTTTTTTTTTTTCCCCTTTTTTTTTTTTTTTTTCCCCCCCCCCCCCCCCCCCCCCCCCCCCTTTTTCCCCTTTTTCCCCCCGGGTAGCTTGTTTTTATTCTCCCCCCTTTTCATCTTC
>CM054146.1:36594335-36604335 GCA_028751875.1 Rapana venosa | reverse complement strand
AGGTTAACCCGTTTATGTAGTTAGTTAGTTGGTTCGTTCGATGAAAATGGAATAAGCACTCGTTGTGGTTTTTTAATCCGGTCCCTGAGTGTATGCAGTTTTGTAAAAAATTAATGCTGTCATCCGTTCCCACCGGCACACAACAACAGAACATCTTGCGCTGACGTTAAATCCTGTTCCGCTTTTCGTAAGAGAAGGCCATTGTGTGCCGGTGGGAACAGATGACAGAATTCCCCAAACCGCATACACACGGGGACTGGATGTAAAAAAAATCACATGAGTGCTTATTTTATTATCCTCGATATAAAAGAAAAAGAATGAGAGAGAAAAAAACCTCTTCGAAACAGGTTTTAAAGTGTTTGCAAACGTTCTGCGTACATTCGCACCTGGAACGTCGGTTCATCGTCTCATCCGAAGAACTTAAGTGGGGAGTGGAGTCGGCACTGATGTTAACGCTAGGGAGAAAATCCTCTTGAACGGGATTCGAACCCGGGTCAGCAAGATCACAAGGCGGAAAAGGTTTTAACATGTGCAGAAGATGTTCTGCGCGTGTTCGCACATGCGACCTCGAGTTTATAGTCTGTGGATAAGCTGTATTTCTGCGGGTTTTTTTGTGGGTTCTTTTTACGAATGAATGATATACTGAAACAAGTATCTGTACTGGTAGGTAAGGAGGTAAAGCAGTGAGGGAGAGGAGATGGGCGCCACTCTCAAGATGCTGGCCTCTAGAGAAGCTGAGGTCTCTTGACGCCTCGCTCCCCTACCGACCACATAGGTTGTGGGACACTTTTGTCTTTACATCAAAGGGTGAAGGATGGTTTATTCAGCGCCTGGGGTTTATCACAGTTCTTGATTAAACCATTTGACGCTGGGGGCATCAGCAAAGTGAGAGGCTGTATGACGAGTGGCTTTCCCACTCATGGAATTTCACTTTACAGCTTAGTCTTTTGTGATCGACTATGACTCTCTGACTAGGAGGCTTGACTCGCCCAGTCCTTATGTGCTGCAGCCCTTGGGGCTGGTTGGCCTTTGGAGAGCATCTCCAACGCTGACTGTCCTTATGCTCGCTTGGCCGAGAGAGTGGGGATGTGCTATGGGCAAGGCATCTCCACTATAATCAAATTTCTGCCTAGTTTCCAAAACAGCAGCTGCCTCCTCTGCTGTTTTGGAGGTCATCGTCGGACACGATGGACAAACATACATAGAAGGATGGTTTCTGAGAGATTGTGGGACGAAAAGGAGATAAGAAGTATCTTTGTTGTTTTCATTGCTTGGTTGTTTTTTTAATCAATGACAGTTATTAGATAACTGTGGATAGGCTGAGATTTTAAAAAATTATCTTTTGTTTTTGCTCGAATTTTATTGCAGCCAGTTTTTCTTTTCTTGTCTTTTCTTTCTTTTCTTTCTTTCTTTTGTTTTTGCTTTCTTTTTTGTTTTCTTTCTTTTCTTTTTATTTCTTTCTTTTCCTTCTGTCTTTCTTTTCTTTTCTTTTTCTTTCTTTTCTTTCTGTCTTTTCTTTTCTTTCTTTCATCCTGTGCTTTCTTTCTTCTTTAAAACTTTTGCTTTTGTCCCCTCCCCTTTCTTTTGTTCTGTCTGTCTTTTCTTTTGTGTGGTTTTTTTTCTTTTTTTCATTTCTTCCTATTTTTTTCCTTTACTTCCTTCTTTCTTTGTCTTTTTTCTTTTCTTTGTTCTTTCTTTCCCTTTTTTTCCCAGTATTTTTTTTATGTCCTTTTCTCCATTTTCCCTTCTTTTTCCTTTTGGAATATCTCGTATGAGCCGTCTTAGATTCTTTCCTTTCTTCTTATTTTATTTATTTTAAAATTTTATATCACTTCAAGTCACAGCAGATTTCATTTGCGTGAAATTCAGGCTGCTCTCCCACTCGGGGGAAAGTGCACGTCGCCGCAAGAGCAGCGCCACCCATTTTTTTTTCTTTTCTTCCTATCTACAACTGTATTTGAATTCCTATCAGAATATCCAAAGTGTTCTGCTTGATTCCAAGTTGCACGTCCTAGTATCAGTTGCAGAAAGTATTTACAAGAAGCAACATGAGCAGAGTCACTGTAAATGAAATCTCTGGAACTGACCAATATTTTCATTTTATTCTTCCCCTTTCCACCTTCCCCACTCACCCGACTTTATTTTTGTTGTACATTCTTAACGTGGATTGCACATTTTTTAGTCGAAATCACCAGGGTACTGAACGGACATAATAATAATATAATAATAATAACAACAACAACAAAAAACAACAATAATAATAATAATAATAATGTATGGAATTTATATAGCGCTGAATCTTGTAAAGCAACACATCAAAGCGCTCAGATTACTTTTTTTTTTAAATATCGAGGATAATGGAATAAGCACCCATGTGCTTTTTTTTTGACACTGATAAGAAGAAGAAGAAAGAATTTTTTTTGTTAGCTGTTTGTTATCTTCTTTGCTACAGTAAAGGGTAGATATTTAAAGAAAAATCCTACACTTGGAAGTAAACAGGACAAGTCAATATTTGAAAAAAAAACCCATGGGTACACAATTATTTATTTATTTTACTCTTTTATTTCGAGAAGAGTGGACTAAGCATTCATGTGCCTTTTTTTACTTCCCAGTCCCCTTGTGTATGCAGTTTTGCAAATTTTGCCATCCATTCCCAACCGGGACACAGTGGCCTATTCTTAAAAAAAACTGAATGGGTTTTAACGTGTGCGCTAGATGTTCTGCGTGTGTTCTTACACGGGACCTCGCTTTGTAGTCTCGTCCGAAGGACTTTTGGGGGGAGTGGAGTCGGCACTGATGTTAACTCCAGAGAAAAATAAAGTCCTCTTGAACGAGATTCGAACCCGGGTGAGCAGATCACGAACTCAATGCGCATCACTCTGACCACTAGGCTATGCTGTCCCCTCCAATTATAGGAAATGTAAGTCTCATCATCATCATCATCAATGCCTTTGTGCCTTTTTGGCACGTAGGGCAGCAACAAAAGTTCTCCACTCCTGTCTGTCCTGGGCCAGCTTCTGAATGGTTCCCCAGGTATGTTGGAAGGTCTTCAGCTCTGCTTCAACAGTCCGACGCCAAGTGTTCTTGGGTCGTCCTCGTTTGCGTTTTCCCTCTGGTGTCCAGTGGAGGGCTGTTCGGGCGATGTTTCCCTGTTCCCGACGGCAGATATGCCCTATCCATCCCCATCGCCTATGCATGATGATGTTGTCCATGCTTTCTTGGTTGCAACGGACAAAAAGTTCTTGGTTGGAGATGGTCTCAGGCCAGAAGATGCGCAAGATTCTTCTGAGATTCTTCGTGTGGAATGTGGATAGTTTGTCAAGAACCGGATTAGCAAAGCAAGAAATGCTTATAGAAATCTGAACAATGTGTGGAAATCGTCCCAGTACAGCACCAGAACCAAACTAAGACTTTACCAGAGCTGTGTACTTTCCACCCTTTTGTACGGCTCGGAGTGCTGGAGGATGACTGAGAGTGACCTCGACAAATGTAAGTCTTAGCCAATCCTATTGTTTATAATCCCGCCCATCGCGAAAGCCATAGTATCATGTCAGGGCAGTTGCTTTGTTAATGTTTAAATCTCAGAGGTTCGAGGTTCGAGTTTCCGCAACCCACCAAATAATTACGGGATCTTTAACGTGCATATTTGATCTACATGTGTATATACACGGGGAAAAAAATTAAGGCATTGGAAGATCTGCCCTTGAAGTTTAACCTGGGAGATGGTAAAAATCCCCATCCTTAGTTTATCAGACACCGCTGAGATTCGAACCCACTACTTCATGGATCCGTGGGATTGAAGTCGAATGGTCTTAACCACTCGGCTATAGCATTCCGTGGAAAGGAAAATATGATATTTTGTACCGGACAAATCCCTTCCTCTTTTCTATTTTAATTCCAAAAAGGAAGCATCTTTGGAAGGTTGAAAAAAACGTATCACCTTGACATTATTATACTTTGTATGCTATTCCATTATCCTCGATATAAAAGAATAAATAAAATTACATTAAAATTAATAAATTGTAAACTAAAAATATAATGCGTTTCTTATGTAACAATAGGCAACATGTCTAAACTTATTCTTTAAACAGAAAAAAAAGAGCGCTATCTGTTCAAAAATGTCTTTTCTTTTATAGATTTTGTTTTTATGTACTTTGTTTCTGCTGCCTCAACTCCAGAATAGAATGTGTTTGTACTGCTGCTTCTCCCAAGCCGCTCATACCGGTCTTCTTCTCACACAGAAACAGCGACGACCAGGAACCGTCTTCTGTCGCATCCCTATCCCAATAGCTGCTGTTGTAGTATGTTCTGCATGTGAATGAAATCCCTTGCTAGGTAAAACTGTTTCAGTGGGAAGTAAAGCCAGAACCTCTCTCTGTCTGAAAACTGACCTGTTGTTGTTACGTGATTTGTGTGTGTGTGTGTGTGTGTGTGTGTGTGTGTGTGTGTGTGTGTGTGTGTGTGTGTGTGTGTGTGTGTGTTGTGTTGTGTGTGTGTGTGTGTGTGTGTGTGCGTGCGTGCGTGCGCGCGCGCGTGTGTGTGTGTGTGTGTGTGCGCGTTTGTTTGTTGTTTTTTTTAAAACTCTTTTATATCGAGGATAATGGAATAAGCGCTCACGTGCTTTTTTTACGTCTAGTCCCTGTGTGTATGCGGATTTGTGAATTCTGTCATCTGTTCCCACCGGCACACAATGGCCTACTCTTACGAAAAGCGGAACAGGATTTAACGTGTGCGCAAGATGTTCTGCGTGCGTTCGCACACAGGACCTCGGTTTATAGTCTCATCCGTAGGACTTTTGGGGGAGTGGAATCGGCAGTGATGTTAACTCCAGAGGAAAAATCCTATTGAACGGGAATCGAACCCGGGTCAGCAGATCACGAGCGCGCGCGCGTGCGCGCGTGTGTGTTTTGTGTGTGTGTGTGTGTGTGTGTGTGTATGCGTGTGTGTGAGTGCGTGCGTGCGTTTGTGTGTGTGTGTGTGCGTGCGTGTGTGCGTGCGTGCGTGTGTGCGTGCGTGCGTGCGTGCGTGCGTATGTGTGTGTGTGTGTGTGGTGTGTGTGTGTGTGTGTGTGTGTGTGTTCCTTGGCTAGAGCTCCAAGGTTCACCAATGGTAAGATTATTTTTTGGGCCTATGCTACTGTTTTACTGACTTTGGGAATATTGTAATTTTGATTTTGATGTAGATTTTAATTTCTCTACTTGATTTTTTTTTGTTGTCCCCATTTTCTTCAAAATTGTCACTCTTTAATTTTGATGATTTTTTTTTACATGTTAGTCTGCTTGGTTTTTGCGATGTTCCCATCACTGGGTTTCCCTTTATGTTGTCTACCACATGACTGTACGGTTTTGCAGTCTTAGATGGATGAAACATAATCAGATTTTTAAAAATTTGGTCGAAAATTTTTTTAAGAAAAAGAAAACAAGGAATTGGGTTTTAGGAAAAGATGGCATTTTTTGAGACCGGCCAATAACGTAAAGAAGACATTATTAAAAGTTTTGTCTTGACAACATTCGTGAATGAAGAGAAATTTGGGGTACAGAGTTTGGCAGAGTTTTTAAATAGTAAAATGTAAGGACACTGGGGTGTTTTTTGTGTGTTTTGTTTTGTTTTGGGGGAGGAGGTGCATCTTGTTTCGTAGAATAATCGCAGTTTTTATATATTGTAAAATGGTAGAGTAAAGGTTCAAAATCATGTAAGAAAAAATAGTATTTTTTTGTGTGTCTTGATTTTTATCCTAAAGACATACCAGTAAAAAACCTTCTAGTAACAAGCTATTATTTAACGTTTGTTAACCCCTTCACTGACAGAAGAAAAGTTAAGATTATTTTGTTTTAAAAGCCACCAAAAAAACGTGCTTAGTATCCTGCAATCCTATTCTTTAACTAACTACTACCTATAACTCAATCCTTTTCCAGCTACTTTCAATCACAATAATTATGAGACCAACCAGTCACTGCAACTGGGAAATTTTTGGTTATTTCCAACTAAACTTAAGGATGGAACAATTTTGACAGGTAAGCATGCCTTTCTCATAATTAATTATCGCTCTTTTTTAAGTGTATTTTTGTTGTTGTATAACTGAAAATTTGTTGTCAACGTTGTAGGAGAAAGAAAAAATGTAATGTTTCAAATCAAGAAATGAAATGTCTGAATAAAAAGAAAAAAGACAGTAATATCCATCATTTTTTTATATAAAGGGGGAAGGAAAGGGCGGGGATATCCCTTACCTTCAAATGGTCATTGATGTTGTTGGGATCACGGTTTACGAGGTCCAACTCAGCCATCGTTGTTTCTGCTGCTGCTGCTAGAGAGGGAAGGAACAAAACAAAATGACTTTCTGAGATCGCCGCTAGACACTGGGCTGGCTGGTCAACACCGGTGCTTGCTCGGGTCAGTCTCCGAAGTGAATGACCACTTTTCTGTTGCGGCCAATTATACTAGACTACTTCGCAACCAAGGCTGTGTTCTACCCCCTGTCGTCATGACTTCTGCAAACATCTCATTTTTGCTGCCGATTGAGTTAAAGGCTGTTAGCAGACAAGTCAGCAGGCACACAGGCAGGCAGGCAGCAGGCAGGCAGGCCCAGAGTACAGAGGACTGACTTCAAGCTCTTGTGTCAACTTTGGCTAAGTGACGCGGCAGAGGTTTTAAGCTAAAGCATGGGGGTCCGAGTGGAACTCTTGACAATGTTTTCGTTTCCTTTTTTTTTTTTGGACGGGGGGGGGGGAGGGTGGGGGGGTTGGTGGGGTGGTAGGTGGTGGGGGGGGGGTGGTGGTGTTGGGGGCTTGCTTTTTTTTCTTCAATTTTTTTTGGGGTATATAGACTTGATTTGGTGTGTTTTGAGAATATGGCTTTTTTCTAAAAAAATTTTTGGGGGGTTGTGGTTCTTTTATAAAGAGAGAGGAAGACAGGAGTTTTGGGTAGTTTAAATTGTTTGATTCCTATATAGTTTTTCTTTTATTTCTTAAAAGGAAAAAATGCCCACACAAACACGCACGCATGTAGGCATGCACGGACGCACGCACACACACACACACACACTCTCTGTCTCTCTCACACACACACATGCACCCTTGCCCACGCACACACACACACACCCTCTCTCTCACACACACATGCACCCTTGCCCCCACCCCCCCTACACACGCACGCACACACACACACACACACCCTCCACCCACCCCTCCTCCCTCCCACACACACATACATTTATCAGAACACGTTTAAGAAGCAATCGCAAAATATTTTTCATACAAAATTCAAAAAATCTTTAATTTTGTCACAGGGAAGAGCTGGAAAAAAACAAAACATCAGGACCATTTTGTTGAAGAGAGCTACTAGAGTGGTCAAGTGGGTGAAAAGCGGTGTTTGAATTTTCTGTGCAAATTTGGCTGCTTGGTTAATCGTTGGTCAGTTTTTTAACTGACTGGTCAGTAATCTTAGCAGTCTTCCCCCCCCCCCCCACCCCCAACCCAACCCACCTTAAAAAACATTTTTTTCAAGTAGGAAGGTGGTAGGACGGTTAAGACTTTCACCTGCCTAACAAGTAAACCGTGAGGTTCTGGGTTTGATTCCTCTCCCCCCCCCCTCCCCCACCAGCCTTGCCCTTTCTTCCCAGCTTGACGGGAGAAAAAAAATCAAGCTGAATGTCAAAGTTCTTCCGAATGAAACATACAATAAACCGAGGTCCCGTTTGCGAACGCACGCAGAACATCTTGTGCACACGTTAAAAAAAACCTGGAACGTCTTTCGCTAGAGTAGGTCATTCATTGTGTGCCGGTAGGAATGGATGACCAAAAAACAACTCGCTTGCACATAAGTGTCGTATTTAGACACCATAATAATAATAATAATAATAATAATAATAATAATAATAATAATAAATAATAATAATGATAATCTATAATTGCTAATAATAATAATGCTAAATAATAATAAGCTTCTAATGTCTAGTAATGCTGCTAATAAAAATAATAATTAAAATAATAATAATATATGTAATAATAAAATAAAATAATAATAATAATAATAATAATGATGAATGATATGATATATAATAATAATAATAATAATAATAATAATAATAGTAATAATAAAGCTAATAATAAGTATATAATAATAATTATAAATAATAATAAAGCTAATAATAAAGCTAATAATAAAGCTAATAATAAAGCTAATAATAATAATAATAATAAAAAGATAATATATAATAACTAATAATAAACTAATAAAATAATAATAATGATAATAATAATGATAATATAAAATAATAACAACAAATCAAAACAAAATAATAATAATAATAATAATAATAATAATAATAATAATAATAATAATAATAATAATAATGATAATAATAATAATGTATGGAATTTATATAGCGCGGAATCTTGTAAAGCAACAAATCAAAGCGCTCAGATGATTTTTTTGTTATGCGTGTGCATGCGTGTTTTTTTTAATTTTGTCATCTGTTCCCACCGGCACACAATGGCCTACTCTTTAGAACAGCGGAACAGGATTTAACGTGTGCGCAAGATGTTCTGCATGCGTTCGCACACGGGGCCTCGGTTTATAGTCTCATCCGAAGGACTATATGGAATATTATATGGAATTTATGATATATGGAATTTATGATATATGGAATTTATCTAGCGCTGAATCTTGTAAAAACAAACAAATCGAAGCGTTTGCACTCAAATAATTTACACCATGCCCGCAGTCGGAATGTGGCTACCTAAACAGGGTGGTGATACGCAAAAATCTCATCATTGGTGAACCTCGGACTTCTAGGGAATGAATGGAGGGGGCGGGGGAGGGGGTGAACAAAAATCTTGTTGACAGCTGCTATAGCCGAGTGGTTAAGACCGTTCGACTTCAATCACCTGGGTCCATGAAGTCCTGGGTTCGCATCTCGGTTCGCGTCTGGTGAATTAAGGGTGGGTGGGGAGTTTTAACTATCTTGCTTAGGTCAACATCGACACATTCATGCAGACATGTGTCAGTGCTTGCATTTCCTTTTTCTTTTTTTTCTTTTATATCGAGGATAATGGAATAAGCACTTAAATGCTTTTCTACATCTAGTCCCCGTGTGTATGCGGTTTTGTAACTTCTGTCATGTGTTCCCGTTGGCACACAATGGCCTACTCTTACGAAAAGCGGAACAGGATTTAACGTGTGCGCAAGATGTTCTTTGTGCGTTCGCACACGGGACCTCGGTTTATAGTCTCATCCGAAGGACTTTTGGGGAGAGTGGAGTCTTCGTGTAGATAGATATATACACATGCAGAAGATAAAATATGCACGTTAAAGATCCCGTGATTCATTCAGGTCAACGTTGCGAGGGTCACGGAAACGCGAACATACTTAGCATACATCTCCGAAGTCGGAATGCGGCTAGCTAGCAACATTCATGGCGGGGAAAAAACGGCGGCATAACCAAATCAATCCCACCATTGGTGAACCTCAAATCTGTAGCCGAGGAAGGGATGAAAAAAAACAATCTGTTCTCTAATTTAAAGAGTCCAAAAATCAGACTGATGCGCTCCCTGGTCATGTCAATCTTCTTATAACATGCATGTGAATCATGGACCCTCACAGCGGATTTAGAGGGAAGAATAAGAGCTTTAGAAATGAGGTGCTTCAGAAGACTCTTAGGCATATCTCGTACAAAGACCACATCACGAATGAAGAAGTCAAGAGACGCATCCGCAATGAAATCGGGCCCTATAGTGACCTTCAAACGTCAGACAACGAAAAAACTGAAGTGGTTTGGTCATGTCACACGCTCCTCTGGTCTTGCTAAAAAGAATCCTACAAGGCACAGTGAGGGAGGGAGAAGAAGAAGAGGCAGACAAAGGAAGAGATGGGAGAACAACATTCGAGAGTGGACGTACAGACATGGAGCTGATAGACACCCTGAGGGCGGCTGAGAGACGAGAGGACTGGAGAAAGGTGGTTGACAAAGCTTCGAAGGCGCCCCAAAGGATTCGGAATCTGA
>CM054146.1:36584888-36593835 GCA_028751875.1 Rapana venosa | reverse complement strand
TAAGGGTTTCCCCAAAGACCCCCCTTCCCACAAGAGTTTATACTGATTCACCCGTGAGGTCACCAGCAAAAAGAAGCCCTGCACTAAATTGAATTCTGGAAAAAGCTTTTCATGGACTTTTTCTGACCAGAAGCTCCCCTTTTAAAATTTTGTTTAATCATTTTTTAAATTGCCGGGCCCTTTGGGGAAAAGATATGGGTTAAATTGTTTTTAAAAGAGAACTATTTCCCTTTTAATAGAAATTTCCCTGTTTTTTTTGAAAGTTAATCATTGAAAAGTGTTTTCGGTTTTTTTTTTCTTTTTTTTAGGGAATACGTTCTTTTTATATGAAAACTCCCTTTCTTTTGTTTTTTTAAAGGGCAAATTTGGTTTGTTTTTTTCTTTTGAAATGAAAGTGGCCCGTCTTCTTTGGGCTTAAAATTTTAATACTTTTATGTAAAAGATGCAAGATTCTTTAGGGTCGCCCCATCACAGTCAAAATCCCCCAAGCATTTTTTCCCGATTTTGACCGCCGGGGGGCCCCCACCAGGGGGCCCTGCACTCCTCGGGCCCATTTTGCAAGTGTTAAAGGGGCCCCCTTTCTGAGCTGACATACGCGGACCCTTCAAAAAAATTTTCCCCCCCACAACACAGGGGTTAGCCCCAGTCCGCGGACCCCGACTGATGAGACGCCCACCCTTTTGGCAACCACACAACGTCCTCCCGACCGCCCCCGAGAACCCCCAAACCCCAAAAAGGTTTTGCCCAAAAACCCTCCCAAAAAGGCCCCACAAAGTTTTTGGGGAAAAAACCAAAACTGGGGTCACCAGAATCAAGGAGGGGGGATAACCAAATTTCAGAAACTTTAAAAAAAAAATTTAAACGTAACCCAAAGGTAAACGACGAGTTTTGATCGTATGGAAGTTTTAGCCCTTAAAGAAAAGGGCGTGCCAAACGCTTTTAAACATTATGAATTTTTCCAGTGTAAACCCCGGGCCCCCGAGAGTACAAACACCCCCAGCTTTGGGTCGGGTTAATTTTAGAAACCCACTCTAAAAACATCGCATTGGGGTGGTTCCAGGTTTCCCCAAGGACCCCATAGCAAATTTAAATTCCCGGGGTTAGGGAAAGCCCCGGTCAGAAAAATCACATAAATTCTTATTCTGGGTTTTGGGCCCAAACCGCCCACCCAACCCAAACCCAAGGAAATTACCCATTGTGCCAAGGGTGCGGGGTTTGCTTTTTTTTCCTAGCGGGGGGTTTTTAAATTTTTTTAAAATTTTAAATTTTATTCTTTAAAATTCGGGGAAATTAATGGAAAAAGCACTTATGTGTTTTTTTTTACATCCGGGCCCCCCTGTGTATGGGGTTTTGAAAATTTCTGTCCCCCGGGCCAACAAGGGGCCACTCTTACGAAATACCCTTCCTTTTCATTCAAAACAAAAGAAAACGAAAGAAAAGTGCAGAATTTGGGAAAAACCCACAGAAAAAAAAGACATTTTTTTAATTAAACGCACGAATCTTTAATCCCCAAATACAAGGGGTTTCAAAAAAAAAAAAATGAGACTTCTTTGTGGAAAAAAATTCAGGGAAAGAACATTATTTTTGTGATCCTGATTTGAAATAGAAACGAAAACAAAAAAAAAATGGCAAAAAGATACAAAAGCCCATTTCGAAAGTTTTCCCTTTTCCATTTGCTGACGATTAAAAGTAGTACAGAAAGACAACACACGAAATTTAAAATGCGTACAAAGCAATACAAAACAATCACAATATATAGGGTTTTTGTTTTAAATTTAACTTTAAACAAAACTACAATACAATACAATGCCATACAAATAGATAACGAAAACAGTACAACACAAACCCACAGTACTGAATACTGTACGTTTAAAAACACTGAAAAAACACGTAAAAACCCCAAAATTTGCAGAAAAATCCCTTCGCACCACGTTAAAATCCCCATTCCGCCCTTTTCGTAAGAAAAGGCCATTGTGGGGCCGGGGGAAAAGAACAAATTTTTAAAAACCGCATACACACGGGGGCCCGGAAGTAAAAAAAAACACAAATCTCATTCCATCATCCTCGAATCAAAAAATGAAAAAAAAAATAAAAAAATTTTAAAAAAAAAGATTGCAAACCCAAACTGGTCCATTTCCCAAACGAGTACCAAGAGATGAAATCTTGGAAACAACACCCTAATCAATTTAACATAAAGAAATGCTGTTTATTAGGCAAATGGCTACAATTTACCGAAAAAGCTAGAAACAATGGTTTTTTTTTGAAACGGGAAAAGGGAAAAAAATGAACGTCTAATTTATATAGCCATCCCCACGACCCCCAAAAAAAGGAAACCAGTCAATAATAATAATAAAATAATAAAAATTTAAAAAAATATTGAAACAATGAAAAAATAAAAAAATAAAAATTTTGATGATGAAATAAAAATAAAAAGGGAAATTTTATTAGCGCAATATTGCAACCGTCCCACCCCAATCAAAACTTGATCATCAACTTCAACTGACACATCAAAACCCGAGCATATACACAAAATAAAAATCCATTTCTCATATATATATAAAACTATAATCTAACCCAAAGAATACCCCAGCCCAATGCAAGGATATTGCCCAAAACCTGAAAATGAGAGTGACAACCTCCCTTTTTGGCATACACAACTTGGACCTCCTCTACAATCTGTCATGGGAAACCATATTGCCCACCTGTTTCCCACTTAACTAACTTAAAGATATTGCCTATTTACATAGACCATACAAATGTAACCCCCCCTAAACAACCCCTGCCCTTCCCCCCCCTACTCTTCCCTCTCCTTCCCCCTAAACACCCCAAACCTCCCCTTCCCCCCTACCCCTCTCCTCCCCATTCTTTTTCACCCCCCTCCCCCCCCAAAACCACCTCCCTCTCCCTACCTACCCCCTCCTCCCCGACCTAATGGTTAAACATTGCACTCACAATTTGATACCGGGTTCGCATCCTTTTAAAGGAAATTTTTCCCCTGGAGATAACCAGTGCAGACCCACCCCCCAAAATTCTTCAATGAACTATAAACCGGGGTCCCATGCACAACCACGCAGAACATTTTGCCACACGTTTCCTGTTCCATTTTTTTGGGAAGAGTAGGCCATTTGTGTGCTGGGGGGAACAGATGAAAAAATTTTACAATCCGTACGAAAATCCTTTATCCTCAACATAAAAAATAAAAATTTTTTTGAAATAAAAAATAACTTATTTTCCCTCTCCCCCCCCTAAATTACACCCCCTCCCCTCCACCCCCATTCTATCCTCTCCTTCCCCCCTTTCCCCTTTTTAAACACCTGTAAATAAAAAAAATGAACTCTTTTCCACACACACATAGCTGTTTGCAACTCTAAAACCCGAACATTCACAGGTTTAAAAAATTGAGAAAATGCCCCTATAGGGACCCAAAAATCATAAGAACGATTTCCCCCAAAGGGCCCCCCCCACCCCCCCCCCCCCCCCCCCCCCAACAGCCCCCCTTCCATCCCCCCCCCCCCCCCCCCCCCCCCCCCACCCAAGTGACCTTTCTATATTAAATGTATCAAGCCCAAAGAAGACCCTTTTTTAAAACAAAACTATATTACCCCAAAAAAGACCATTTTATATAAAAACGTATATTATCCCCAAAAAAGACCACCAAATAAAACTATATAAGCCCCAAAGAAGACTAGTTCTCATATAAAATATATATGAACCTAAAGAAGACCAGCTATTATACTGAATGGTATATAAGCCCAAAGAAAACCAGTTCTTACATAAAACGTATAATTATAAGCCCAAAGAAGACGACCACTTCTCATACAAAAGAAAAATCAAACCAGTTTGCCCTTTAAAAAGCAAAAGAAAGGAGTTTTCATATACAAAAGAACAGTATTCATACAAAAAGAACAAAAAAACCGAAAATCACTTACAATGATTAACATACAAAAAGAACAGAAGCTCTCCTATTAAAGGAAACTAGTTCTCATATAAAAACACATCTAACTATATCTTAACCCAAAGCCAGGCAATTAAAGACTGATTAAACAAAATTAAAAGGGTAGCTTTCTGGATCAGAAAGAGCTCCACTGAACGCTTCTCCAGAATTCAACTGCAGTGCAGGGCTTCCTCTAGCTGGTGACCTCACGGTGAATCAGTATAAACTCTCTGTGGGAAGCCTGGGTCTTTGGGAAGCCCTAGAACCAACCTGGATGTGTGTGTGTGTGTGTGTGTGTGTTGTGTGTGTGGTGTGTGTGTGTGTGTGGGGTGTGTGTGTGTGTGGACGCGTGCTGTGTGTGTATGCTTGATGCTTCGATGGTTGGTATTTCGGTGCGAGTGCTACCTGTTGGTTTTTTCTTCTTTCCTTTCTTTTTCTTTTCTTCACCTATTTTTTTCAGTAGGTGCTGCAGGTGTTAGGCAATATATATATATATATATATATAATATATATATATATATATATATATATATATATATATATGTGTGTGTGTGTGCGTGTGAGTGTGTGTGTGTAGTGTGTGTGTGTGTGCCTGTATGTGTGTGTGTGTTTGAAGTGTGGTGTGCGTGTTTGTAGTGTGTGTGTGTGTTTGTAGTTTGTGTGTGTATGTGTGTCTGTATGTAAGTTTTGTTAGTTTGTGTGTGTGTGTGTGTTGTGTGGTGTGTGTGTTGTGTTTTGTGTGTGTGTGTGTGTGTGTGTGTGTGTGTTGTGTGTGTGGAGGAGTGGGGGGTGGGGAGGGAGATTAGATATAATTTTTAAAAATTAATATATATATATTTATTATATATATCTATGACCGTTTATATCTGGTATTCCAGTTCGAAAACGTGATAAAACTGATCTGTAGGTATTTAGAACTCTCTCTTCTCTCTCTCTCTCTCTCTCTCTCTCTCTCTTTTCCCCTCTCTCTCTCTCCTCTCTCTCTCTCTCTCTCTCTCTCTTCTCTCTCTCTGTCTCTCTCTCTTCTCTCTTTTCTCTGTCTCTCTCTCTCTGTCTCTAACCTCTCTCTGTCTCTCTCTATGTCTCGCTCTCTCTCTTGCTCTCTGTCTCTTCTGTTATCACTGTGTCTCTCTCTGTCTCTGTCTCTCTATCTATCTATCTCTCTATTTGCATGCCTACAGATCAGCTTTTATCCCATGTTTGAACTGGAGTAGCACAAATGAATGTTCACAGATTTAGATGACATCTAATGCATGGTATGTGTGTGTGTGTGTGTGTGTGTGTGTGTGTGTGTGTGTGTGTGTGTGTGTGTGTGTGTGTGTGTGCATGTACGTGCTTGTGTGTGTGTAGTTTAAATTTGTCAATGCACAGGGTTGTAATAATAATAATAAAAATATGGAATTTATAGAGCGCTATATCTTGCAATTACAAACCAGAGCGCTTCCATTCAATCTGCTCCCACACAAACAACCAACAATGATTAACAATATTCTAACAAATTCAATTACACACACACACACACACACACACACACACACACACACACACACACACACACACACCACACAGGTTGTACATTTCAGCAGGGTGTTGGAATTTTGGCTTTCAAAGGCAGGGACAGACATGAGATGAAACAAGAGGGAAAAATCTTAGGTTTGAAATAGGTATTGTTTTGAGGCTGGATTTAAAGCTGTCGTAAGTAGGCTTTTCACGAAGGGAGAGAGGGAGGTCATTCCAGATTGATGGACCAGAAATAGAGAAAGAGCGACGGCCAACAGTGGATTGGTTGAATCTAGGTATTTGTAAGCACAGGGTATCTGCAGCAGAGCGGAGGGAACGAGAAGGAGTGTACAGGTGAAGACATTCACAGAGGTAGGAGGGTGCTGTTTTGTGGAGGCATTTGTAACAGAGGGTACTGATCTTGTACTTACTCTCTGTGGCACAGGCAACCAGTGGAGAGATTGCAGGAGAGGAGTAATATGCTCATATTTTTTTTCTTTTTGAGGACTAATCGAGCTGCAGAGTTTTGTATGCGTTGAAGGGAGTGGATAGATGATGCTGGCAGACCAGCCAAAAGAGAATTACAATAGTCCAGACGTGAAAGAATAAGAGATGTGACAAGTTTGGATGTTGCATCAAGTGGACAGGTACTTTCGGATTGCACTTATTACGTCGTAATTGATAAGTAGCAGGACTGGCAGGTCTGGGTGATGAACTTTTGCATAGAGAGTGTGTTGTCAATAACAACACCTAGATACTTAACTGCACTGGATAGCGGAACTGATGTACTGCCAAATTCTATTGAATCTGTTGTGATGGAAGAGAGTTTGTGTTTGGTCCCTATAATCATGGCTTCGGTTTTATCTGCATTTAGCTGTAACTTGTTTTGTATCATCCAGTTTTGAATGTCCTGAAGGCAAAGTGACATATTTGTCAAGAGAGAAGGCAGATTTTCAGGAGTGTCACTGCTTTGAATCTGAGAGTCATCAGCGTAGAAATGATGGTTGATCTGGTGACGGTTTATTATGTATGAGAGTGGAACAGTGTAGAGAGTGAACAGGACAGGGCCCCGAACTGATCCTTGAGGGACTCCACACTCTAGTTTTACAGGAATTGATTGAATTTTGTTACTGAGACTGTCTGGAATCGATCAGTGAGGTATGAACTAAACCAGGTAAGGGCTGTGCCAGTAACACCGAACGTTTTTTGGAGACGGGAGAGAAGGATAGAGTGATCTATAGTGTCAAATGCTGCAGATAGTCGAGAAGAGTGAGAAGAGAGATTTTCCCTGAGTCAGAAGCGTTTAGAAGCGTGTTTAACGTATGGACTAGGGTGGTTTCCGTGCTGTGGTTGACGCGATAGGCAGACTGAAATGCGGGGAAGAAGACTATTTGAATGAAGATGGCTGTTGAGTTGTTTCAGAACTACATTTTCAAGGACTTTGGAGATGAAAGGTAGGTTTAGAAACAGGTCTGTAATTTTTCAGTATGTTAGGGTCAAGGTCGTGCTTTTTTAGTAGAGGTGTAACTATTGCAGTTTTGAGTTCTGAAGGAAAAATTCCCGAAAGAAGAGTTTGAGTTTACAATCTTCGTGATAGTTGGTATAAGCTGCGGAAGGCACTGCGTGAAAAGAGAAGCAGGCATAGGATCAAGATCACAAATTTTATGGTCATTTCATTTAGAATTTTCCTGATTTCTTCCTCACTTTTTGGCTGAAAGGAGAGGAGAGGAGTGCCAGTGAATTGGGGATCAGGAGGTACAGGTTGGAAGGGAGTCTGATCTAGTCTGGAGCGAATGTTACGGACTTTGTCTGAAAAGAACGAAGAAAATATATCAGGAAGTTTAGAGTGACTGTGAACAGTAGGCAGAGGGCTTGTCTTTGCAGATCCAAGAAGAGTTGAAGTGAGGGAAAACAGAGATTTCATGGATGTTGCATTGAGAACTTGAGCAGAGTAGTACTTTGTCTTGGCTGAGTGGATTAAGGTTTTTACCTTTGTTGGTTTGTTTTCGAAAGAGCTGTTTGTTTATTTCAGTTTTTGTTTTCCGCCATTGCCGTTCTAGTTGTCGGCGTTTGCGCTTTGCCACCAGGATATCATGGGTGTACCATGGGGCGAAAGGCCTATCAGGCAGAGTATGGTCAGTGGGAGGTGCATTTCTCATCAAGCAGTTGACTGAGAATAGCGTTATTGTGTTTAGAAGTGTCAGTGTCTTCAGGAGTTTGTGATAGGCGTTCAGCAGCTTGGGAAGAGAAAGTTTGAATGTCAATAGCCTTGAGGTTACGACGGGTGATGCACTTCTTCTTTTTGATAGGTTTTGCAATGTTAAGGAAGAAAAGAATGGCAGAATGATCAGAAAGCAGTTGGTCAGTGACGGAGATAGAGGTGACAAGATCTTGTGAAACATCAGTGATGAGCCAGTCTAAGATATGACCTGATCTGTGTGTTCTTCATTCACCAGCTGGGAAAGAGAGTGATTTGACAAAGAAAGGAAATACGCTTGACATCAGGAGAAGATTGGTTGTCGAAGTGAAAATTAAAGTCACCAAGAATGACAAGCTTCTTGGGAGAGAGGCTGTAGTGATCGAGGAGAGATTGAAATTCTTGATGGAAAACTGAAGATGTCAGTTTGTTCTTACAGCTGGGAGGTGGGCGGTAAAGGCAGCAGAAAGTAATAGAATGACCGGGTGAGGTGAGGTTGAGTTCACAGACTTCAAAAGATTCAGGTGAGATAGGTAAAGAGTGGCAGAAAGAAAGAGCTGGATGCAGTGTCTTTGTAAACTATGGCAATGCCACCTCCACGGGAAGGTCGGGGGAAAGAAAGAGTTGTATAGCCAGGTGGTGTCAGTTGTTTAATCTTAGGTTCATGACCTTGTGAGTTAAGCCAGGTTTCTGTGAGAAAGATAAGATCAATTTTCTGTTCAGATATAAAATCAGAAAGAAGGTCGGCTTTTTTTGTGTGTACATTATTGTAACCTACCTGGTAGACTGGCTACTGCTGCCTTTGGCAAAACTCTGTGTTGTCTGTGTTTGGTTTCATTCTTTTGTCGTCAGCTTCTGCCCACCTCTCTTCAATGGGGTGGTCGTGTTCCATTTGTGTTTGTGTGAGAGGGTCTGCATGGTACGTGCGTGCAAAAGAGCATGGGTGATATCTATTTTATATACTTTATTTATCGAGGATAATGGAATAAGCACTCGTGTGGGTTTTGTAAAAATTCAATCCTTGTGTGTACACAGTTTTTGTAAATTTTGTCATCCATTCCCACTGGCACAAAATAGCCTACTCTTTCAAAAAGCGGAACAGGATTGAACGTGCGCGCAAAACTTTCTGCATGCGTTTGCACACAGGGGGTCGGGTCTATAGTCTCATACTGTGTGTGTGTGTGTGTGTGTGCGAAAAAGTGAGCACACGCATGCGCCCGTACATGTGTGATAGTTACTTCAATGTTAGATAAAATAATATCTCTGCAACAGAGTGGACATGTTTGATGTCTCATCTCTACACAATTCCCAGGTAC
>CM054146.1:36509888-36574888 GCA_028751875.1 Rapana venosa | reverse complement strand
TCTATCTAAATAAACCCCCCTTGTCAATAGGCCACTTTGGGCAATGACAATAAATTGGTCAAAGCGTCAAAGCGTCTATCTAAATTGTTGAACTGTAATCAGTGTGTCTGTTTTGGTATTAATGTTCTAGCCGGTTTAGGGGATTGCGTGTTTATTGAACACATAGTTATCTCTTCTTTTTTTACACAAAATAATTATAATCGATGTATCAGTTTGACAATAATGTTCAGGTCAAAATTATTGGGGATTATGTGTTTGTTGAATATACATTTTTTTAAATCATAGGTTGAACTTTTGTTGTCGTTGTTGTAGTTGGGGGGGGGGGTAGGGGAGGGGGGAGTTTGGCGTGTTTTGTTAATAATAATAATAATAATAATAATAATAATAATAATAATAATGTATGGAACTTATATAGCGTTGAATCTTGTAAAGCAACAAAGCAAAGCGCTCCGATGACCTTTTTTTCTGTAAATATCGAGGATAATGGAATAAGCACTCGTGTGCTTTTTTTACATTCAGTCCCCGTGTGTATGCGGTTTTGTAAATTTTTGTCATCTGTCCCCACCGGCACACAATGGCCTACTCTTTCGAAAAGCGGAACAGTCCCTAATCAGGGCAAGGGCCGTATGAAGAGAACTATATGAATACTTACTCTGTAACCCTTGGAACATAAAGACCAAGATCATAAAGATCCCTCTCTCTCTCTGTCTCCTTCCCTGCCCCCCCCCCCCCCTCCCCTCACCAATCCCTCTCTCTCAGTGGCGAAGAAAAGAAGAGCATGCAAAAGCTTATCTGTAACCCTTGGAAATAAAGATTTATTGTATGCTGTCATATTTGCTTATTCTTTGTCTGTCTGTCTGTCTCTGTCTCTGTCTCTGTCTCTCTCTCTCTCTCTCTCTCTCTCATCTCTCTCTCTCCTCATCTCTCTCCTCTCTTCTCCTCTCTCTCTCTCTCTTTCTCGTCAAGAAGGAAGGTGGCAGGATGGTTAAGACGTTAGCCTGCCAACAATTAAACCGTGAGGTTCTGGGGTCGATTCCCAGCCTCGCCCTTTCTTCACAGTTTGACAAAAAAATCGAACTGAATGTCAAAGTCCTTCGGATGAGACTATAAACCGAGGCCCCGTGTGCGAACGCATGCAGAACATCTTGCGCACAGTTAAATCCTGTTCCGCTTTTCGAAAGAGTAGGCCATTGTGTGCCGGTGGGAACAGATGACAAAATTTACAAAACCGCATACACACGGGGACTGGAAAAAGCGGAACAGGATTTAACGTTTGCTCAAGATGTTCTGCGTGCGTTCGCACACGGGCCTCGGTTTATAGTCTCATCAGAGGGACTTTTGGGGAGAGTGGAGTCTGCACTGATGTTAACTCCAGGGGAAAATATCCCCTTGAACGGGAATCGAACCCGGGTTGTCAGATTGCGAGCACAATGTTCTAACCACTAGGCTATCCCGTCCACAGTCTAGTATTGTCTGCAGCTTTTGTTAATGTTACTTATAGAAGTGAATGCAAGTTTGTTTAGCAGAAGTGAATGCAAGTTTCTTTAGTAGAAGTGAATGCAAGTTTCTTTAGTAGAAGTGAATGCAAGTTTCTTTAGCATTACTTTAATTGTGTGTAGATTACTAGCTGTCGCAACATAGTGATTATGTTACTACTATTATTCAACAATTTGATGTGTAAGGGTTTTGTTTTTGTTATCCTTATAAATTAGCATAATTATCGTCTGCCAGAACTAGCGTGAAAATATCCTCAACTCACAATATTTTGGAAAAGAGAAAAAAAGGAATATTATATAAAAACAATATGAAGTGTACAGACAGAGACAAATCATTATCGATAACAGTAATAAATAAAACAACCCGATTATAGCCCACATTATGGATTCAGTTCATTTAACCACAGATGGATGCCCGACTTTCACAGTCAAGATTTGGAAGTGGAATTTTACAGCCAGGGTTTACCACATGTCTATGTCGCCCGATGCAATGTGTCTTGATCTTGAAGTCATTGCGGTTTCAATGTTTGAGTCCATTGTTCTATTCCTGAGTTTGGATTATTGTACGTTTGACATTCAAATATTGACATGTTCCTGTAATACAATACCCCATTTCCATATTTGGTTGTATTGTGGCCTAAGGTTGAAGTACTATTTTAAGTATTTCAGAGTTATCTCTCTCTATCTCACTGTCTCTGCCTCTCTGGTTTATCATCTCTCTCTCCTCTCTCTCTCTCTCTCCTCTCTCCTCCTACTCTCTCTCTCTCTCTCTCTCTCTCTCTCAATCCCTCATTATTTGCCATATTTCACACATGCACTCATGTAATAAAAATCAATAGTAATCTTTACCTAGTGAAAATCTGGGACAAACGCTAGAATTAATGAAATCTCTTTTCTTGAATGCACATCTAACGCCACTAATCTTCCGCAACTATCTTTCAGACTTTTAGCATTACCCTATTAACATCAAAAGTTTTTTAGTAAGTAGAACATTAGAATATACAACCTCTTTTCCAAACCGTAATGACCTTTTGATTAAATGACATCTACATTATGTCAGTGATGTTATATTCCTTTAATATACAAATGTTCCTTCTTGATCAACAATTTATCTTTCTGGACCTTTTTGTTTTATAATCTTGATAGCTACTGGGTATAATGTACTGTAATTGTAGAAGAAAAACCAACGACACAACATGTTAAACTAATAAAAATACAAAGTTATCCATTAACAATATCTGGTAACACATCATATGTAACAAAACTTTTTTTGATCGTATATCTCAGACACCATCCTATTGACATTCCAAGCCGACAGTAAGCCCAACTGATTTAATTTTGATTTGATTTCTCTCTCTCTCTCTCTCCTCCCTCTCTCTCCTACGCACGAGCACGCCGACGCACCCACGCAACGACACATCTATTAGCGTTATGTAATGTGTATAAGTCTGGAATGTATGTATTAATCTGGTAATATTGCTGTTTGATCATGGTTCTTATGTGTGTATCAACACGGGTTTAAAGTTTGAGTCAATGATTATTCCTGGTTATCTGCGGATTGTTAAGTTTATTAGATCGATGACATTCCTGAAATGAACTTAACAAACAACAAGATTTCCTTTTAGGTTGCTTGAAACATTTACTGTCAAAGATTTCTTGTGCTTTATGTTGATCTACATATGAATTACATGCTTCAGATAAGTTTGGACATCTGCCCTGTTTGGCTTTGAAACTATCGTATTGTACCCCCTTCATAAGGCTTGGCCTATACTGAATAAACCATTTCGAGTTCGAGTTCGAGTTCTCTCAATCCCTCAAGATGTATCCCTACGGGCGGGGACTGGACGTAAAAAAGCACATGTGTGTTTATTCATTATCCTCGAAAAAAAAAAGTCATTGTCATTGTCTGTGTGTGTGTGTTTGTGTCTGTCTATCTTTCTCTGCCTGTCTGTCTCTGTCTCTCTTTCTTTGTGTCTGTCTCTGTCACTGTCTCTGTATGTCTGTCTGTCTGTCTGTCTCCCTTTTACTTTTGTCCGTCTGTTTATCTGTATCTCTGTCTCTGTCTCTGTCTCTGCTCGTCTCTGTCTCTCTCTCTGACTTCTGCCCGTCTGTTTTCTGTCTCTCTCTGTCTGTCTCTCTGCCTCTCTACCTATCTGTCTCTGTCCCTCTATCTGTTGTCTCCCTTTCTCTCTACCTATCTGTCTCTGTCTTTCTATCTGCTCTCTCTCTCTCTCTCTCTCTCTCTCTCTCCTCTCTCTCTCTCTTCTCTCTCTCTCTCTCTCTCTACCGCTCTGACTCTGTCTCTCTATCTGCTGTCTCTCTCTCCCCCTCTCTCTCTCCTCCCCCCCCCCCCCCCCCCTCTCTCTCTCTCTCTCTCTCTCTCTCTCTCTCTCTCTCTCCTTGCCGTTTCCAGACTGTTGAGTTGTAAGCGTGTTACCCTTAACGACCGTCACGGCTACTTTAGTCCGTTATCCATAATTAACCATCGCCCCTACCCCCACCCCCACCCCCTCCCTCCCTCCAACCCACCCCCACCCCAGTCCCCCCCCACCCCCTACCCCACCTAACCCCGCCCCACCCCGCCCCACCCCACCCCACCCGACACTACACCACCTCGATGACGTCCTTCTAACCATTCTTTTCTTTTTCTCTGTTTGCCTCTCTCTGTCTGTCTGTCTGTCTGTCTGTCTGTCTGTCTCTCTCTCTCTCTCTCTCTCTCTCTCTCTCTCTCTCTCTCTCTCTCACTCTCTCTCACTCTCTCTCTCTCTCTCTCTCTCTCTCTCTCTCTCTCTCTCTCTAACCATTCTTTTCTTCTTTTTTTTACCCCTCCCCCCCCCCTCTCTCTTCTCTCTCTCTCTCTCTCTCTCTCTCTCTCTCTCTCTCTCTCTCTCTCTCTCTCTCTCTCTGTCTGTCTCTGACTTCTGTCCGTCTGTCCTTCGGATGAGACTATAAACCGAGGCCCCGTGTGCGAACTCACGCAGAACATCTTGCGCACAGGTTAAATCCTGTTCCGCTTTTCGGAAGAGTAGGCCATTGTGTGCCGGTGGGGAACGGATGACAAAATTGACAAAACTGCATACACACGGAGACTTGATAAAAATAAAAAAAAGGACATGACAGAATTTACATAACCGATTACACACGGGAACTGGATGTGAAAACGTTCACGTGTGCTTATTCCATTTTTATCCTCGATATAAAAGAATTCACCCAGCTGTAAATGGGTACCTGCCCTCTTTAGGGTCAGGAAAGGTAAAGCAGCGAGGGAGAGGAGATGGGCGCCGCCCTCAATATGCTGGCCCTAGAGAAGTGAGGTCTCTAACGCCTCGCTCCCCCGCCTTATAGTTATGGGACTCTTACCCTTTTCCTTTAAAAGAATAAAACCAAAAAACCACCCCAATCTCTCCCCCTTCCCCTCTTTCTCTTCTCTCTTCTTCTCAGAGCCCCCCCCCCCACCCCACCCCTCTCCTTGGTTCCATTTTTTAACCCGGCATATTGTTTATTACAATGAATTTTTGTCTCTCTCTCTCTCTCTCTTCTCTCTCTCTCTCTCTCTCTCTCTTCTCTCTCTTCTTTTCTCTCCTCTTCTCTCTCTTCTCTCTCTCTCTCTCTTTCTCTCTCTTCTCTTTTGTTTGTTGTTTTGGTTAGGGTTTTTGGGGGTGGGGGAGGGGTGGGGTAATTTTTAGGATTTTTTTTTATTGCTTGCTTTGGGGGGGGGGGGGAGGGTTGTTGGGGGGAGCTGTTTTGAAAAGGGTTATTTCCCCTTGTTTTTATTGTGAGACTGTATAAGTATTGGGTTATTATTATTAAGATGTATCCCTAGCGGGCGGGGACTGGATGTAAAAAAGCACATGTGTGCTTATTCATTATCCTCGAAATAAAAGAATTTGTCATTGTCATTGTCATTGTCTCTCTCTCTCTCTCTCTTTGTGAATGTTTTTAACAAGGTAAATTTGGGGGTGTTTTTCGTCTTTGTTTAGGTGGGTTTTTTGTGTTTATGTGTTATTGATTTCCGCGTTTGCGTCATTGTATTGATGTATGTGTAGAGTGCAAGTACAAGGGCAGATTGTCAAACTAGGCTTGACAGGAATGAAATCTTTATCCTTGCGTGTCAAAGATCTCCTCTCTCTTCACTCTCACTATCTCTCTCTTCTCTCTCTCTCTCTCTCTCCTCTCTCTCTCTCTCTCTCTCTCTCTCTCTCTCTTATGGGGACGGATAGCATAGTGGTTAGAACATTGCGTTCGCAATCTGACAACCCGGGTGATTGCCGTTCAAGGGGGATATTTTCCCCTGGAGTTAACATCAGTGCAGAATCACTCCACTCTCCCTAAAAGTCCTTCGGATGAGACTATAAACCGAGGCCCCCGTGTGCGAACGCACGCAGAACATCTTTGCTTACACGTTAAATCCTGTTCCGCTTTTCGTAAGAGTAGGCCATCGTGTGCCGGTGGGAACAGATGACAATTTACAAAACTGTATACACACGGGGACTTGATGTAAAAAAGCACATAAGTGCTTATTCCATTATCCTCGATATAAAAGAATAAAATAAATAAATAAATAAACTCTCTCTCTCTCTCTGTGTCTCTCTGTGTCTCTCTGTGTCTCTCTCTGTCTCTGTCTCTCTCTCTCTCTCTCTCTCTCTCTCTCTCTCTCTCTCTCTCTCTGGAGTTTTAAGGTAAATTAGGGGGTGGGTGGGGGTGGGGGGTGGGGGGAGGGGGCGGAATTCTTGTGTGCGTGGGGTTTTGGGGGGTCATGTTTTATTGATTTCCGTGTTTTAATCATTGTTTTTGATGTATGTCTAGTTGACAAGAGGAGATTGTAAAAGTAGATTTGACATGTATGAAATCTTCATCCTTGCCTTCAAAGATCTGTCTCTGTCTCTGTCTCTCTCATTGGGGTTGGGTCCCCCTCACCCCTACCTCCACCCCTTATTTTGTTGATAGTCCATAATCAGAGTAAGGACGGTATGAGAAAAAAAAGTATGAGAATGCTTATTCTGCTACCCTGGGAAAATAAAAGATTCATTCATTCATTCATTCATTCATTCATTCATTCAATCTCCCCCCCCCCTCTCTCTCTCTCTCTCCCTCTCTCTCTCTCTCTCTCTCTCTCTCTTCTCTCTCTCTCTCTCTCTCTCGCAGCCGTTTCGTATTTTCACTTTAGTGATATACACATAATATAAATCATTATGCATTCATACTATGAGGGTGAAGTAAAGGGTGGGGAGGAAGAAGACAGGGGAGGGGGAGGGAGGAGGGGGAGAAGGAAGGTAAGAATACTACTATGTTCAAATCGAGTCAAAAGCGATCTTTTTTTTAGGGTAAAAGAGTAAGACTACCAGCTTTTCTTTCTTTCTTTTTTTTTTTACCCCATCCTGCTTTCAATGGATATCAAGTTGTTTTTCTACCCTTTTTCCTTCATTTAGAGCTCTGGGGTTCATCAATAGTGAGACTGTTGATTATGCCACCGTATTTTTCCTCCCCACCATATAGGTTGCTGCATTCCGACTTCGGGGATGATTTGGTTTAAAACGCGGTTGTTCTTCGAGAAAAGGCAGCATCACAGTGGTACGGCATAATTCATGGTTAAGGTGACAACACGCTTAGAGGTTGTTATAATATTACATTATTGTACTCGATCAACATAACACTTTTACATAACTACTAAAAGGTAAAGGTAAAGGAGTCCCATAACCTAAGGTCGTAGGGGAGCGAGGCGTCAGAGACCTCACTTCTCTAGGGCCAGCATATTGAGGGCGGCGCCCATCTCCTCTCCCTCGCTGCTTTACCTTCCCTGACCCTAAAGAGGGCAGGTACCCATTTACAGCTGGGGGAACGGGGGGAACTGTACTGAAGCCAAGGCGTGGCGCAAACGCTCACCCATCCAACTGGTAACCACGCTCGACGCTGCTTAACTTGGCTGGGGGAAAGCGAGTGCTCCGACCACTGAGCTTTCCCGTCACGCAAAGATAGAAGATCGTAGTTATTAGTATTTTGTCCTACGAACAATTTGTAATTCATTATACGATCTAAAGTACTTTAAGTTAATACAAATCTGCAACAAATTTTGGAGACAAGAATAAAAAATTATTTAAGGGGAAGAAAGTATAATTAACAATAACTTGATGTGGGGGGAGGGGGGGGGGACAATAACAATGTGGCACTGAATAAAGGGTATTCTTTACAACCCAAAGAGCACACTTTATTTTTTATTATGCTGGTCGACTGGTTTTTTTTATATAATTTTTTAATTTTGTTTTATATTGAGGATAATGGAATAAGCACTTATGTGCTTTTTTACAGCCAGTCCCCGTGTGTATGGGGTTTTGTAAATTTTGTCATCTGTTCCCACCGGCATACAATGGCCTACTCTTACGAAAAGCAGAACAGGATTTAACGTGTGCGCAAGATGTTCTGCGTACGTATGTGTTGTGTTGCGTTGTGTTATTGCCTGCGTGCATGTGTGTGTGCGCGCGCGCATATGTGTGTGTGTGTGTGTGTGTGTGCGTGTTGTATTGTTTGTGTATGCGTGCGTGCGCGCGTGTGTGTGTGAGTATGCGTACGTTCGTGTTGTGTTTTGTTGTGCGTATGCGTTGTGTGTGTGTGTGTGCGTGTTCGTGTATGTCGTATTGTGTGCGTGCATGCGTACGTGCGCGCACGCGCTCATGCGTGGTTGTGTGTGTTTGTGCGTGCGCGCGCGCGCGCGAGTGTGTGTGTGTTCTTGACCACCTTCTCTCCTTGGGTCAAACTGTAGATCAAAGGGCAGTATTGCAGACGAGACGTGCCTTGGTCCGGTCTCGCCTCCCTCCCCCCCCCCCCCCCCCCCCCCCCCTCCCCCCCCCTCCACACACACACACAAAGCCCACTGCCCAACACTATGGAGCTAGCTGACTCTCTGTTTATCGTCACATTGCCACAACAAACCCCACTGACCCCTCCACCCGCCCCCCCCTAGTGACCACCAAACAGTGTGTGTGTGTGTGTGTGTGTGTGTGTGTGTGTGTGTGGTGTGTGTGTTGTGTGTGTGTGTGTGTGTGTGTGAGTGTGTGTGTGTGATTGTGTGTGTGTGTGTGTAAGTGTGTGTGTTTTGTGTGTAAGTGTGTGTGTTGTGTGTGGTGTGTGTGTGTGTTGTGTTGTGTGTGTGTGTGTGTGAGTGTGTTTTGTGTGTGTGTGTGTGTTTTGTGTGTAAAGTGTGTGTGTGTAAGTGTTTTGTGTGTGTGGTGTGGTGTGTGTGTGTGTGTGTGTGTGTGTGTTGTGTGTGGTGTGTGTGTGTGTGTGTGTGTGTGTGTTGTTGTTGTGTTTGTGTGTGTTTGTGTGTGTGTGTTGTGTGTGTGTTGTGTGTGTGTTGTGTGTAGGTGTGTGTGTGTGTTGTGTGTGTGTGTTGTGTGTGTGTTTTGTGTATGTGTAAGTGTGTTGTGAGTGTGTGTGAGTGTGTTGGTGTGTGTTGTGTGTGTTGTGTGTGTGTGTGTTGTGTGTGTGTGGTGTGTTTTGTGTGTGTGAGGCAAAATGAGTTCTTGAGAAAAAAATGCATGATATGATCAACAAAAACTACTACTACTACTTCTCCTACTACTACTACTACTACTACTACTACTACTACTAATAATAATAATTATAATAATAATAATATATGGAATTTATTAGCGCTGAATCTTGTAAAGCAACAAATCAAAGCGCTCAGATTTTATTTCATACCACTTAAGTCACGGCAGATTTCTCTCCGTGAAATTCGGGCTGCTCTCCCCGGGGAGAGCGGGAGAACGCGTCGCCACTTAGCGCTGCGCCACCCTTTCACCCTTTTTTTTTCTTTTTTTTTTCTGCAGCTGTATTTGTTTCCCTATCACTACTACTACTACTACTATTACTACTACTACTACTACTACTACTACTACTACTACTACTACTACTTCTATTCCTACTACTTCTGCTACTACTACGACTACTTTTACTATTCCTACTACTACTGCTACTGCTGCTGCTACGACTACTACTTCTACTTCTACTTCTCCTCCTACTACAACTACTCCTCCTACTTCTTCTACTCCTACTGATACTACTGCTACTGCTGCTACTACTACTCCATTTGCTGCTGCTACTACTACTACTACTACTACTACTACTACTGCTACTGCTGCTGCTGCTGCTGCTGCTACTACTACTACTACTACTTCTGCTGCTGCTGCTGCTGCTGCTGCTGCTGCTGCTGCTGCTGCTGCTGCTGCTGCTGCTGCTGCTGCTGCTACTACTACTACTACTTCTGCTGCTGCTGCTGCTGCTGTTACTACTACTATAACTACTTCTGCTACAACTGCTATACTATTACTACTACAATTATAAAATGATGATTTGATGTTCCTGTTCAAAGCTTAAGTAAACACGCTTTCAGCATTAACTTTCAAATTAGAAGTTGTGATTTGATTTTTAATGGAATAAGCACTCTTGTGCTTTTTTTCATCCAATCCCCGTGTGTATGCAGTTTTGTAAATTTTGTCATCCGTTCCCACCGTTCCACATAATGGCCTACTCTTTCAAAAAACTGAAGGAGTTTTAACGTGTGCGCAAGATGTTCTGCGTGCGTTGGCACACGGGACCTCGGTTTATAGTCTCATCCGACTATACACAGCACATTTTTAAACTGCACCAAGAAGAACAGTGGCGTAAAGAAGAATCACAAAAAAAACCCCACCAATCTAAATTATCTTTTGACAAGAATAAATCACCACATGCAAAAAACCAGTCTATCATTTTCTTACATGAATAGCTCACCACAGACAAAATCAACATAAGTAATATTTTGACAGGAATAAACACCACTGCAGACAACGCCAATTTTTCAGTGATTTTTTTGTTGTTGTTGACAGGAATAAACCAACTACAGACAAAAACCACTTCAACCGATCTTTTGACATGAATAAATCACCATCGACAAAAACTAACACACCCCCCCCCCTCCACCCCCAACCTTAGCTGATCTTTTGACAGGAATAAACCACCATAGACTTGTTATACAATTGATACGTGTGTTTTGAAAGGTCACACAGAAAAACGAATTAGAGGTAGAGGTGGGGGTGGGGTGTGGGGGGGGGGGGGGGGGGAGAGAGAGAGTTAAGAAGGCGAGGTGGGGGGGAGAGCAAGGTTGAGGGATAGGTTTGGGTATGTCAGTATGGTTATTAATGGCTAGGAATTCCAGATTACCAGAAATCCAGGGTAAAGGTGGGGGGTGGGGGGGGGGGGGGGGGGGGGTGGTTGAAGGTAAAGACTGGGTGGGGTATGGTGGGTGGTGGGGGGTTGAATACTTCAGACTACAAGTGTGTATGGGTAGGTAGGTAGGTATGTGGGGTTTTTTTTGGCTCCACACAGGGGAAACCAAGGGTTGCAAACATACAAAACAAATGGAATTTCAAAAGGTAACTTAGCCCGGACTTTTTGTGTGTGAATGTGTTAACTAGAGCGTGCGCGAGAGCGACATGGCTCGTGTTCACACGCAAAACCACGCTCACACCGCACACCACACCGCGCACATACACGTACACACAAAGGACAGACATATGGGAAAAACAAAAGACAGGTGTTGCAATAGCATTGTGAGGTTTCAGGCAAAGTACCGAGAGAGAGAGAGAGAGAGAGAGAGAGAGGGTATGTTTTCTTGTAATCTGCAAGAATAAATTTGTTTTAAAAAAAACAACTTCATTCCTTGTACACACACACGCACGCACGCACACACACTCACATAGACGCACACATACTCGCGCACGCACACACACTCACACGCACACATACACGCACACGCAAAGACACACACACACACGCATACGCACACACACACACAGACACACACACACACATACACACTCACACACACACACACACACACACACGCATACGCACACAGACACACACACACACACACACACACACACACACACACACACACACCTTACATGAAAGTATATGATTAACTGTTGTTCCTATGGGCCATATGGCCTGCAAAAACTGAATTAGAATTATTGTTATTGTTATTGTTACACACAGACACACGCACAATCACACACTCACACAGAGACACTCACACACAGAGACACTCACACACACACACGTACACACACACACACACGCGCACACGCACATGCACACACTCACACACACACACTCACACAGAGAACCATATAAAACAAACACACACAAAAGAGAACTAAGAAGAAACAGTATAACCGTGATTGCAAAACTTGTGTGGAATTATAATGTGCTGAACTGAATGACAGAGACAGACAGACAGACAGACAGACAGACAGAGAGAGACACAGAGAGAAGAGAGAGGAGAGAGAGGAGAGAGAGAGAGAAAGAGAGAGAGGAGAGAGAGAGAGAGAGAGAACTCGAACTCGAAATGTTTATTGAGAGTAAATGGATAAGCACAGGCAGGAGAGAGAGAGAGAGAGAGAGAGAGAGGAGAGAGATGAGAGAGAGAGAGAGAGAGAGAGAACATTTCTGCATTGTTCGCGAAAAGAAAATGCAGAGGGAACAAAAACAACAACCAAAAAATCCACAAAAGGGGATAATGCATGAGGAAGATTCTGTAGGGAAATAGAAGGAAAATCAAGATGGAGAGAAAGAGAAAACATAGGTAAGGGGGGCGGTTAAAAAAAATTTAATAATATGAAAAAGAAAAGACGAATCTCAAACATAATAACCTCTTCCACTTCACCATGACAGGCTTTATAGCCGAGTGGTTTTTTTAAAATTTTATTTTATTCTTTTATATCGATGATAATGGAATAAGCACTCAGGTGCTGTTTTACATCCAGTCCCCGTGTGTATGCGGATTTGTAAATTCTGTCATCCGACCCCACCGGCACACAATGACCTACTCTTACGAAAAGCAGAACAGGAATTAACGTGTGCGCAAGATGTTCCGCGTGCGTTCACACACGGGGCCTCGGTTTATAGTCTCATCCGAAGGACTTTTTGGGGAGAGTGGAGTCTGCACTGATGTTCACTCCAGGGGAAAATATCCCCTTGAACGGGAATCGAACCCGGGTCGTCAGATTGCCAGCGCAATGTTCTAACCACTAGGCTATCCTAGAGAGAGAGAGACCCAGCATTTCTGCATTGTGCAGAGGGAACAAAAACAACCAAAAAGCAAAAAACCAAAAATCCCCAAAAGGAGGGAAATGCATGACGAAGAATCCGTAGGGAAATAGAAGGAAAATCAAGATGGAGAGACAGAGGGAAAAAAGGTAAAGGAGGTCGAGGTGGGGGGGCGGGTGGTTAAACAAAAATTTAATTTAAAAAAAAAAAAAGAAGAATCTCTAACATAATAATCTCTTCCACTTCCCCATGATAGGCTTTATAGCCGAGTGGTTAAGATCGTTTCACTTCAGTCCTGTTGGTCCATTAAGTCATGGGTTCGAATCGCGCTGGTCGCGTCTGGTAATGAATTAAGGATGGGGATTTTTGGTGTGTGGGTGTTGTTTTTTTACGATAAAAAAAAAGGTGGCGCTGCTCTTGTGGCGACGTGCTCTCCCCGGGGAGAGCAGCCTGAATTTCACGCAGAGAAATCTCGTGACTTAAAGTGGTATAAATAAATCAAATAATAAATAAATAATAGCTCAACTTCAAGTGCAGACCTGCTAGTGCCTTCATTCCCCTTTTTTTGGTATAATATACACCTCCGTCACCGTCACCGATCCCTCAGATTCCGAATCCTTTGGGCGCCTTCGAAGCTTTGTCCACCACCTTTCTCCAGTCCTCTCATCTCTCAGCCGCCCTCAGGGTGTCTCTCAGCTCCATATCTGTCCACTCTCGAATGAAATTATACACCTGCAGAAGATCAAATAATTATGCATGTTAAAGATTCCATACTTCATGTCAGGGTTCTGGGGACTACGGGAACACGAACATACCCAGCATGCTTCCTGTACAATGAAATGAGCTGCTCTGAAGTTTGGAATGTGTCGGCTGAGGCCAGCGGGAAGATCTTATTTATTTATTGATGGATTTATTGATTTATAGCACTTTTTAAGTCACGAGATTTCTCTGCGTGAAATTCGGGCTGCTCTCCCCGGGGAGAGCACGTCGCCACAAGAGCAGCGCCACCCGTTTTTTTTGTTTTGGTCTGCAACTGTATTTCTTTCCCTATAAGAGTGGCTTTTTTTTTAAAAGAATTTTTCCAGGGACGACTCTCTTGTTGCCGTGGGTTCTTTTACGTGCGCTGAATAATTGTGTATAACACACGGGGCCTCGGTTTATCGTCTCATCCGAAAGACTAGCGCCCAGACCACCACTCATGGTCTAATGGATGGGGGAGGGAGAAGTTTCGGGCCCAAACGCAAATGCAAAAGGACAAGCGTAGGAGAAGACCAGGTACTACACACGCTGCCTGGTAAGGGAACGCAGAGAAGAGAAGAAGAGATACCATACAACGCCAGACCATGCTAAACTGCACTTCACTCCTGCACGACACCACACCACACCACACGACACGACACGACACGACACCACACCAACCACACCACACTACACCACATCACATCACACCACAAACACCACACTACATTACAAAACCATACACTTCTCAGCACCATACCACACCACACTTCACATCATACCACACCACAACACACTACACCACACCACACTACAACACACCACACCACACATACAACACAACACACTACAACACACCACACCGCACCACACCAAACTACAACACACCACACCGCACCACAACATACCACACCACACTACAAAACACCACACCACACTACAACACACCACACCACACTACAACACACCACACCACACCCGCACCACACCACACCACACCACACCACATCACACCACAAAACACCACACTACATTACAAAACCATACACTTCTCAGCACCATACCACACCACACTCCCACCATACCACACCACACCACACCACACTACAACACACCACACCGCACTACAACATACCACACCACACTACAAACATACCACACCACACCACCCTACAACACACCACACCACACTACAACACACACACACTACAACACACCACACCGCACCACACCACACCACACTACAACACACCACACCACACTACAACACAACACACTACAAACACACACACCGCACCACACCAAACTACAAACACAACCAATCGCACTACACCACACTACAACACACCACACCACACCACACTACACCACAACACACACACTACAACACACCACACCACACCGCACCACACCACACCACATCACACCACAAAACACCCACACTACATTACAAAACCATACACTTCTCAGCACCATACCACACCACACTCCCACCATACCACACCACACCACACTACAACACACCACACCACACATACCACACCACACCTACAACATACCACACACACCACACTACAACACACCACACCACAACTACAACACAACACACTACAAACACACCACACCGCACCACACCAAACTACAACACACCACACCGCACCACACTACACCACAACACACCACACTACAACACACCACCTCACACCACACTACAACACAACACACACACTACAACACACCACACCACACCACAAAACACTACACCACACTACACTACAACACACACACTACACCACACAACATCACATAATTCTCCACACCACATACACACCACACCACACCACCAAACAAGACACCACACCACACAACACCACACTACACCACACAACATCACATAATTCCTCCACACACATCACACAACACCAAACAAGACTCCACACCACACCACACCACATCACACAACATCACATAATACACCACATCACACCACACTTCACACCACACCACAACACCAAACAAGACTCCACACCACACACACACCACACCACACTAACATCACACAATACTCCACACCACACCACACAACCACACTACATTACAACACAACACAATGTAACACACCACGCCACACACACAAAAACCCCAACATCACAAACCACCTTACAACACAAAAAACCCAATGTAACACGCAAGCAACACGCAAAACCTAGCCAAGCGAAAGAAATCTGTACATCATCGTAAGCATTTTCTATACACAAAGGCAGTAATCAAATACAGCGTACTGCCTGACTGACTGATCTTCAGTCGATCTGACAACCCCCACCCCCCCTCCTACTCCGCCCCCCCCCCCACCACCCCTCTCTCTCTCTCTCTCTCTCTCTCCATCTGGCCAAACAGGGAGTGACCGAGAAAGCCCAGTGCCTGGAAACGATCATAACACAACACAACAGCAACCAAGGAGATGTGACCTCCCCTCTCTCACCCTTCCCTCCCTCCGGCACTACCACGGCCCCATTCCCCCCCCCCCCCCCCCTCTCTCTTCCCTCCCCACCACCTCCACCCCTCTCTCTCCCTTCCCTCTCGCCCGTCACAGTCCCACCGCCACCACCCTCCCACCTCACTCTTTGCCCGCTCCATCCCCCCACACACCCAACCCTTACCAGCCACCCCCCTCTCCACCCCCACCCTTTCTTCATTGCCAGTATTTTCTCATTACGAGCGAGGTATAATTTTTTTTTTAAAGGATTTGTATCCGCCTACAATTTGTTGTTGAGTGTGTGTGTGTGTGTGTGTGTGTGTGTGTTGTTGTGTTGTGTTGTGTTGTGTGTGCGTGCGTGCGTGCGTGTGTGTGTGTGTGTGTGTTAAGTTTTTTTCTTCTTCTCTGGCTTATTTTGATCGATCTTTAATTTACGATGTGCAACAAGTAGGAATGATTAGTGTGTGTGTGTGTGTGTGTGTGTTCTTTCTTCAGTTTAACATCTTTTCATCTGTAGTAATGTTGGGGAAAAAATGGGATGGGAAAGACTACGTTTACAGAGACATACTAATTTGAAGGGGGGGGGGGGGGGGGGCGGGACGGGAGAAATTCCTTTACAAAAAATGAAGTATTTCAAGTAAAAAAGACCAACACAAACAAAACAACTTTTCACTAAAACCCCTACACCTAAAACAATAGAAACTGTATAAGCAAAGAGATGAACGGCATTAAAGCAATGGGGGGAAAAAAAGGGGGGGGAAAGAACGTATAATTATAAGAGATTGCGAAATGTCAAAACTAAACAGCTTGACTTTGCATGTGCGTCATTGAAATGATCAGAATTCTGAAAACTGTTTCTGTGCAAAACTTATAGGCAAGACTGGTAGAAGTGTGTGCGTGCGCGCGCGCGAACGCGTGTGTGTATGTGTGTGTAAATTTTATTTTAATTTCCAGATGGTACAACTTTCGTCACTGCAGTACCCCTGCGACTCCGGAGGGGGTTAAGGGAGCAGATGAAATGAGCTCGAGAGATAACATTGAATTAGCAATGAATTTGCTTACTAACCCCCCCCCCCCTCCCCCCCCCCCCCCCCCCCCCCCCCCCCCACACACACACACCTATCAAACAACCATCTATCTAGGAACAAAAACAACTTTATCAATAACATTTAACAACAATAATACGACGACAAACAAGAATAAAAGAAAATAATTATGTGTGTGTGCGTGTGCGCGCGCGAGAGAGAGAGTTTGCGCGTGCGTTTTTGTTGTTATTGTTGATGAACTTAAATACAAACCGTTTTTACAATAACAATTTTAACCTTTTAATAGCGTAACAATGTAGAACAAAGGAGCAGAAAAGCACGAAAGGGAAAGAATCCACGTAAAATGGCAAAGTGTTGTGGTAAGCTTTGCAGTCGTTGAGTAGCGAAGTGTCCAAGACCTCAGCTTCACTAGTGGACCTGCATATTGAAGGCGGCGCCCATCTCCTCTCCCTGGCTACTGTGTGGCAGGTGGCAGGATGGTTAAGACGTTTGCCTGCTAACAAGTAAACAAGGTCCCGTGTGTTACACGTAATTATTTAGCGCACGTAAAAAAACCCACGGCAACAAGAGAGTTGTCCCTGGCAAAATTCTTAGAAAAAAGCCACTCTGATAGGGAAACAAATACAGCTGCAGAAAAAAAAAAAAAGGGTGAAAGGGTGGCGCAGCGCTAAGTGGCGACGCGTTCTCCCGCTCTCCCCAGGGAGAGCAGCCCGAATTTCACGGAGAGAAATCTGCCGTGACTTAAAGTGGTATGAAATAAAATCTGAGCGCTTTGATTTGTTGCTTTACAAGATTCAGCGCTATATAAATTCCATACATTATTATTATTAAACCGTGAGGTTCTGGGTTCGATTCCCAGCCTCGCCCTTTCTTCCCAGATTGACAAAAAAATCGAACTGAATGTCAAAGTCCTTCGGATGAGACTTTAAACCGAGGCCCCGTGTTCGAACGCATGCAGAACATCTTGCGCACACGTTAAATCCTGTTCCGCTTTTCGGAAGAGTAGGCCATTGTGTGCCGGTGGAGACATGACAAAATTTACAAAACCGCATACACACGGGGACTAGATGTAAAAAAGCACACGAGTGCTTGCTTATTCCATTATCCTCGATATAAAAGAATAAATAAAATAGAATAAATAAAACCTTTCCCTGTCCCTAAAGAGGGCAGGTACCCATTATTTTACAGCTGGGTGAGCTGGGGTGACTGTATTGAAGCCAAGATGCAGGAACGGTCACCCAACCGAGGTCATGACGCTCAACACTGCTTAATTATTGCCCTTGAAACTGTTAACCAACAACTACAAACACACACACACACACCACACACACACACACACACACACACACACACACCCAAATAAAAAACAAACAAACTCTGGCACTGGAAGACCCTGAAATCAGATATTTCTTGGCAGCGAACTGGGTAATGACCTAAGCTTGAGAAGAGCGAGACAAGAGAGATCTAACACTGAGCTCTCCCATCCCCACAAGTAAAAAATAATGAACTTAAAGCAGGAAAAAAACAACAACAAAACACCAACGATTACTCAACACACAACACAAATCTTGGAGAAAAGCAACACAAATTATAATATCAATCGCTTGTTTCCACACTTAAATTCTTTTAGATCGATTGTTTCCACACTTAAATTCTTTTATTTCGAAGTTAATGAATATAATACTCTCGTGGGCTTAAAATTTTTTTTTTACATCCAGTTCCCAGGTGCATGCGATTTCGAATGTTTTTGATCCATTCCCACCGGCACACAATGACCTAACGTGCGCTCAAAGATGTGTGCCCACAGGACCTTAGTTTATAAATTTATTCTCATCGAAAGGACTTCAGAGGATGTGGAGTCTGCACTGATGTTAACTCCAGAGGGAAAAAATCCCCTTGAATGGAGAGAGAGAGAGAGAGAGAGAGAGAGAGAGAGAGAGAGAGAGAACTCGAAATGTTTATTGAGAGTAAATGGATAAGAACAGGGCTTATTTACACTATGCTCTCAGAAAAAAACCAGAGAGAGTCTTTTACTTTGAGGATTATGGAATAAGCGCTCATGTGCTTTTTAAAATCTAGCTGAATGGTTAAATGCCCTTGATGACAATGACAATGACAAATTCTTTTATTTCGAGGATAATGAATAAGCACCCATGTGCTTTTTTACATCCAGTCCCCGAGAGAGACAGAGAGAGAGAGATCTGTCAATACATTATCATGGTCTCTTTTATGCTATAGTCTTACAACAATGTTTTTAGACAGCTAAACCGTAAACAAACAAACAAACAAAATTTTCCCAATGTTTCCTCTTCAAACATTAAGACCTAAACAGATCACAGACTTCGTGAAAACAAACAAACAAACAAAGCCACTTGTCTACATATTAATTAATTTTAATATCGCACTTTTGAGACACACAGTCATAGTATGCAAGGGATGCATGCAAGGGACGTAACTAAAGGTCCGATCTTCAACAATAAAATCGTGTAGCACTTCATTGCTTCCCTTCCAAAAGTGGTAGACTATCCATTAATTAAATCTTTTAGCAGAAAACAAAAGATGAATATGATGATTGATGATGATGCAGCTGCAGCTGCTGCTGCTGATGGTGATATTTGGTGATATAAGGGTTAAAGGTAAAGGAGTTCCATAACCTATAAGGTCGTAGGGGAGCGAGGCGTCAGAGACCTCACTTCTCTAGGGACAGCATATTGAGGGCGGCGCCCATCTCCTCTACCTCGCTGCTTTACCTTCCCTGACCCTAAAGAGGGCAGGTACCCATTTACAGCTGGGGGAACTGGGGGAACTGTACTGAAGCCAAGGCGGGCAAACGGTCACCCATCCAACTGGTAACCACGCTCGACGCTGCTTAACTTGGCTGGGGGAAAGCAAGTGCTCTGACCACTGAGCTATCCCGTCCCCTGTAAAGGGTTACAGACAAGTATTCGATATTTATCTTTTCATTAAGTTCTTGCCTTGAATAGGATTCTAAAATTCATAGGATAACAGAATTCATGCTATCATTCAGGTAAAAAAGCAAAGAAAAACCCAGTTGGTTCCAAACTTCGGCATGCATTCAACACGTGGAATCCAAAGTAACTTTTAAGACAATGCTTAATAGAATCACACTACCTTTACATCACTCACACTTGAAACTTGTAAGATAATGCTATATAGAATTTAACTATTATTACCACACACACACACACAGAGCTTAGCCGTCTGCAGCTACTTGTTTGTTGTTGTGATTGCATGTACATCCCAGTGGAGATTTCCCATTTACTGACTTTAGCTTGTTGTTGTATTGATGTCCTAAGGGATATATGTATATTATATCCCTATAATATATATATATATCCCTTGGGACATCAATACATATATATCCCACCTCCGATTTTTCATCCTTATAATAATGATGATGATGATGATAATAATAATAATAATAATAATAATAATAATAACAATAAACACCGAGAAGCAGCAGTAGCATTATCCTTGATATAAAAGAATAATAAAATAAATAGTAATATAGTTCTATGATGCTGCTGCTGATGTTGAAGATTATCAACATGAACATGAGCATGATCATCATCATCATTATCAGCAGCAATAACAACATCAATGAAAGCACACCAACTCAATCACTAATCCTGACTTCCAATTGAAAGATTCTACTTGAAAGATATTAGATGCTGAGTAAAGGTAAAGGTAAAGGTGTCCCATAACCTATAAGGTCATAGGGGAGCGAGGTGTCAGAGACCTCACTTTTCTAGGGCCAGCGTATTGAGGGCGGCGCCCATCTCCTCTCCCTCGCTGCTTTACCTTCCCTGACCCTAAAGAGGACAGGTACCCATTTACAGCTGGGTGAACTGGGGGAACTGTACTGAAGCCAAGGCGCGCAAACGGTCACCCATCCAAGTGGTAACCACGCTCGACGCTGCTTAACTTGGCTGGGGGAAAGCGAGTGCTCCGACCACTGAGCTATCCCGTCCCCGATGCTGAGTAGCCTACTGAGTAGCAACAGCAGCAGCAGCAGCAAACGCAAATGGCTAACAGGAACGACATAAACAAGCAGAAATGACACACAAAACATCATAAAAATATAATCATCATCATCATCATAAGCAACAGCAACAGCAGCAGCAGTAACACCACCACAACCACCAGACTTCGGTTTTGTTATCTTATGGAAGATTCCGCTAGAAAGATGTTAGAGAGAGGCAACTGTTTCCGGTAAATGTATGAATGCTAGCAAATCTCTCACAACATAGTGGCAACGTTGAAATTGTTTTATTGCTCTGGACAGGACTGCTAGAAGAAGGAGAAAAAGGGTTCCCAAGATGATGTCAAAAGTGAATAACATGGTGATATCAGACATAGGTTCTGACGAAGATGATAATGGACTGATGGAACCAGCTCTGGCGGTACCAGACGACTGTGCAGACAACACTTTCGACTTGGACATCCCTCCGACCACTGGCAATGAATACCTGCGTAGAGTGAGGTAATGCCGAAACATGTTTTGTGTGTTCATGTATTCATAGATGTCTAAATCATTAGTGATGGTTTATGTCTTTACTAAGGCATGAGGTGGTACGGTCGGAGATATTCAGAGTGCGCGATGTTACAGTGCTACTGCGAGACCTGTGTGTAGTAGTGGTGTTATAGGGGTGTATTTTAAAAAAAATAAATATTTATTTATCTATTCTTTTATCTCGCGGATGCTGGAATAAGCATTCATGTGTGCTTTTTTCATCCAGTCCCCGTGTGTATGCAGTTAAAATTGTCAATTTTGTCACCCATTCCCATCATATAATACACTATACAATATACATGTATGGTGTGTGTGTATGTGTGTGTGTGCGCGTGCGCACGCGTGTGTATGTGTGTGTGCACGTGTGCGCGCGCGCGCACGCGTGTGTATGTGTGTGTGCACGCACGTGTGTGTGTGTGTGTGGGATCATGATTTGAAATTATTGTGGAATGTTTAAAAAACAAATGAAAAAAGATTAATAAATATTTTTTACAAGTTTTAGTTTATGTTTCTGTTCTAGGTAAACACATTTTTAATACAGTTTATCATGGTTTATGGGGGGTTTTGTTGCTAAAATCTAATGAAGTATGCTGATAGGTGATACTGATACTGATAGTGTTACATCACACAGTGATACTGATAGCAGTGGTAGTACTGATACTGATAATAATGCCATTAATGGTGATGACAGTCGTGACATTCACAGCCAGTAAACAACAACAATAATGATGTGTTTTCAGGGAGGAAGCGAAGAAATGTCCAAAGATTGTGGTATCCAGTCTGGACACCAGCCAGTACAGAAAGCAGCAGACTGTCAAAGTTCAGGTGAGGTCTAATCAAGACCCCATTCCTACACTGCAGTCCTAGTCCTGTGCATTGTTCCCCATTATGGCATTATTTAATTTATTGTCTCACTACTAAAGGTAAAAGTGTCCCATAACCTATGTATAAGGTCGTTGGGGAGCGAGGTATCAGATACCTCACTTCTCTAGGGGCCAGCATATTGAGGGCAGGGCCTGTCACCTCTCCCTCGTTGCTTTACCTTCCCTGACCCTAAACTAAAGAGAGAGGTACCCATTTACAGCTGAGTGAACTGGGAGACTGTACTGAAGCCAAGGCGCACAAACCATCCAACTGGTAACCACGCTCAATGCTGCTTAACCTTGGCTGGGGGAAAGCAAGTGCTCCGACCACTGAGCTATCCCATCTCCTCACTACTATGTTACAAAATATGTGCTATAGTGTAGTTTTCACTTATATATATATATATATATTATAATCTATATAATATAGTGATATACTTTTTTAAAAAAAAATCTTTTTTTTTATAAAAAGGTTGCATTTCAAGATGAATCTTTCAATGACAGCATTATTGTAAAGAATTGACTATGCCTTTGGCCTGACTTGACAATAAAAATACTTGACATAATTTTTCTGTCTTGATATCAAGCATTCTGTACAATTCCTGACCTTGATGGAAGCTTTATTTTGGTTGTATTTTTAATTACGATTCATAATTTAGAAGTGTATGCTGTATTCTCAAAAATATATCCTTGTGGCCTACCAAAGCTGTCATCGAAAGGTGATTTAAACATGTATGCTATATGTTGTAGGGGGAAAGAACCCACACACAGAGAATGAAATGAATTTAACTTATTGACTAGTGAGTCTGTGTACTATTGTTTCTGGCTAATTGAAAGGATGCAAGAGAGGTCATAAAGTATCCACCAAGCCAAGTGGTCAGTCATCATAGCTGGTTAAAACCGAACACTACCAGACACTTTAATCAAAGTGCTGAAAAGGGCAAAAGAGGTTAAAAAAATAATGAAATTGCTGTCAGTTTCACTTTCTCTTGGCTCTCAGATTATATAATTGTCCACATGAACAACAACAAAAATGATTGAGATTAAAATTTAAAAAAGCAATGGATGAAAGCAAGTACAGGTTGCCAGTTGCAACAACTCCATGATTTTTTTAAGCCTTAAGTTAAATCCAGGTTAAGAATGGTTTCGAACAACAGTTGGAGTAAGGCAGGGCTGTCTACTCTCACCCACTCTTTTCAACATCTTCCTTGAGAGAATCATGGCTGATGCACTGGAACATCATGAAGGATCAGTCAGCATTGGTGGCAGAACGATCACAAACCTCCGCTTCGCAGATGACATTGATGGAATAGCAGGATCAGAAAAAGAGCTTGCCAGCCTAACAGAACACTTGAATAAGGTCTCCAAAACATGGAAATCAGTGCAGAGAAGACCAAACTGATGCTAATAACACCAACGGCATTAGCACTGATATCAGGGTTAATGACCAGAAGCTGGAAACAGTTCAAAGCTTCAAGTACCTGGGAGCCATTGTATAAGACCAGGGATCCAAGCCAGAAGTAGTATGCAGGACTGCACAGACAATAACAGCTTTGTCAAAACTAAACACCATCTGGAGAGATAAAAATATCTCACTTACTCCAAGATCAGACTAATGCGCTCCCTTGTCATATCCATATTTCTGTATGCCTGTGAATCATGGACCCTGACTGCAGATTTGGAGAGAAGAGTACAGGCAGTGGAGATGAGATGCTTTCGGAGACTCCTTGGCATCTCCTACAAAGACCACATAAGCAACGAAAGCGTGCATAACAGAATCCAGCAAACCATTGGACCCTATGAGAACCTTCTAACGATCGTGAAAAAGCGTAAACTTAAATGGTATGGGCATGTCACAAGATCCAAAGGACTTGCAAAGACAGTTTTGCAAGGCACTGTCCAGGGAGGAAGAAAAAGAGGCAGACCAAGGAAGAGCTGGGAGGATAACATCAGCGAATGGACAGGCCTAGAACTAAACAAAACCCTGAGAAAGGCAGAACAGAGAGAGGAATGGAGGGAACTGGTTGTTGAGTCGTTGAGGGTGCCCCCACGGTCGGCAGACTACGGGACAGATAGATAGATAGATAGAAGTTAATCCAATTCTGCTGGAAACGACTTAAATTAAAAAAACCCAAACATATTAAAAAGATTTTTATTCAAGTCACTTGATATGATCAATTCCATCCAAGTATTTTAAGTTTTTCAACTTTTTGTCATGAATCTAAAGAAGTAGTGTACATTAATGTAGTGTACATATCCTTAAAATATATTCTAAAATGTTTGGATATTGGAGGATGGTGGACGTTTATTTGATTTGGCTTGAAATCGTGGATTGTGGAAATTTGAAAATAAAAAAATGTCATCTTGAAATGATGTACCAGCAGCTTAATGCTTAGTCTGATGGTCCGATGCGCACTTAGTCAAGCATCGTAAAGCTGATGTGTCATGTAATGACATATTATATAATATATGGAATGTTTGCTATGGAAAAACAAACCGAATGTGAAGAGCTCTCCTGATTTTGTTGTCATGTTTGTGTTTGTAACCTTTTCAGTCCAGGTTTTCCTTCAGTCAGAGCCTGTGTTACTGATGCATGTTTCACTTTAAAAGGCGGACGGGATAGCCTAGTGGTCAGAACATTGCGCTCGCAATCTGACGACCCGGGTTCGATTCCCGTTCAAGGGGATATTTTCCTCTGGAGTTAACATCAGTGCAGACTCCACTCTCCCCAAAAGTCCTGCGGATGAGACTATAAACCGAGGCCCCATGTGCCAACGCATGCAGAATATCGTGCACACACGTTAAATCCTGTTCTGAGTAGGCCATTGTGTGCCGGTGGGAACAGATGAGAAAATTTACAAAACCGCATACACACGGGGACTGGATGTAAAAAAGCACATAAGTTCTTATTCCATTATCCTCGATATAAAAGAACAAATAAAAATAAATGAATGAAGTGTCGGTCTTTTCAGCCCAAAGAGACCATGGCGGCTCCAAGAGGTTACGGTCCCTCTGCACCCTGGGTAAAGATGCAGCTGGATGATTTTGTCGCCCTCAGGCAGGTCAGTATATATATATATATATATTGCCTTGGCTTTGAAAAAAAGAAAAGAAAGGAATCCATGTGCTATATATCTTGACGTAACGTTTTAACAAATCAAAGTGCTTGAATTCAGTGTATTCAGCCTCAAGACTTATTTGTTTCAAACCTAACTATTTTCCTCTCTCATCTCAAAACTGCCCCTGCCTTCAACAGCCCAAATCCCATTACCCTGCCAAAACTGACAACCTGTGTGTGTGTGTGTGTGTGTGTATAGGTGTGTACATTTGAATTTTGTTTAAGCTTTTGATAGTTATTGGCTGCATGACTGTAAGGATATGTTGAATGCAAGCGCTCTGATTTGTCTTTGCAAGATATAGCGCTATACAAATTCCATTTATTATTATTATTATTATTATTTTCACTCAGAAACCATCTGATCACAAATAGTTTTAACAAATTCATACACATGTGCGCGCACACACACACACACACACACACACACACAAAAGTAATACACTTTGGCTGGGTGTTTGTGTGTGTGTGTGTGTGTGTCTTCGATTTTACGTCTGTTCACGTAAAGTGATATTAGACGAAAACTGTTTGAAACTGTATGAAAAATGTGTGTGTATGTGAGAGAGAGAATGTGTATAATAATAATAATAATAATAATAATGTATGGAATTTATATAGCGCTGAATCTTGTAAAGCAACAAATCAAAGCGCTCAGAAATTGGATGACTAGCAGTTTGTAGAATACCAGCAGTTAACAGTTTAACTGTTTTATATAAAAAGTTGTACAAAATGATGTTATCTGCCTTCATCAGGACCTTTTATTTTTTTTTTTTAAATCATGTCAACACCTTTAAGAAATTTTGTGCTGGACATTTCTTTGTTTTATTATGATCCACTCTTTTGGTCTGTTTTCCTGCTTTTTTGTGACAGTATTTCTCCCCATGGCAGTTATTTCATGCATAAGTTGTACATATTGCAGTTTTCATGGTAGTGTAATTTATGTCATGATTATTGAATGAAGGGACACTATTTTTATTTTTGATACACACATTTTTCCTCAATGTTTTAAGTGAAAGTACAAAATCCTTGTTATTAGAGAAGAAAAAAATGTCTTAAATTGAAACAAAAGCTTTGGCACTCTAAATTACTGTTGATGTGTTGGTTTGTGTGCAGAAATTGGTCAAGTTTAAGAGTCTGCTGGCGGAAAATAAAGTTAGCTTGGCAAATGTGACTTTGGTAAGTACAAGCTCATGTGGTAAGGGTAAAGACAAAAGATCTTGTCATTAATTTTGTTCAGTACAGAATTTAAGTATGGTATTGGTAAGTACAGAATCATCAATGGTACTGGTAAAGTTTTACAGAATATCATATATATAGCTGAGTACAGAATCACGAGTGGCGTTGATAATTGCCAAGTACCAACTATAGTGTGTAAGTGCAGACTTATTTTTGATATTGGTAAATACAAAATACTTATAATAATAATAATAATGTATGGAATTTATATAGCGCGCAGTCTTGTAAAGCAACAAATCAAAGCGCTCAGATTTGTGTTTTTCGAGGATAATGGAATAAGCACTCATGTGCTTTTTTACATCCATTCCCCGTGTGTATGCAGTTTTGTAAATTTTGTCATCTGTTCCCACCGGCACACAATGGCCTACTCTTTCAAAAAGCGGAACAGGATTTAACATGTGAGCAAGATGCTCTGCATGCGTTCGCACACGGGGCCTCGGTTTATAGTCTCATCTGAAGGATTATGTCAAGTACAGAATTATCTATGATACGCAGAATGATATTAGTATATTGTGTCATCAGTGATATTGGTAAGTGCTGAATGACTTGGATGAATGAATGATTGGTAAGTACGAAATCATTAGTGATATTGAGGTCACTCTATATATTTATATATATATACCATGAAGGGTGTTGTTCTTTCAGAATGCATGTGACAGACCCAACAATATTCCCCCAAAATGAAATTTATCAGTTCCACAGCTAAACAACTTTTCCCCCATCCATTAGACCATGAGTGGTGGTCTGGGCACTAGTCTTTCGGATGAGACGATAAACCAAGGTCCCATGTGTTACACATAATTATTCAGCGCACGTAAAAAAAACCACGGCAACAAGAGAGTTGTCCCTGGCAAAATTCTTAGAAAAAAGCCACTCTGATAGGGAAACAAATACAGTTGCAGACAAAAAAAACAAAAACAGGGTGGCGCTGCTCTTGTGGCGATGTGCTCTTCCTGGGGAGAGCAGCCTGATTTCATGCAGAGAAATCTCGTGACTTAAAGTGGTATAAATTAATAAATAAATAAATAAACAAGGAATATTATTGTAGAGGAATGAAGCTGAATGTCAAAATGATTATTTTCTAAGCATTATTCAGTCTTTTTTTTTTTTTTGGGGGGGGGTGGGTGAGGACAGGTTGCTGGTGTTTTGTGTATTGTAGATATTTTACATGGATTAAAAAAAAAAGTGTTTTTTTTATTCCTCAGCTAGAGCTCCCAAGGTTTATTTATTTATTTATTCTTTTATATCGAGGATAATGGAATAAGCACTCATGTGGTTTTTTACATCCAGTCCCCATGTGTATGGGGTTTTGTAAATTTTGTCATCTGTTTCTACCAGCACACAATGGCCTACTCCTCCGAAAAGCGGAACAATATTTAACATGTGCACAAGATGTTCTGCATGTGTTCGAACACGGGGCCTCAGTTTATAGTCTCATCCGAAGGACTTTGACATTCAGTTCGAATTTTTTGTCAAACTGGGAAGAAAGGGCGAGGCTGGGAATCAAACCCACTACGTCACGGTTAATTTGTTGGCAGGCGAACATCTTAGGCCACCTTCCTTCCGAAGGTTCACCAATGGTGAAATTTTGCATACACGACCATTTTTGTCCACCGTTAAAGTAGCTGTATTTGGACTTGGGGATTTACGCAAGTTTGTTAAATATCCTTTCAGCCCCAGGCAGCTGATGCAGAAAGTTGGTGTCGTCTGTGTTTCGGCCGACTGCAGCTGAAAATGAAGACCGACGAAGACAACACAGGGGACGGTACTGAGCCTGCCAAATTGCACAACGATGGCAGTGGTACACCCCCTTTACTGAGCATCCTGGCTCGTATGGATCAGGTGAGAGAGGGAAAGGTGTGTGTGTACATATGTGTGCGTGTGTGTTTGTGTGTGTGTTTGTGTGTGTGTGTGCCATCTACACCCATAGGTTAACTCAATGGCGTCGCAGTGAAATGGATCCTGCCGTTTTGTGGTGACACATGATTTTGGCTACATTTGAAAAATTCAGCAGACTTACCCAACTTAATAATGACACACACATACATCATTGAAAAGTTTATAACGTCTACTTTTGAGATTGTTTCACAGTTTTTCAAAAGATGACTGTATTTATTTTTTACAAATTTTCAAAATATGTCACTGAATGCTGAAAAATAAAAAGTTTTGAAAATTAGGGCTGCTTATCTTACATTGCTTGAACTGGTCATCAACTAGTCCCCTTCAAGCAATGTGATGATTTTTAACCAAAGTAAAGTTCCCTGGAGTTGGCTGAATCCATCTGATATCACTTTTTGTACAACAGACTTTTTTTTTAAAGAATCATAACACTGGAGAGCCTGAAATCCCAAAGATATCACTTATTGACATGTCAAACAAAATTAGCCAACAGACACAAACTAGGCAAGCTTATGGTCAAGGAAAGCAACTGTGTTTAGAAAAATGATTGCTCTACAGGCCTTGAGTTGAACATTGCTAAGTGTATTTTTTTTTAAATCGTAATTCTGCCAAATCTTAAGCTTCGGCACGTCACAGTGAAGGAGAGGAGTGACGAAGCTTAAGATTTGGCACAACCTCATTGAGTTAAGAAGACTGCAATACAGTTTTCCTCTCAGTGTTTGCACTCTCTCTCTCTCTGTGTTTTTCTGTCTCTGTCTCTCTCTGAGTCTCTCTCTCTGTCTCTCACTCTCTTAGTCATGTGTGTATACATACATATGTGTTTGCCATCTTCAAGTATATACTGAAATTTTTTTTTTTTCCTTTTGAACTTTTTCCCTTTAAGATGTCAGAAATAATCTACCATAAGAAATGACCTGCAATTTAAAAACAAGTCGCCAAATTATTCAACAGTGAAGGTAAAGCAGCAGAACTTCTTCAACAAGTGTGCATTCTTGTTTTTTCCCCTCCATAATGATCCAGAAGGAAGGTGGCAGAATGGTTAAGACGTTTGCCTGCCAACAAGTAAACCGTGAGGTTCTGGGTTCGATTCCCAGCCTCGCCCTTTCTTCCCAGTTTGACAAAAAAATCAAACTGAATGTCATAGTCCTTCGGATGAGACTGTAAACCGAGGCCCCGTGTGCGAACGCATACAGAACATCTTGCGCACATGCTAAATCCTGTTCCGCTTTTTGAAAGAGTAGGCCATTGTGTGCCGGTGGGAACAGATGACAAAATTTACAAAACCGCATACACACGGGGACTGGATGTAAAAAAGCACATGAGTGCTTATTCCATTATCCTCTATATAAAAGAATAAGTAAAATAGATAAATAAATAAGTGCATGTGTGTGTGTGTGTGTGTGCGCGTGTGTGTGTGTGTGTGTGTGTGTGTGTGTGTGTGTGTGTGTGTGTGTGTGTGTGTGCATGCGTGCCTACGTGTGTGTGTGTGTGTGCATGTGCGTGTGTGTGTTTGCAGCCAACAGTAATCAAGGTGCTGGAGTATCACGTGAACTGGTTGGAGGCAACAGGATTCACGCGCAAACAGGTCAGGACTGCGGGATTCTGAGGGTTGTGCGTTGTTTCTGTCATTTGCTGTCTGAAAGGAATCGTGGATCTATCTATAGGTTATCAAAAGCTTAACAAAAGAACTATTCAGATACAGAGGACATAGACATAGACACACATGTATAGCTCTGTCTCTCACAGACACACACACGCATGCATACACACATGCACATACGCACGCGCACACACACTAGTCAGCTACTAGACTTGCAGAGGAAGGAGATGGTACGTTCTCAGAGGAAGTGTTTAAAAATTTTTTTTTTATTCTATATCGAGGATAAAGGAATAAGCACTTGTTTGCTTTTTTACATCCAGTCCCCGTGTATATGCGGCTTTGTAAATTTTGTCATCTGTTCCCACCGGCACACAATGGCCTACTCTTACAAAAAGCAGAACAGGATTTAACATGTGCGCAAGATGTTCTGCGTGCGTTCGCACACGGGGCCTCGGTTTATAGTCTCATCTGGATTTTTGGGGAGAGTGGAGTCGGCACTGATGTTAACTCCAGGGGAAAATATCCCCTTGAACGGGAATCGAACCTGGGTCGTCAGATGGTGAGTGCAATGTTCTAACCACTAGGCTGTCCCGTCCCTGCTGGCTGTTCTTAAAAAACCACTGACCCCAGAGTCCAGTTACTGTCTCAGGCAGCTGGCTCGTGGAGAAGAGGAAAAGAGATGATTAGCTGGTTCATGCACCACTCACATGGGGATAAAGCTCAGACAGGCTTTGACCACTTGACTGCCCCTCCCCGGAAATTTTCCGGGGCTAAATGTGCACTCTATACGCCTACAACCAGGAAAATGTTTTCCGGGGTTTCAACCGAAGTAAAGAAGCCAGCTTCTTATAAACTACAGTTAAAGGGAAAGAACTCAGAAATTATAGATCATTCTTCTGTTTCTTGGCAACATCCAGCTGCAAAAACTGTGGCAAAAACAATCGTTTTTTAGCTCGTATTTTGTGTTTTTATACATGACTGCTTGAGCAGTTCTTGTTCAAAATGGCTGACACTTCTCGTTGAAGGTATCAATAACGTTACACAGCTGAAAATGTGGCAAATAAAACTTAAGAATATCCTGACAGTGATGGAAATGATCATGTATGATTCAGGAGATAGTGCATTTTTAAAAAAACATGACTGAGATTTTTCCTGGACTTATGTCTGACGTTATTGAGATGGGGGGGGGGGGGGGGGGGGTACTCAGAATAACGGTGGTGATAAAGAAAGTGTATTTTTTGTTGATCTTTTACATTTTAAATATATTTGCATAGTGAAATATCATGCTAACTAATTTGAGCTTGCATCAAAGCAATCTATGATATATATACTGTCATTGGGCAGACTATCAGGAATATTCATGTAGTAGTTTCTGAGTAAGAGGGACATGAACATAGCAAGTGGTACATAAGAATTTTATTCCCCGGCATATAGGGTACACTTGCACTTGGCAGCTGAGAGGTTAAGTGGACAGAAAATGCCAAGGGCTGAGGAAGGAGGGGGGGTCATTGTGCCTGTATGCACTCTTTCTGTTACACACACACACAGATATCCTTCGGATGAAACTATAAACTGAGGTCCCCCTGTGCGAACACACGCAGAATTATCTTGCACACACATTAAGACCTGTTCCGCTTTTGTGAAGAGTAGGTCATTGTGTGCTGGTGGGAATGGATGACAAAATTTACAAAAGGGCATATACATGGGGACTGCATTGGAAAAAAAAGCATGTGAGTGCTTATTCCATTGTCCTCGAAAGAATAAATAAATAAATGAAAACACACACACATGAAAACACACACATAAAAACGCATACACACAGTGCATCATGCTTACATCTTTACATATAAGTGTTTGTTTATACTATTTTATTTTTAATTAAAGCATTATTTTAATCTACAACTAGCAAAGGTAATATCAGTGCCAAGACTTCACTGTATCTGAATTACTTCAGACAGTGGGTTAAACTGTTTCATAGAAGTGAAAAGTAGAGGAAGCATAACTATGCACACATTATGTAATGCAAATATAATAATAATAATAATAATATATGGAATTTATATAGTGATGAATCTTGTAAAAAACAAACAAATCGAAGCGCTTGCACTCAATCATTTACAGGCATGCAACTCTCCTTAAACATAATGAGCAACAGATTAATGCAAATATACAATAGAAAGGCCACTTTTTTTTTTATAGGGTAGAGGAAACATTGTGTCTTTTTTTTTTTGATTTTAGGGGGTCCATGGGTACCCTTTTCTGAAATCCTATAACCAACACTGTATTCGATATACGGAAAGTGACAGAAAGAGAACAGAATTCATTGCGTTGCCATTGGCTATGAGCAGTATTTCACTGAGTTTTGACAGCGAACATGTTCAATGACTGTGTGTATGGATGGATGGATCGGTGGTCTAGAGATAATGTGCCTGCCTAGAAAGCGAAAAGTCCGGGTTGGAAGTGTGCGGTGGTTCGAATCCCGTTTGGACCCAAAACTCCTCCCCCCCCCACTGTCCATTAGACCATGAGTGGTGGTCTGAGTGCTAGTCTTTCAAATGAGATGATAAACTGAGGTCCTGTGTGTTACACATAATTATTTAGCACAAGTAAAAGAACAGCAAGATTCAGCGCTATATAAATTCCATACATTATTATTATTATTAACCCACAGAAACAAGAGAGTTGTCCCTGGCAAAATTCTGTAGAAAAAACCCACTCTGATAAAGAAACAAATACAGTTGCAGACAGAAAAAAAAAAAATAATCATGGGTGGTGCTGTTCTTGTGGCGACGTGCTCTCCTCCCCGGGAAAGAGCATCCCGAATTTCACTCAGAGAAATCTGCCGTGACTTAAAAGTGGTATAACTAAATAGATAAATAAATGTATAATGTGTATATACGGCCTTTGACTGTGTCGTGGCTGTGGCTGTGTGTGTGTGTGTGCAGGGCCAGTGGTTCTACTCCCTGCTGGCCGTTCTTCAAAAACCACTGACCCCGGAGTCCTGTTACTGGCTCAGGCAGCTGGCTCGTGTCTCCTCCGTCATCCGAGCCACCCTGGTCTGTCACTTCTCAGTTTTCCGTTGCGAATTATTCACGGGGGGGGGGGAATAGCCCTCACCCATTACACCCTCTCTCCCCCCCCAGTTGGTCAGGAACTTCACTTGTTTGATGCTTACTGCTTTCATCCAATATTTATTTATTCTTTTATATCGAGGATAATGGAATAAGCACTCATGTGCTTTTTTTTTTACATCCAGTCCCTGTGTGTATGTGGTTTTGTAAAATTTTGTCTTCTGTTTCCACCGGCACACAATGGCCTACTCTTCCGAAAAGCGGAACAGGATTTAACGTGTGCGCAAGATGTTCTGCATGCGTTCGAACACGGGGCCTCGGTTTATAGTCTCATCCGAAGGACTTTGAATATGTGATGAGAAAGCATGACACCATGTTCTGACGACAAGTTGATAAGGTCGGTTGCCCAACACTCGGCTATCACATCATGCTTGCAGACTCTTGAGGCTGGAAGTGTGTAGTGCGATTCTTCTTCTTTGTCGTCACATGCTCAGACAGCAACTACTGCTGTCTGTCATATGAGTGAAAATGTGCTGTGCTGCTTTGACGAGTTGATATGGCAGATAAGGGACAAGTGAGGCCCGGTGCGTCCAACTTTGGCATGAAAGAGAATTGTTATCTGTTAAGTCTTTCTGGAGAAAAGGCATGGGAGAGAATTGTTATCTTTTAAGTCTTTCTGGAGAAAAGGCAGGGGGGTGGTACCAAGAAAGCAGAAAATACATTATAGACAAGAAGTCTATAGAGTATATAGTCATAGGCATGACAGGAAGAAAAGGAACAAATAAAAACAGAGGGAAAAGAGGAAATTTCTAACACAGAATTTCCGGATGGTGGGGGTGCTGTTTATATACTGACAGGCCTCCCAGCATCCCCACATAGAAGTAATAATAATAATAATAATAATAAATGGAATTTATATAGCGCTGTATCTTGCACAGACAAATCAAAGCGCTTGCACTCCACTCATTCTTACACAGTCATGCAACCAATAGCAAGTAATAGTTCTAACAATGCACACACACACACACACACACATTATACACGTGATGGAATTTTTGGCTATTGAAAAGCAGGGATAGCTATGAAATGAAACGGGAGAATGCAGTCATCATAACTTTATATTTGTATCAACTGTTGGTTTTCAAAACCAAATGCCCAAGTACGTTAATGACGATGCGGAATAAAGTTTGTCGTCTTGTGCATTAAATGTGATGAAGCTGGTGGCAGAGAGTTGGGCGTGCACACTGCCCCTCTGAATGGTCGGCTTTCTCTCTGCGAACCTGGCAGTGCTGGAGTTCGGATGGGTGGGGAAGGGTGCAGGCACCGTAACTTTCGTTTTTCTCTCTCTGTTTTTTTTTGCAATTTTTTTTTGGAAAAGTGTTCTGCTGTGATAAACTGTCTTATTTATTTTTATTCTTGTATTTCGAGGATAATAGAATGAGCACTCGTGTGCTTTTTTTTCATCCAGTCCCTGTGTGTATGCAGTTTTGTCAACTGTTTCCACCGGTGATGTCAGCAAGCTGTTTTTACACAGCACAATGAACGTGTCAAACTACGTAGTATTGTTTAGTGCTCCTTTCTGTACTTATAAATGATGAGTCTTGTCTTTTAACCACATATTGTTTGTTTTATTTGATTTTACTTTCATTTATTGATTTTTTTGTTAATCACACATCATCCTTTATTGTTTTAAAGTGGTAGTCATCATAATTGTTTGTATATGTATAGAATTCTTGCTGCTCTGTCTAGAGAATTGCTGCTTTGTTAACTTTTTGTGAATGGTCGCATGTATGCGTGTGAATGATTTGAACGTAAGCGCTTTGATTTCTTTTTTTGCTTTACAAGACTCAGCGCCATAAAAATTCTACGTATTATTATTATCATGTTACAGCATATTATACAATAATCTTTTTGTCATTTTGTGCAGAATTCCCCTGAGGACAATGTGCTGCATGAAGTGAACCTGCTGATCTGTCTGGTGGCCCACTACTTCGACCAGACAGACATGGCCGACAAGACGTGATGCCTGCCTGCCTGCCTGCCTGCCTGCCAGCCAGCCTGCCTGCCTGCCTGCCTCTCTTAGCTGCAGCGCCATGTGTTCGCTGTGGGACTGGATATTATAGACAGTGGAACAAACAATGTGACAGATGAGGTAACGGAATATTAACGACCATCTCTGGACAACTGCCAGTCAGAGAAAGCAAGACAAATTATTGTGGACCAGTGAAAGGTGAGCAGACAGTCGAATGCCCAGTGTATGAACTATACTGTCTGTGTGTTGAAAGAAAACGTGAACATACCTACCCAACATGCATCCTGCGCAAAAAATGAACTGGTCATTTCTGGACAAGAGCAGGTCAAGAGAAAGCAGATGCAGTTGCAGACCAGGGAAAGATGAGCAGACAGTCAAGTGAACAGTGTCTGAACTGTGCTCTCTGTGCGTCCAAAATTGAAAGGAAACATAAACATACCCAGCATGCATCCTATATACAAAAATGAACTGCTCCGAAGTCGGAATGTGTCGGCAGAGGCCAGCGGGCAGACCTCCTGCAGAGTTACAAGCACAAAAGAAGGCAAGGCACAAACGCATCTTACGCAGTAATGGAACACAAGGGAAGAGAAAGGTCCTGTAGATGTGGTGTATATGTTTTTTTGAAAGTCCTTTAAAGGATCCTGTATATATGGTTTTGTTTTATGTCTTTGTTTTTAAACTCCAGGGGCTGGTTTAACTTTCTTGTTAGATATACTGACATAGAAGAGAAGTATGCAACATTCAAATTGCTTTGTGACAGCCCTCATTTTCTGCACAAAAGAACATGGGGGCTGTATTGTGTTGAAAGCTGAACTGAGAGCAGTAAAAATAAAAATTCTGGCATAAGAGTCGGGCGTTTATGTAGACAACTTTTTCTTTTGCTGATTGAATTTGTTACAGAGAGACTAAGAGTATGTTGTTTTTTTTCGCAAAAGAAAAGCGTTTTTATATCGTGAAGATAGTGTTGAAAATGGGTCATTAGTACACATCTCAGATTTTAGCACAATATTTTTTAAAATTCAGACCCGTCACATGAAGTGCTCTCTGGTCTGATTTTGGAAAAAAAGACCAACTTTAACCAGTCCATTTTACTAAGTGGAAGGTGAACATGTATAAATTTATTTATAATAGAAAAACACAGAATCAAGTGTGTGTGTGTGGCTTTGCGAGTGACTTTCATAATAAATTAATTCTGGTGATTTACACCCGTGTAACACCACTTGCACAAATCTGGTGTTAGTGTTTTGTTATGCTTGCTATGGATTATACATGACTGTAGATAAAGTAAATGATTGATGAATGAACATGATAAACATGTTTAAAACTGCATTTAATGTGTGCAAGACAAGCTTTTAAAAAAAGGAAAAAGTTAAATTTTTACGCAAATCTGTTTAGCAAGAGAGACATTACTTTTCGAAGGCACCATCTCAGTCTTTGGAATTGTTTGCATGTACACTTTTGTGATAGGCTTGTTTTTACTTGCTCAGCATACCAAAAATGCCAGAGAAAATGTATTTTCTGTGGTTTGTTTCTGTTGTGTGTTAACAGTACAGACAAACACCCACACAGTTGTTTTTTTCAATGTTTTATTTTAGTGATAAAAATTCTGTAATAATTGCAGATAAAATTAACAAATAACTCTTGACACATGATAATGACATGTTAAAAAAAAAAAGCAAACAAAAAACCCCTAAAACAAAAACACAGAGGCAACATTTGTAACATTTACTTCCCAATATTTCCCTCAAATGTCATGCAGATATTTTTTCCTTTGACAAAAATAAAATAAAGATTACATTTCAAACACATTTTTCCCATTTTCAGCTCATTTTTTGGCTCAAATCCTATAAACAGGGGGCTGCTAGGGTCAGTTTTCTATATGAGATGAGGAGTTGATAAGACACAGCATCACAATAACTTTGTGCATATATAGATAGTAGTGAATGACAATTACATAAACTTCATACGTTCTCAAGAAAAAGCAGCTCAACTCTCAAGACCTTTAGATCAGCCCCTCATGAACAGTAATGACTCTTTTTAAGTGGAAACAAAGAGCCACAAAACTGCTGTCTGTATATATATTTATACTGTAGAGTACTCTGACGCAGGATTTGCACTCACTCAATCTGAAAACGTTCACTTCTGAAAACATGTCGTAGCAGCAGGAAACGTTGCATTCCGTGTTGCATCATTCTGATGCTGATTGTAGTCACTTATGTACATTGGAGCAGACGACCCCAGTCCTTGCATAGATCATTTGCATGTCATCAACATACATCCACCCCCTCCCCTCCCCTTTCCCCCCAAGTAGTCAACAGATCTTCCAATACCATTTAAAAAAAAAAGTAATCACAGTATCTAGTGTTGTTATCTCTGACAACTCTCATCCACAACAAAAAATAAAACAACAATTACCATAATCCTGGGTCATATCAACAAGCAAACAGCTCCACAGTCATTCAAGAGATTTTTTAAAAAATCTAGTCGTCCATCATCATATTCACCACACCCTTCACCCCCTTGTCAACATCAGTTTTTCATATGAATTTCGCATTCATTTTATAACCACTCTCTTCAGTGTATCAGGTAATGCCTTTGAACTCATTCATTGGAATTGCAGTAAATTGGCCTCTCTGCTGCAACACACACAGTTTTGGCCATGTTTTTAAAAATTCAACGTATCTTACACAAAATCATAAAAGTATACAAATTTTATATGACTTAAAGGTTAATTATGGCAACTTTTAAAACTCACAGCGTTTCCACTCGTGCTCAAATTATTTGTTGAGAATGTTCAAATTCTATAGCACAAAATTATGCAGACACAAGAAAAATGTTGAAACAGACCTTTCTCCTAGAAGGCGTGGAATATCGATAACCTGACACACTGCGTAAAATGGACATTATTTCACACCAAAGGAATATTGCATGGGTTGTGGAGGTCAGGCTGGTAATTTTGAGATTTCAATTGATTATAAAACTACAAACTTTCTTCTAGTTTATACTAAAGTATTGTGGTCTGATTTTGTTTACTTTTGCTTTAAAATGTGTTTCAAAGCACCCGCCCATCCCTCATCCTAACCACCTATTACAATGCAAAATGGGTCAATTTCTCATTTTGTCACATCTTGGAATCAATTTGTAATCAATTATTTTCGTAGAACTGTTCAATTTTTCAATCTTTCTTTTTAATCTAATAGTTCTTTTTAATCTAATAGCTTAGAAATCGTTTTATCAGATTAGCAACATATGAACAACTAAAAGTTGATATCAGGTGGTGCAGTGCTATTCATTATATGGTAGAGAGTCATATAATTTTGACTCTTGATACTTCCAAGCAACCTCCAAGCAACATTATTTTGCTTAGACTTCTTTTTGGTGAACTGTTGTTCAGATAAAATACCCAAACAAAATCCATCCTGTTAAGTGATATACCACTTGCAAATATCCCAAAGGCACAATTGATGTGAATGGTGAATGGTTTTCGGAGGGTAAAAGAATGAACCACTTTCAACACCATGCACAGTATCAACTTCTGGTGCCATGGCTTTTTGAAATTTCAGTGTCACAAACTGGCTTTGCTCTTTTCAAAAACAGAAGCTATACCTACACTTTTGAAAAAAAAAACAACCCCTAGACCGAGCTGTCTATCTGACAAACCCAAAGGAAAAAAAAGGAAGTAACCATTATGTCTACGCAAATGGGTATGTTTTGAATTTCAACGTATATGGCAGCCTGGTATCATGTCTGTTGAAATGTGGAGAGATAATGGCAAGGAGACCTGAATATTGGATGTAGATGTGATGCTCCACTCTGCATTGCACCAGAGGTCAATTTTTTTTAAATGGATAAGCTATTAATCTGCAATAAAAAGGCTATTCAATACAAAAAACAAGGTTGAAAATCGGACAATTCTATGAAAAGTTATTACAAACTGAAATGATTCACTGCAGGATGTGACAAAATGAGAAATTGAAAAGTTGACCCTTGTGATAGGTGGTCAGAATGAGGGCTTGGGTAGTTTTGAAACATGTTTAAAAGCAAAAGTAAACCAAAATAGTATCATGCCTTGATATTTCACAACAAGGTAGAATATTGGCTGTAGTTTGATAATCAATCCAAATCTCAAAACCCAACAACCTGACACCCCCCCCCCCCCCGCTAAAATGGCACCTAGCGGGAAAAGTGGGTCAGGTGCTAAAGCGACTCATTTCGTGGTGGAGTCTCACATATTAAAAACTCGAAATATTTTCTCAAACGCTAAGACGAAACACACGGCTGGTCAGAACAAAAATCAGAAAGGAAGCTGGAACAAGTATAAATAACTCTGCAAGTGTTTTGGAAGAGGTAGCGGAGCTAGCCAGGAAAAAAAGAACCAACAGCCAGATTATAAAACAGATGGAAACAACTGGAACTAGCGGAGATAACTTTTCCCCGATGCTAGGACGAGGCCTCATGGCTGGCCTTCTTCATGGCCAGTCCCCCCAGCAGCTGGCCCTGGATGTGCTGCAGGGAGGAGGGGGTGTAGAGGCCCAGCTTCAGCCCTGTGCGGGCGCGGTTGCTGGTCATCTGCTTCACCTGCAAGGGCTGGAAGGGGCGAAGGCACCTGCTGGTGGCGGGGGAGATGGCGCAAGGCGAGGAAAGGTGGCGCGCTTTGTTGACCCCGGGGGCCATTTTGACCCCTTGCTTGGGGGAGGGGGAGGGGGCAGGGGAGAGCAGGGACGTCGGGGAGGGGGCAGGGGAGAGCAGGGACGTCGGGGAGGGGGCAGGGGAGAGCAGGGACGTCGGGGAGGGGGCAGGGGAGAGCAGGGACGTGGGGGAGGGCAGAGAGGGTGCGGGCAGGGAGTGCGAGCGACTGATGGTGATGTGAGATGGCTTCTGCCCCCCTTCCTCCCTGCTCGCTTTGTCCGCACCACTGGTGGGCTTCACTGCGGATTCGGCACGCTTGCAGTGCGACTGCACATCGTTCTTTAGACTGTGCGTGATCACCGAGGACTGCACGTCCCTAAGTTGACACTTGGCACCGCGGAGACGTTCACCCTGACTAGGAGGAGTAGTGGGTCGATTCTGGGAGCGTGACTCTCCCTCCCTGCTGCGTGAAGAGCGCTCCTCTCCTTTCCCATCCAACTGGGTCTGCTGGTTATGATGATGATGATGGTGATGATGTTGATAATGATCTTCACTCTCTGTGCTATCTCTTCTGTCCTTGGAACAAACCGAAGATTGAGGCAGTCGGGTTTTCTCACCCTGTTGTGAATAAGGCGATGAACATTTTGAATCCTCCGAGAGATTGTTACCACAGAGTGGGGGCATATGATTCTCATGTTCATCACAGTGGTCAGGCCTGCAGACGACACCGACATGTCTGCCAGCTTCTTGGTAACCACACACACCTCTGCTGTTGCTGTCATCGCTGCCGTCAGGCTGTGGGGAAGATGCGCTCCACAAGTCGGCATCCAGGCTGCAGATTTTGGCAGGTTCTTCTAAGCATTCTAGCAGGGTCTTTCTAGACATTCCAGTTTTTCCATCCTCTCTCTCTGGGCTCGAAGAAGACCTAGAGCAGCTTCCCACAGAAGGCGGAGTGGCTGTGGTGGTAGGACTGGTGGCAGGACTGGTGGCAGGACTGGTTGCAGGATAGGTGGCCCAAGACGCTGTCACATCAGCTGCTGCTGCTGCTGTCTGTGCATGGACTTGTTTGGTTGGTGCTCTCTTGATGGCGGGCGTGAACTCAGCCATGAAGTCGGGAGCCTTGGTCTCCACGCGGTTCCTTCCTTGCACCTGGAAGCACAGAGACTAAAAGACATTGATGTGAGAGGTTAGCTGCCTGCATTGATGTAGATATTGAAGAACTCGTGAAGTCTTCAGTTTGAAGTCTTAATTTCTAGCCAGCTTAGGGGACAAAGTTCAGTACTAAAAAGAAGTTGCAAATATCTGGCAGGGTTTAAGGGTGGACCACTATCTGTTGACTCAAAAAGTGTTCTTGGCTTCAAATTCTAGAGACATTTTCTGTACTTTACAACACATTATTGTCTAAAACAAAGAAGAAAAAAAACTACTGCAGATACACAAACTATAAAATAGCAAGATCATAGAGTACTGACATAGTAATGTCTAAGCTTTTTTTCTAAAAGAGTCTAAATTTTTAAATATTGCCTCCTTTCTTAGTTTTAAATGTCTAGAATCAGTGATGGTTTCCCTTGGGAAGGAAAGAAAGAACATCAATAGGATTCTGTTAGTCAAAACTTCAAACTGTGCTGTCAACTTAACAATTTCCAGAAAGAAAAGTTTGTCTATGACAGAAGAAAGATAAGTGTAGTGGTGCATTAAATTATTTTGTGGTATAAATCTCTTACCATTAAAAAAACAAAACAAAAACCAACACCCCCACTCTCCCACAATAATAATTTTCAAAGAAACCAGCAAGTAGTTTTTTTTAGTGAGGAAAAAAGGACAAATAAACTTTTTGCTCAAAGCTTTCAGTCATACTTATATCTTACCATCCCCTGAAAATAATAGAGTTGACAGGAGCTGCCATGGCTTTGGGCTACGGGCTGTAAAGTTGTGGGTTCGAATCCCATAAGGGTCATGTGGGTTCTTCGGAGACTGGTCAGATTCTATCCAAAGTGAGTGTGCTGTGGGCTCTTTGGGAGGACTGGGTCCACACAGTCCAGCTTCATCTACTGTACGGATGTGATTATGAGAGTGTCGCTCAAATCACCTGGCCAACACTGCAGGTCACAGTGGGCCTGGTTGATGCTGGAATATAATATTATGACAGGGAGTGTTGAGTACAGCCTTGTCAAAAAGCCTCAATGCATGTGCACTTCCACAGTATCATCATGTCATCATCCTCATCACCAATGATCATCACACGATAAAAGAAAATTGACTCCTAAGTCAGTTATCCCGGTCACTCTAGTTTCATGGTGACCTCAGTTTTGGTTTCCCCCAGGTACTTTTGTTCCTGGGGTCAGTGTCAGAACCCCCGAGTTTTAAAGGTTCATGGAGAGTCTTTGGAAGGATATTGTGGTGGTCACAACCCCAGCTGGTAGTCTCACTCACTCTGGCTCCGCGACTAAGCTATCATTGTCATCAGTAGGATGGTTCAGCATGTGGTGTCCTGCGTATGTTAGGCACCGTTGAGCACAGTGACCTAGCAGAATTGCAGGGCCCCTCTGGCTGGTGGACCCACGGCACCCTAACATTGATATTTTTTGTGGATTGATCACGGCAGATTTCTCTGCTCGAGGAGATCGAAATGAGTAAAGTGGAAACAGCAGAAAAGGAACGTCATGAAAGATGAGGCGGAAAAAAAAAGAAATGAGGCGCAGACTGTGACAGAGAGGAAGAGTGAAAGCTAGTCTTCTTCATAAAACGCTCCGACACCAACTATTGTTGTCTGTCACATGAGCGAAAATGCGCTGTGATGCTGTTAAGCACCTGATAAGTCAAGCCCAGCACATCCGACTTCGGCGTGGGAGAGGATTGTTATCTTTTTAAGTCTTTCTTGGAAAAAAAAGGTAGGAGAATGGACCAAGAAGGCAGAGAATAGACAAGAAGATGACATTAAGGACAAGGCAGAAACAAAGAAAGGGATAGACAAGATGTAAATCCTAGCACGGACTTTCCAGAAGGTGGGAATGCTATTTATACTGACAGGCCCTGGCATCGCTACTAGGGAGTGAGTCAAGGCAGAAGATGGGAGGTAGCCTCTACACATACCCTGGAGATGAAGAGGTGGTTCATGGTCTGCATGGAGGGCAGCAGCACTGGAGCCTGGCTCTTCTGCTTCACCTCCATGGCTTTCTTCGCCGTCACAGCTGTTGGAGGACAATGAAGATTTTTGTAAGCCAAACAGTGATGGTAATGTGTGTGTGTGAGACAGATATCCCCACCCCCATAGAAAAAAGCCAAAACAAAGAAAACAAGCAACAAGCCAAAAACAAGAATAATGAAAAAATTGTTCATTCAGTTGTCCAGCTGCTAAATGTGACTTTGACTTAAAACCATGGGTCAGACTATATTACACGACAGCTAAACATTTCATGACTGTACTACACATTGAACATTATTCCAAAATAGATAACAGAAATTTGGACAAAGTACAGTAACAGTTAATCATTTTGTACAAAACAAGAGGTCCAAGTGAAAATGAAAAAACTTAACACTGACCACATACCACTGGGTGTAATGGTTAATGATGATGATGATGATGATGATGATGACAGACCACTCTTCTCCCACATAGCTACAAGCAGTTCACAACAAGGCTAGCCTACAGCAGAACAGAACAGATACTTGACGAGAACCAAGACATCTGAATACACTGAACAAAAAAACCAACCCAAGGATATTGAAGATCCACATAGAAAAGGTGTGGAGTGGAGTGTAGTGGAGTACAGAGCTATTTCAGAAATTTGTGTCTTTTCATCAATGTATAATTTAGCAATGTCTTATGTGCTGCACATTACAGTTACATTGAATTACACACACACACACACACACACAAGCGTGCACACATGCTTTTACAAGTCAATTTCTTTATTTTCTTGGGAGGGCAGGATGAAAAAGAAGTTGTGTAAAGTTAATCATTTACCTTCTCTAAAAGATCACTTTGACTTGACTTGCGCGTGCACACACACACACACACTCTCCCTTCGGATGAGACTATAAACCGAAGCCCCGTGTTCGAACGCATGCAGCACATCTTGAGCACACGTTAAATCCTGTTCCGCTTTTCGGAAGAGTAGGCCATTGTGTGCCGGTGGAAACAGATGACAAAATTGACAAAACTGCATACACACGGGGACTGGATGTAAAAAAAGAAAAAGCACGTGAGTGCTTATCCCATTATCCTCGATATAAAAGAATAAATAAATAAATAAATAAAACACACACACACACACACACACACTGAATCCCACAACGGATAAGACCAACACTGCAATCGCCTCCCCCCCCCCCAATCTCCAAGGCCAAACTTGCAGGCTGCAGTCTACAGGCTACAGGCTACAGGCTACAGGCTACAGACTACATACCAGCAATGATGACGTGGGCCTGGCGCTGGCGCAGCCTGAGCTTGTTGTAGTGCATCTGGAGGGCCGTGATGTCCGTGCTCATCCTCTCCATGTACACCGCGTCCCGCCCTGCCCCCTCGTCACCACCTCCCGCTCCCCGCCAAACACGCCCGGCCCCACCACCGATATGTCCGTGTCTGTCCACAGTGCGTGCACAGTACACACACACATACACGCGCGCGCGCACGCACATACATACATACGCACGCGCACACACATACGCACACATACATACGCACACAAACGCACGCACGCACACACATACACACACACACGCATACACACACACATACATACATCACAGACACACACGCGCCCACACACACACATACACACTCACACGCACATACACACACACACATACACACACGCACACATACATAGAATTCAATTCAGTTCAGTTCTTTGATTGTCCTCAACTAAAGGAAATAATTTTTGTTTTGCAGTGATTAAAAACGTATGTAAGCATGATGCCAAAACCATACTATGCTCTGCTACATAAGAATAATCGATGATCTAGAGGTAATGCGCCTGCCTAGAAAGCTAAAAAGTCCGGGTTGGAAGTGTGCGGTGGTTTGATCCCCTGTTTGGGCCCCACACGAGCGAACCAAAAACGAATATTTTATTTCATGAAGGAAATAGAATGAAGCACACGCATACTTTTTATTCTATCCAGCTCCGAAGACGGAATGAGGAGAATAGTCAACAAAAATGGAGATAAAAAAAATAAAAAGAATGCTAGATTATAGTACAAACAAAATGGAAAATCAACTCATTACATAATCTGAGATTTGAGAGTCCAACAATGTTCCTGAAGCACCTCTATTAGCGTCAGTGCTAGACAGACAGATGCTTCCATCTCCACACCAGCAAATCTTCCAGCTAAACATCACAAGTCCCAGTCCCATTTGAAGCATGATCACTCCTATCCAAAAGACCATGAGTGGGGGGGGGGCGTCAGGATGCCAATCTTTTAGTTGCCACAACGAAACCGATGTCCCAAATACAACATGCATCACTGCAAACGTAACAGAATCCCATGGAAGGTAGTTTGAACTTCGTGCCCAAAACCATACTATGCTCTGCTACATAAAACAGAATAATCGGTGGTCTAGAGGTAACGCATCTGCCTAGAAAGCAAGATTCAAGATTGTATTTCAAGAAAAAAACACTCAAGGGGTACATGAAATTTAACAAAACCACAACTTCCGGATGTGGGCGTGTGAAAAATACTCGCAACACAAATTCGCTTCCAAAATGAAGAGCACAAACGTCTGGGTCGGAAGTGTACGGTGGTTTGATCCCCCGTTTGGGCCCCAAACTTTTTCCCCCATCCATTATTTTAAAAAAACACACCACACCAACACCAGTTAAAAATACAACACACAACAATACAACAGCACCACACAACACATACAAGCCTGCTGCCTCTTACTCTTTCCCCTGGCGAAGCTGGAGGTCATGCCGGGCAGGGCGGCCATGGCCCGTAGCTCCTCCTCGTCAGGCTCCTCCTCCTCATCACCGCTGTACAGCAGCACGGCTTGGGCCAGGCCGGACGGCTTGCGCGAGGGGCAGGGGCGTTGGAGAAAGGGCGGATGTTGTAGGTGTACTTCTCCCGCAGCTCCGACAGTTGGGGGAAAGGGAAGGGCGCCACTGCGTAGATTGCCTGGCCAACATATGCAACGAGCATAATGATTATTTATTGCAAGCTTGAAAGAGCGAGCGCCGTGGAAATCTCGGCCTGAATGGTTGGATATTAATTTTTGTTTGAACTCTAGAATTAGAGTTACTTACCCAGGGACACAAAGAACTGACTGGCACATAGAGTTACTTACCCAGGGATACAAAGAACTGACTGCGCATAGAGTTACTACATGAGTGCTTATTCCATTATCCTCGATATAAAAGAATAAGTAAATACATAAAAATACCCAGGGACACAAAGAACTGACTTGCACATAGAGTTACTTATCCAGGGACACAAAGAACTGACTGCACATACAGTTACTACCCAGGGACACAAAGAACTGACTGCACATACAGTTACTACCCAGGGACACAAAGAACTGACTGCACAGAGAGTTACTTACCCAGGGATACAAAGAACTGACTGCCCATAGATTTACTACATGAGTGCGTATTCCATTATCCTCGATATAAAAGAATAAATAAATGAAAATACCCAGGGATACAAAAAACTGACTGCACATAGAGTTACTACCCACGGATACCAAGAACTGACTGCTTATATAGTTACTACCCAGGGATACAAAGAACTGACTGCTTATATAGTTACTACCCAGGGATACAAAGAACTGACTGCACGGAGTTACTACCCAGGGACACAAAGAACTGACTGCGCATAGAGTTACTACCCAGGGATACAAAGAACTGACTGCACATACAGTTACTACATGAGTGCTTATTCCATAATCCTCCATATAAAAGAATAAATAAACAAATAAAAATACCCAGGGGTACAAAGAACTGACTGCACATAGAGTTACTACCCAGGGATTTTCACATAGAGTTACTACCCAGGGATTTTTTGTGTCTTGTTTTTTTGGATTTGTTTAAAACCATTGTTGGATATACCACGAACTGACTGACTGCATAGCGAGCTGCCCAAGCTAGAAGGCCCCTTACCTTGATCATCTTGTCGCTGTCAAAGACGAGCCCCTCCATCATGTCGGAGGACATTTCCCCCATCAAGGAGTAGAACTCGTCTGCACTCTCCACCATCATGATCCTCCTGCACATTCAAACCTACACAATCCATCATTCGCAAACGGAAACTACAAAAAATGCTTTAATTTGTTGACCGGTCAGTAGCAGTGTAGGGTTTCTGATAGATGCACAGTGACTTCTTGTTTCTTGTTGTTGTTTTTTTTTTTTTATCTTTCTGCGATTCAAACCTCGATATTCATCCGTCACAAATGACAGCTTAACACACTTTCGTGTATTATTTATTTATTTATTTATTTATTCTTTTATATCGAGGATAATGGAATAAGCACGTATGTGCTTTTTTTTTTTACATCCAGTCCCTGTGTGTATGCGGATTTGGGAATTCTGTCATCTGTTCCCACCGGCACACAATGGCCTACTCTTACGAAAAGCGGAACAGGATTTAACGTGTGCGCAAGATGTTCTGCGTGCGTTTGCACACGGGGCCTCGATTTATGGTCTCATCCGAAGGACTTTTGGGGGGAGAGTGGAGTCTGCACTGATGTTAACTCCAGAGGAAAATATTCCGCTTGTATTTATTTATTTATTCTTTTATATCGAGGATAATGGAATAAGCACTCATGTGCTGTTTTTTTTACATCCAGTCCCCGTGTGTATGCAGTTTTGTCAATTTTGTCATCTGTTTCCACCAGCACACAATGGCCTACTCTTCCATGAGTAATGTACTGACCAGTAGCAGTGAAGGGTTTCTGATAATTGCATGGTAGCCCCTTCTTGTTCGTTTTCTTGTTCAACGTTGTTGGGAGTCACTGGGTGAATGTCATGAAAGAGATGTTTACCGAAATCTTTTATTTTTGAAGGTTGGTTGTGTGCCGGACACTGCTGGGGTTTCTGCAAACGGTTTCCTTGGCCCTGGCCATTCTGAATGTTGTCCCTACCATTTTGTTGTTGTTTTGGTATGTCCCTAAACTGTCCTCTCTTTCCATTTGATTTCATATTGTTTCTAGCCCCACTTGACCACGACGGCCACATCAGAGTTGTCATCTCATTCTGTTTCAGTAACGCACAAAAGCATTCACATCCATGTCCTAATCCTTTCCAATATCCAACACCGCCAAGGTGAATATAAATTCATGTTCATCATTTCATTCCTTAACGCCGTGCCGTGCTGAGGTTTCAAGCCATCTTACTTAATTCACCATTGGGAACAGATGACAAACTTTACAAAACCGCATACACACGGGGACTGGATGTAAAAAAAGCACGTGAGTGCTTATTCCATTGTCCTCGATATATATTTTTAAAAAAGTCATCTGAGCGCTTTGATTTGTTGCTTTACAAGATTCAGCGCTATATAAATTCCATACATTATTATTATTATTATTATTATTATTATTATTATTTTAGTATAACATGAGAGCGTAAAAAAAGGATAACACACACTATATGGTAATCAAATGTACATTTTAAAAAATGCCATGATAATGGGAAAATAACACTGCAGAACAGACACCCCTTGCCCATCCCTGTGTTTACCATACCACTATCATGTCACCAGAACAACATTCTACAGGCAAAGGGTCGAAGTGTACCAAGGCTAGGCAAAGCAAGAGAAAGCAAAGCCAAATTTATATCTATTATGCTATCGGACGTACATAAAAGTGTTCGATATTGCAAAATATAAAACACTGATTTAACCTTTTGGAAACAATAATTATACACCAACCATACTTACCAATAGAGCAATACAGTTAAGAGTCTCAATAGGGAACTAACGTATCGACAAAATGAACACAAAAACAATAGGTACGCGTGAGAATAAAAGAGAGGCATTCTTTTTTTAACTAGCCGTTATGCTGACACAATTCAAAACTCTTTTAATTTAAAAAAACAACAACCTTCATCCCGAGAAACTAAACTAAGTAGATACTTATTTTCGTGTAGAAATGAGTTAAATTTTAACATTATATATCTGGTCTTTTTCGGTTAACACTTTGGTACAAAGTATGTTTTCCTTTCTTAAAAAAAAAAAAAGAACAAATGAAAATATAATAAAATTTATTTCCATTTTCACGAATATCTCATCTGGAACAAAACCACACACATTCGAAAGATCTCTACCTTAATATGTAGACACCTCACATTCAAACACCACCTCACCTGGCCAGATTTTCGTGTAAAAATGAGTTAAATTTTAACATATATATCTGGTCTTTTTCGGTAATACTTTGGTACAAAGTATGTTTTTCTTTCTTTAAACACCCCCCCCAAAAAAAAACAACAACAAAAAACCCAATTGAAAATATAATAAAATTTATTTCCACTTTCACGAATATCTCATCTGGAACAAAATCACACACAATCGAAAGATCTTTATTTATTTATTTATACCACTTTAAGTCACGCAGATTTCTCCGCGTGAAATTCAGGCTGCTCTCCCCGGGGAGGGCACGTCGCCACAAGAGCAGCGCCACCCTTTTTTTTTCCTTTTATCCTGTCTGCAACAGTATTCGTTTCCCTATCAGAATGGCTTTTTTTCTACATAATTTTGCCAGGGACAACTCTCTTGTTGCCGTGGGATCTTATACGTGCGCTAAATAATTATGTGCAACACACGGGACCTCGGTTTATCGTCTCATCCGAAAGATCTCTACCTCATGAAGACACCCTCCCATCCAAACCCCACCTCACCTGGCCAGCTTAGCCCACAGACAGAGGGCGGTCCTCAGCAGGACCTCAGAGCCCTCCAGGAACACGGCATCCCAGATTCTCAGGACGACGTCTTTGGGCAGGCAGGTGGCAAACAGCGTCAGGAACCATTGCATGGTGAACACGTTGGTCAGCGGGGGCTCGTAACTCGCTCCTGATGACCCGGGACAAAAAAAAAAACTTCCCGTCAGTTCTGATTCATATTATTATAAGCTAAGTGGCTGAGGGCTACGTGAAAATTTTTGTAGTGTTATGTTGTGAAATATTGCGTTGAGGTTGTCTTCGGCCCTGACAAGCTCTTAGCATCGGCCCTGACAAGCTCTTAGCATCGGCCCTGACAAGCTTTTAGCATCGGCCCTGATAAACTCTTAGCATCGGCCCTGACAAGCTCTTAGCATAGCAGCAAGCGCTCGGCTTTCAAGGAGTTATACAACAATGCTCTGAAATCTGAAGTATGAATGTCCATGTGGCGAGGTACTTGGGGGGAAAAAAAAATCATGTACGCAACGTCCTCATCCAGTGTACGCTTTCAGTCTCACGACGATTTTCAGGTGGGATGAGTTGGTCAGAGTACGTAATTATTCTGGGTGACCCCCCCCCCCCTCCCCAGGACGTTAAGGCAAGGAACGCCCAACGACAACAATTGGCTTCTTCTAGGCAGTGCAACATCACCACAAGAGCGGCAGTGCCACCACCTCTTTTTTTCTCCCTGACTGCAGGTGTGTTTGCTTCCCTATGAAAGTGGATTTGTCTACAAGAGTTTTTGGCATGGACAACTCTTGTTGCCGCTGTAAGTTCTTTTTGAGAGCGTGCGTGCATGCGAGCGTGTGTGTATACATTTGAATTTAATTGTAACTGGCTGCATGTAAATGAGTAAGGATAAATAAAAGCGCTTTGGTTTGGGTTTTTTGTGTGTGCAAGATATAGCGCTATACAAATTCCATTTATTATTATTATTTATTATTATTATTATTATTATTATTAAATATTGCACACGGAACCTCGGAATACTGTCTCGTCCAAAACACTAGCACCCAGACCGTTACTTACAAGCCAGTGGATGGAGAAAAAAGCTGTGGTTCAATAAAGGTCTGATCTGAACCCTCGACTTCTTGCTTCCTGCGTGAATACAGAATTATCTATAGATCCCCCAATTCCCCATGTTGTGACATTCTCAGAGCTGATAAAGCTCCTGGAACTGTCCATCCAGTGATATGCACAGTGTGAATTTTGATATGCCCTTACGCAGCAAGCGATTTTTAATCAGGAGAGTGCTGCGAGCTCGACCTCTCCCATCCTCCTCCTCCAATGTAACTGTTCCAAAACTTCAGTGCAATGCCGACAACGACTCCCATGGAACAAAAGTACAGTGTATAGTAAAATTAAGTAAGTCAAGATAAGTCGAGTCAAGACAAGTAAGTCGAACAATCGGAATTGGAGGTCATCGTCGAATACGACGGACAAACATAAAGGGGTTTCTGCAAACGGACTCAATGGCCTACTCTTCCGAAAAGCGGAACAGGATTTAACGTGTGCGCAAGATGTTCTGCATGCGTTTGAACACGGGGCCTCAGTTTATAGTCTCATCCGAAGGACTTTGACACTCGGTATTATGGTTGGTGTATAAATGTTTCCAAAAGGGTAGAACCGTGTCAGGTCAAGTAAAATAAATTAGGTCAAGACAAGTCGGGTCAAGTTAAGTAAATTAGGTCAAGGCAAGTCAGGTCAGGTCAGGTATGTAAAACCAAATAAGTCAGGGCAATTCAGGTCAGGCAAGTCAACGATGTCAAACCAAATAAGTCAGGTCAAGTCAGGTCAAGTAAGTCAAACCAAATAAGTCAGGGCAAGTCAAGTAAGTCAGGTCAAGTCAAAAGGTCAAGACAAGTCAGGTCAAGTAAAGTAAAAAGGTCAAGACAAGTCAAGTCAATGAGGTCAAACCAAATAAGTCGGGGCAAGACACGTAAGTCAAGACACCGTAAATCAAGACAAGCCAGGTCAAGTCCAATACCGTCAAGCCAAATTAATCGTTTTTGGTACAGCCGCCCCCAAAACCAGTCCAGACCATTCCAGTCCACTCCAGATCAGTGCAACGTGTGTCACCTGTGCTGGAGTCCTGGGCGGCATGCTGGAGGTGATCCAGGTGAGCGTACAGGGAGGGCAGGGTCAGCTTGAGGAGGTCCCTGAAGACCGCCATGTCCACCGACAACGCCCGCAGGTTGTTGTCAAAGTAGCTCTCCGGCAGTACGTGGTCCACCAGGTAAATCATCACCTGAAACACATGACACACAGGTGTCATCATTGCCTGAAACATGGCGTACAGGTGTATCATCACCTGAAACATGGCACATAGGTGTATTATCATCTGGAACATGGCACACAGGTGTATCATCACCTGAAACATGGCGTACAGGTCTTTCATCACTTGAAACACATGACACGCAGGTGCATCATCGCCTGAAACATGGTGCACAGGTGCATCATCGCCTGAAACATGGTGCACAGGTGTATCATCGCCTGAAACAGGGCGCATAGGTGTATTATCGCCTGAAACATAGCGTACAGGTGTATCATCATCTTAAACATGGATCATCACCTAAAACATGGCACGCAGGTGGATCATCACCTGAAACATGGAACACAGGTGTATCATCACCTGAAACATGGCACAGGTGTATCATTGCCTGAAACATGGCACACAGGTGTATCATCACCTGAAACATCTGCAGGAGATCATCCACCTGAAACATGGCGCACAGGTGTATCATCCTGAAACATGGCACACAGGTGTTCATCACCTTCTTCCTTGTCGAACGCTCGACAGCACATTGTGCCCGTCATAATTAAGACAAATGCGGTGTTGCCGTTACCGCCTGACGAACGGTCACCCAGATCAACCCACCCCCCACCCCCTCCCCACACACACACTATAAAACCACACAACCCAACAACACTTCACAAACAACACAACACACCACTCCCCCCCCCCCCCCCCCCACACACACACACACAACACAACCGCCACGCACACACTCACACTCACACATCCAAACACCCCCACACCCCACTACCCCACCCCCCCCACACACACAACACCACACATACCGCCCCCGTACACCACCTAACAACAGACAACACCCCACCCCCAACACACCCCACCCCCTCCCACAAACACCCCAAACCATCCCCTCGAATGAGAAAAGTATACATAAAACAAATACACAAACACCACCCCACACCACACCCACCCTACACAACACACACAAAACCACCCCCAATCCCCACATAATAAACCTCCACCACACACACTCACCCCCCCCACCCCCCCCCCCCCACCCCCCCCCCCCACCCCCCCATCCCCCAACACCCACAACACCCCACACACACCCACCCACAAACACCACAACCCCCCCACCCCAAAGACCCCCCCCCCCCCAACCCCTCAACACCCCACCAATCCCAACCACCAACCCCACCCCCCCCCCACCCCCCCCCCCCCCACCCCCCCAACCCCCCCCCCCCCCCCCCCCCCCCCCCCCCCCCCCCCCCCCCCCCAAACCACCCCCACCAACCCCCACACCAACCCCCCTCCCCAACCCCAACCACCCCCAAACCCCCCCCCACACCCCCAACCTCCCCCCACCCCACCCCCCCACCCCCTCCCCACCCAACCCCCAACCTCCCCCCACCCCCCACACCCCCCACCCCTCCCTCCCCACACCCCCACCACACCCCCCCCAACACCCCACCCACCACCCCACCCTCACCCCCCACACCCAACCCACACCCCACCTCACCCCCACACCCAACCCACCCCCCCCCCCTCCCCCCCCCCACCACCCCCTCCTCACCTTGAGAGCATCGTCCTCCTTCCTCTCCATGACGTTGAGCAGCAGGGCGGCGAGGACGTTGAAGCCCTGGCAGTAGCCGATGCGCTTGTTCCAGCGGGCATAGGCCAGCAGCACTCGCTTCAGCACCGCCCGCTCCTCCTCGTTGTCCTGACCGCTGAAACTGCTGCACCCTGTCCGGTGAAGGTCCTGGTGGAGTGGTGGTGGTGGGTGGGGGGGGGGGGGGTGGTGTGGGGGGGCAGGAGTGACCATCATCATCATTATTTGAGCGCTTTGATTTGTTGCTTTACAAGATTCAGCGCTATATAAATTCCATACATTATTATTATTATTATTATTATTATTATTATTATTATTATTATTATTATCGTCCATCGTCGTCGTTGTCGTTGTTATCGTTAACATCATCGACATCATCATCATTATCATCATCAGTGTTATTATCGCTGTATTCGTTATCGTTACCGTCGTCGTCGTTATCATCATCCACCACCATCATCGCCGTCGTTGTCGTCGTCTATCATCATCGTCGATGTCGTCTTCATCATCATCATCAATGTTGTCATCGTTATCGTCGTCGACTTCACCATCATCAATGTTGTTATCGTCGTCTTCATCATCATCATCAATGTTATCGTTATCGTCTTCATAATCATCATCAAAGTTGTCATCGTCGTCATCATCATCATCAATGTTGTCATCGTTATCGTCTTCATCATCATCAATGTTGTCATCGTTATCGTCGTCGTCTTCATCATCATCATCATCAATGTTGTCATCGTTATCGTCGTCGTCTTCATCATCATCAAGGTTGTCATATTTATCGTCGTCGTCATCATCATCATCGTTGTTATCATTAACATCGTCGTTATCGTCATCATCCATCATTACAGACGGGGACGGGATAGCCTAGTGGTTAGAACATTGCGCTCGCAATCTGACAACCCGGGTTCGATTCCCGTTCAAGGGGATGTTTTCCCCTGGAGTTAACATCAGTGCAGACTCCACTCTCCCCAAAAGTCCTTCGGATGAGACTATAAACCGAGGCCCCGTGTGCGAACGCTGGCACTACATCTTGCGCACACGTTAAATCCTGTTCCGCTTTTCGTAAGAGTAGGCCATTGTGTGCCGGTGGGAACAGATGAATTCACAAAACCGCATACACACGGGGAATGGATGTAAAAAAAGCACATAAGTGCTTATTCCATTATCCTCGATATAAAAGAATAAAATAAAATAAAACAGAGAGAGGCTACCAGTACACATTCATTTTCTGCAATACGCTGTCCACTTTATGGCTGGAGCTGCTATAATAGCGTGTGCGGAGTAGATGATGATGATGATGAGAATGGTGATGATGATGATGAGAATGGTGATGATGAGAATGGTGATGATGATGAGAATGGTGATGATGATGATGAGAATGGTGATGATGATGAGAATGGTGATGATGATGAGAATGGTGATGATGATGAGAATGGTGATGATGATGAGAATGGTGATGATGATGATGATGAGGAGGAGGAGGAGGAGGAGAATGACGATGACGACGACTCGTACCGAGACCACCCACCACTCAAGGTCTAGTGGGTAGGGGGAGATGAATGGTGGCGCTCAAACGGGGTTTGAACCTGCAACTTCTTACTTTTCAGGCAGGCAGGCAGGCAGGCAGGCATGTAAATCTTAAGATCACCGATACAGGCGCGTTTCCTCTAGACCACAGACCCCTCCTTCAAATTTCCCCCCTTACCATAAAGTATATTATAGCCAACTGTCATTTCTGATACTTATGACAAGAAAATGAATATATTGTTGACTATTTATTTATTTGACACGATTGTCAATCTTTATATACCACCCCCTCTCCCTTCCCCCAAGCACGCACACACACACACACACACACACACACACACACAACACACACACACACACGCACACACACAAACACACACACACACACACACACACACACACACACACACACACACACACACACACACACGTTAAAATCCTGTTCCGCTTTTCGGAAGAGCAGGCCATTGTGTGCCGGTGGGAACAGACGACGGAATTTACAAAACCGCATACACACGGGGACTGTTTGTAAAAAAACACACAAGTGCTTATTCCATTATCCTCGATATAAAAGAATTAAAAAAAAAATAAACACACACACACACACTTTAATGATAGAGAAAGGGTGGCACCAAAATATATCCAGAGAGGACAAAAAATGTAGATACTGTAACAAAATAGAAGATGAATTTCATTTACTCGATGAATGTATTTGATATGATGAACTCAGAAATAATGTGTTATTAAAAATCAAAACCAAAGACAAAGAACGCAAAAAATGTGTACATAAATTAAGTGACATAATCACAGTTGATATAATTATATCAAGCAGATATCAGATATGAGTGTTTTGAAAAAAGAGAAGTAGAATGCAACATGTTTTTAGTGTACATCACTTTTAGCCAAAAAAGATAATTATAATTGATGTTTTTGTTGTGTCAAATAAGTCTACATGGCAATAAAATTCTGAATCTGAATCGCTCGCACGCACGCACGTACGCACGCATGCACCCCTCTCCCCCCCCCCCCCACCCACACACACACACACGCTCTATGGTCAGTGCTGACAAGACGACACCCGTGACCTGTCCACCGACCTTGACAATCTGCATGCCCAGTTTGTCGTCATCGGGGTTGCTGCGGTCATTGAAGGCCAGACGTAGCGTATTGGTCCAGTCCACCTTCAGCTGACGGATGTAGCGGTCAGCCAGGCTGAGCCACATCTGCAAGGATTGTATAATAATGATAATAATGATAATAATAATAATAAGAAGAAGAAGAAGAAGAAGAAGAAGAAGAACAATTTAAAAAAAATAATAATAATGTATGGAATTTATATAGCGCTGAATCTTGTAAAGCAACAAACCAAAGCGCTCAGATGACTTTTATTTTATTTTAAATTCGTGTGTATGCGGTTGTGTTTTTTAAATTCTGTCATCTGTTCCCACCGGCACACAATGGCCTACTCTTTCGAACAGCGGAACAGGATTTAACGTGTGCGCAAGATGTTCTGCATACGTTCGCACACGGGGCCTCGGTTTATAGTCTCATCCGAAGGACTTTATAGCCTCATTCGAAGGAGTGTGAGTGTTATTGCACGTTGCTGTCACTATAATAATGTAATGACGGTATATTTATGATTCCACGTTACTGTTACAACGTTACATAATCATGCCAGTGCCGGTACAGTTTACAAAGTGTTGTGGTGGAGTGGAGTGGAGTGGAGTGGAGTGGAGGGGAGAGGAGGGGAGTGCGGTGTGGTGTAGTGTAGTAGAGTGTAATGTAGCATAGCGCAGCGTGGTGTAATGTAGTGAGCGCAGCGTAGTGTAGTGTAGTGCAGCGCAGTGCAGTGCAGTACAGTATAGTATAGTGTAGGGTAGCATAGTGAAGCGAAACGTAGTATAGTGTAGTGCAATGTAGTGTAGTGTAGTGTAATGCAGTGTAGTGTAGTGCAGTGTAGTGCAGTGTAGTGTAATACAGTGCAGTGTAGTGTAATACAGTGCACCAGTGTAGTGTAGTGCAGTGTAGTTTAGTGCAGTGTAGTTTAGTGTAGTGCAGTGTAGTGTAATGCACTGTAGTGTGGTGCAGTGTAGTGCAGTGTAGTGTAGTGCAGTGTAGTGTAGTGCAGTGTAGTGTAGTGCAGTGTAGTGTGCGGTACGGTGCAATGCAGTTCGGAGCAGTGCAGTGCAGTGCAGTGGAGTGGAGTGGAGTGGAGTGTAATACAGTGCAGTCCAGTGCAGTGTAGTATAGTGTAGTGCAGTGAAGTGTAGTGCAGTGTAGTAGTGTAATGTAGTGCAGTGTAGCGTAGTGTAGTGTAGCGCAGTGCAGTGTATACCACTTTCAGTCACGGAAGATATTCCTGCATGAACACTAAATAATATTGCCAGGGACAATCTCCTCTTGCCGTGGGTTCTTTTACGTGCGCTGAATGCGTGTTGCGCCCCGGGGTATTGGATTATTGCCTCTGTCGAAAGACTAGCACCCAAACCACCACTCAAGGTCCGGTGATGAGACAAAAATTCTGGGTTCAGATGGGGATGGAACCGGCATTTTTCATTTTCTAGGCAGTTATTTTACCTTTCAATCGCCAATCCAACCCATCTTTAACTGATAGATTTACTGTTCATCCAAGCTTAGTTACCTGCAATATCATTTTTATGACATATTAATTTTGTGTCAGTGTTGTATCATCAGTGTATCAATTTAGAAGCATGCGTTATATGTAGTGTCTTATAGGTTGATTGTATCATAATACGTCAATGCGTTACATGTCAGTAAGACTATACACACGAATGCTTATTCACACAAACTGATGCAAAGTTATGCACGCAAACTGATGCAAAGTTATATATATATTACATATGCACGTACGCTTGAGATGACAATATAATTTTATGCATGTGCACATAGAAACACACACACACGTGTACATGCGTGCGTACGTCCATTCAACACATATACAACAGACAGGCACAGAGAGACACAGAGAGAGAGAGAGAGAGAGAGAGAGAGAGAGAGAGAGAGCGAAGAGAGAGAGAGAGAGAGAGAGAGAGAGAGAGAGAGAGAGGGAGGGAGGGAGGGCAGACAGACAAAGTGACAGAGACAGACTATCATAAGAGACTGAAAGTGAGACAGACAAGACAGGCAGATCCAGCCAGTCAGACAACAAAAACCAACCCAAAGAAAAAGGAAACAAAGAGAGACAGAGAAAAGATACAGACACACAGACAGAAAGACAGACAAGACAGAAACAGACGTTTTCCCGGAAGTGTGCGGGGATGCCCATGGAAAGTCTGTTGACGGTCTTCATGAAAAATAGAGACAAAGACATACAGAAACAGACAGACAAGACAGACAGACAAGACAGACAAGACAGAAACGGACCTTTTTCCTGAAGTGTTGTTGTTGCTTCGATTTTACGTCTGTTCACTCAAAGTGATATTAGACGATGGGAAGGGGAGGGGAGGGGACATTGATGTTGATGGTTGTGTGCTGTGAAATTGGTATCTGTTGCTAAATATCCTAGGCAGTATACAGAAAAAGGCTAAGCAATGATAACAACAAATAAATACATAAGAAATGCTAATGCGACTTATAACTATAACAAATGTCCTATAGGACTGTTCATTAAAGATTTTGTTATACGAAATGCCAAATCAATATTTTTGAATATCTTATCCAAGGACTTTTCAGAAAAAGAAGGTAATAATGGTTTTAGACTCTTACATTCAAAAATTATATGAATGCTAGTAATTTTCTCACCACACAAACATTTTATATTTTTACTATATTTAGTGATAAAAGCATTCAGTTTTATTCTAAAGAATAAAGCGCTAACCTTTCTTGCCATGAACAAACTTGTGTAGGTTTCAGAGTGATCAATATTCCTAAAAACAGGGATAGTGATTAAAGATTTGTCTGAAAGGTGCTCATTTTGATGATAAGCTTCTTTAGCCCTGCTCCACGATGCCTCTTCTAGTAAATGATAGCCCTCTTGTAAAGATAATGGAACATGTAGTTCTACAGAATCCTCTCCATGCCTTGCACCTCTCTTCGCAGCTCTGTCAGCCCACTCATTTGGCAAGAACCCCACATGCGAAGGTACCCAACAGAAGGTGACACAAATACCCCTTAAAGCTAAAACATGTATGGCATGATTGATCTCTAGTACAACTGTAGACATTTTCTTAGAACTTGTGGATTTTAATGCATAGAGTACCGATTTCGAATCAACGCATAGTAAAGTTTGAAATACATTCACCGGAAGATCAAGAATATGATTAAGAGCCATTAAAATTGCTATTAGCTCAGCTGTGAATATCGAATGGTGTTTACCAGCATAATAACATTTTTCTATTTTAAGCGATGGTATTACAAAAGCTGAACCTGTTTCTTGATCATCTAGATGTGAACCATCTGTAAATACCTTTAAATGATGAGAATATTTATGATGAATATGAGATCGAACTTTGGAGATCACAATATTTTGATTTTCACTCTTTGCTATATTAATGTACTCTATGTCAAAATTTGCTTTGTTCATTTCCCATGAAGGATAAGGTAGAACTTTAGTTTGTGTATCCATGGTATGTTGATTGATTCCAGACTTTTCAAAAAGGTCTGAAACATACGTACCAATTGGCTTTAAAGAAGATATTTGTTTTGCTCTTTTTGGAAAATTGATTTCTGATTTTATTTTTACTTCGTCTGAAGTAAAATGTTTGTGGTTTTGCTTCTGAGTACATATTTTGCACATGCCAATTGTCGGTATTCATCTAGGGGCAATTCTCCAATTTCATGATAAGTTCCAAGAGCCGGTGCATGAAAAGGTACTCCGAGGGCAAGCCTGTATGCCTTACAGTCCATACTTTGTAACTTTTTGAGTAGGTACTTGGGTGCATTGAAAAAGACCTCTTGCCCATAAGACAGTTTGGAACGAATAAGGGATGTTGCTAAACATTTCAGATTTAAAGTGCTTTGTCCCCAAAACTGCTTACTTACCATTTTAAGTAAATTCAAACTCTTTCTTGCTTTAGTTAAGGTATATTCGATATGTGCATTCCAAGCTAGTTTAGACGTAAGAATGACACCCAAGAATTTTATTATATTTTTATATTGGATGATTTCACCGCCAATCCTGAACACTGGTAACTCCTCTGGATTACTACCATTGTTAAAAAGTACTAGGTGTGTCTTTTCTGTAGAAAAAGAAAGTCCATTCTCAAAAATATAATCATTTATGTTGTCAAGTTGTTTTTTGATAAATTTTTCTGATGTAATTTATAGCCCGTTTTGATGTGTTTCGCTTCATATTAACATTCATCCATAAACATATGTCGTCTGCATATTGCACTAAAACGACATCATTTGATAACTTTCTTGGAAGATCGTGTAATAAAATATTGAACAAGACAGGAGCTATTACAGAACCTTGGGGTAAACCCATATGAAGAGACCTGAAACCTGAATATGCATTATTTACTCGGACTTGTATGCTTCTGTTACACAGAAAGCTTTTAATGTAATGATATATATGACCGGAAACCTGAGATTTTTTAGTTTTAGCAACAATCGAGCGTGCCAAACTTGATCATAAGCCTTTTTAATGTAAAAAAATGTCGCTAGAACGTTTTTCGTCGTGCAAATTGGCTTTTAATGCATGTTGAAAGTTTAACCAAATTGTCTATGCACATCGGTCTTTGTGAAAACCTGCTTGATTGACTGGGATTATGTTATTTTTATGACAGTAATATATCAATCGTTTAAGAATAATTCGCTCCATCAATTTGCAAGTATGTGAAGTCAAGGCAATAGGTCTGTAATTACTTATATCTGTTTTTGGCTTTCCCTGCTTATGTACAGGAACAACTATAGACTGCTTCCACTTCATGGGCATGACACCATCAATCCAACATTTATTACAAAGTTTGTGCAGCAGAAATAAAAAGTTTTCCTGAAGTGTGCGGGGATGCCCATGGGCAGTCTGTTGACGGCCTTCATACAAAATAGAGACAAAGACACAGACAGACAGACAGACAGACAGACAGACAGATCGACCTTTTTTCTGAAATGTGCCAGGATGCCTAGATGCAGTCTGTTGACGGCCTTCGTGCAAAAATGAGACAAAGACACACAGACAGACAGACAGTCAGACGGAGAAGACAGACAAGACAGACAGTAAGACGGAGAAGACAGACAAGACAGACATGGACCTTTTTCCTGAAGTGTGCGGGGATGCCCATGGGCAGCCTGTTGACGGCCTTCATGGCGTCCTTCCACTGCTCAAAGGCACTGGGGCCCGGGGCAGGGGCCAGGCTGAACTTCATCCTCGTGTCGATCTCTGAAACCACATCACACACACACAAACATACACACAGAGGCACACACACACACAGAGGCACACACACACATACACGCGCGCGCGCGCACACACACATACACGCGCGCGCGCGCACACACACACACAGAGGCACACAGACACACACCCACACACACACACGGATGACAATTTTTTTCAAAACTGCATGCACACGGTGACTGGATGGAAACAAAAGCACATAAGTGCTTATTCCTTTACTCTCGAAATAATAATAATAATAATGATATTATTATTATTATCATCATTATTATAATTATTATTAGTAGTAACACAAATACACCACGAAATTTAGTCAAGTCAAGTCAAAAACACTTTAATCATCCCATGAAGGGCAATTACAATACTGACAGGCACATTGATACCTATAATTATCTCACAAGACACAAGAAAAACACATTTCAGATTGTTATAAGCATTCCAAGATAGCTTAAAAAATTATATACACAAATCCAGGTGCACACACGCACCGCGTACACACACACACACACACACACACACACACACACACACACACACACACACACACACACACACACACACATACACACACACCAATGCAGGCTATGTTATATTATTTCCTCCCCTATGGGGATGCCGGGGGCCTGTCAGCATACCTAGGATAGCATCCCCACCTTCTGGAAAATCTGTGGCTCGCAATTCCTCTTTTCTATCCCTCTCTCTGTTTCTGCTTCGTTTCTTTTTCTTCCTGTCACCACCTTTTTGTCTATTTTCTGCCTTTCTTGGTCCATTAGACAGCCTTTTTCTAGCAAAAAAAACCTGAAAAAAGAACAATTTTCTCCCACGCCGAAGTCGGATATGCTGGGTCTGACTTGTTAGGCGCTTAACGGCAGCGTGACGCATTTTTGCTCATATAACAGACAAGAATTGTTGCTGTCTGAGCGTTCGACGAAGAAGAAGAATATCATTTCCAATGATATGTTTGTAGATCATTATGTTTCCAACATTTGCTGGGGAACCTACAACAACGATAATAACGCCACCACAACCACCATCATCCTCACCACCACCACCACCAACAACAACAATAACGAGAACTACTCCACCAACTTCATGGTACCGGTACCTGTCACTCGGGCATCACTGTGTGTGAAATACTCATACACCATCATATCGTGCTATACTATACAATTATACTAGCTTACGGAACAGCAGAAGCAAAAATACACACGACCAGAGCCCAACTTCAAACGGAAAGAAACATGGCTAGTATTCTGCTATTCTAATAAAGGTGCTTCCTTCATGTTTTCCTGAAAACAAGGTATGAACAGTTATGACCTGTAAACCTTTTTGTCTTCGATCTACAGCCGGCTCACTCAACACATACAGACACAACACACACACACACACACACACACACACACACACACACACACACACACACACACCACACACACACCCCACACACAAAACAGCACATACGCATAGGCATACACGCGCACGCACACACACACACACACAAACCCTGACGCTTCCAGCAAAAAACACACGCCTCTGCAGCAATGCACCGTACAAATAAGCTTGTGTGCAGGTATGAGGAAACTGTTCATGACTCGCTGATGATAGCACAGATAAGCTGAGGATCAAGCCAGTCAGTCTATCATAAAGCTTGTCTGTGCTCTATTGCCCCTGGGGGAGATCTCCACTGATTTCTGTAATTATTGCACATTCTCTCTCGGCTTCTTGATTGTAAGTATGCGGCAAACAGACAGACAGACACACATACAGACACGCTCTCTATCTATCTCACACATTCTCTCTCTGTGAGTGTGTGTGTGTGTGTGTGTGTGTATGTGAACTACCCCTCCCCCCCCCCCCCCCCCCCACTTACTCACTCCCCTCTCTCTGTCACACACACACACACACACACACTCTCTCTCTCTCTCTCTCTCTCTCTCTGTCAGGGCACACACACACTCTCTCTCTCTCTCCCCCCCCTCATTGTGTCTGGTCACTCTATCACACACATACACACACACTCCCCCCCCCCCCCCCCCCACACACACTCTCTCTCTGTCTGGGACACACACACAACACACACACACACACTCCTCACTCTCTCATTGTGTCCGGGTCACACACACTCTCTCTCTCTCACTCTCTCCTCTCTCTCTCTCCTCTCTCTCCTCTCTCTCTCTCTCTCTCTCTGTCACACCACATACACACACTCTCTCTCCCTCACACACATACACTCTCTCTCACTGTGTCTGGGTCACTATCTCTCTCTGTTTCACACACACACACACACACACACACACACCGCTCCTCACACACACACACACACACACTCTCCTCCTTTGTGTCAGTCACACACACACACACACAGACACACACACACAAACTCACACAGGCAGAGAAGTGGTCAATAGGCAATGCACTTGCCTAGAAAGTGAGACATCATAACTTCACCCCCTGTTTGAACCCGAACTTCTTCCATACCTACTAAACCTTGAGGCGGTGGTGGTCTGGGTGCTAGTCTTTCAGAAAAGACGATAACCTGAGGTCACGTGTGCAATACGCATTGAGCATACATCCAAGAAACCACAGCAATAAAAGAGTTGTCTCTGGCCAAAAAGAAAATTCTGCAAGAAAAAGTCCAATCTCATAGGGAAACAAACGCACAGAGGAAAATCTTTTCCCTTATTTTTTTAATATTATGGGTAGCGCCAGTCTTGCAATGACAACACACTCTCTTCAGTGACAACAGCGTGAGTGTTACGCAGAGAAATCTGCTGCGACTTCGGATGAGACTATAAGCCGAGGCCCCGTGTGCGAACGCACGCAGAACATCTTGCGCACACGTTAAATCCTGTTCCGCTTTTCTTAAGAGTAGGGCATTGTGTGCCGGTGGGAACGGATGACAAAATTTACAAAACCGCATACACACGGGGACTGGATGTAAAAAAGCACATATTAGTGCTTATTCCATTATCCTCGATATAAAAGAATAAATAAAATAAAATAAATAAATACAATTCAATTCACTACAGTGCAATGCAATACAGGCATGTATGTATGTATGCAAGTATGATATATAAAACAAATAGTGCAGTCACGCTGATGCTGATGATGACACAGATCTAAGCTGAACATCACTTGAAGCAAGTCTCTCAATCAGAGCGTACATCAGTGCCTCTAGGGAGACCTTTGAACGGAATGATGATGATGTGGATTCTTTCTCGATTTCTTCTTGATTGCGAGCGTAAGTTTGCATGCGCGTGTGACGTGCGGCGCAGACAGAGATATACAGGCACAGACAGACAGGCAGAGAGACAGACAGGCAGAGAGACAGGCAGGCATACAGACAGACAGACAGACAGGCAGAGAGACAGACAGGCAGAGAGACAGGCAGGCATACAGACAGACAGACAGACAGACAGACACACAGTTAAAGTGTCATAGTGTGTTAAATACAAGAAAGAACGAACACACAATATGCATTCTAGAAGCACCATTCCTTCATAGAAAGCGAGAAGTCATGGATTCAACCCCCGATATTGAACCTGCCCCCCCCCCCC
>CM054146.1:36497388-36504888 GCA_028751875.1 Rapana venosa | reverse complement strand
ACACACACACACACACACACACACACACACACTCACACACACACACAGCTTCCAGTACAATGCATCATTCTTCAAAATATTCCAGATGAATGTTTTTGTTTGATTGGGAGCATTTTTCATATTTGTTATGTAAATTGATTTGTGTGAAATCTGAAAATGGGAAGGAAAACACTCTCTGGATATCCATCATAATTTCACCAGTGTCATAAACACTCACCAGTATCTCCTTCATCATCATCATTTCATCGTTATCATAAACACTCACCAGTATCCCCCAAGCCCCAAACAGAACTATTCACCAACAACGCACACTTGCCACAAGAAAGAAAGGTATCAGCATGCCACCTGCTGTACAGATCTCGCACACAGCACTGCTGCACTGCTGTGTCTTCCCTCCCTCACATGTCTATCATCCATCTCTAGCTAGATGCGCCACGGGAACAGACGCCGTGATCGTTACACAGGGAAATGGATCCTAACTAACTAAATACCAGCTGAATAATGCCTGCTTTCAGGCACTAAGCCTGCATTTTCAGGCACATTTTCATACATAGATCACTGGTAGAGTTATGTAAAGATCATGTGCATATGGAAAAAAAATTGAGTGCAGTGCATCTTGGTCATAAATTCTTTCTTTGCTTCACTATATGCCATAAAGCTTCAATCAACAGTGCGTGTGAATTTTACGTTATGAGACGAAAAAAATGTTTTTACACAAATAAAACGCTTACTTTATTCTTGGTGTACGCACGCATGTGCGCATGCACACACACAGACATACTCACACACACACTCACTCACAAACACTAAATCCACTCTACCCCAAAAGTCCTGAGGAACGGATGACAAAATTGACAAAACTGCATAAACACTGGGACTGGATCGAAAAAGCACACGAGTGCTTATTCCATTATCATCGAAATAAAAGAATAAACACACACACACACAAACATAATCTCGAGAGAGAGACAGAGACAGACAGACACACAGACACAGAGGAAAAGAAACAGAAAATTGTACTGCAGGGACCATATAATACATGGAGATGAGCAATAAAAAAGCCAACATTTTACGTGAAGAAAACCCGTTATCAAGACACAAACTTGAACAGTACAAGTCTGGCATCTTACAAAACAGGCTTTCTGTGCAGCCATTGGCTATTCAAAGATTTCTCTCTTTTTTTCCCCTGTGAAGCATTTTCTTCTCCATGATGTGTAGATGAATCCAAACGTTCCATAAAAATATAAAAAAGCAACAAAACAAAACAAAAAAAACTTCCCCCAAAATCCCCAACGAAAACCAAAACCAAAAGCTCGTTCAATGTGCTGCTTTACCATTCTGCGTGTCGGTATTTCCTAACAGGAACAAAGAACTGAATGAGATGACGCCTGTTTGCTTCAGCAGTTATCAAAAAAACAACAACCCAACCCAACAAACAAAAATCCCAAAAGCCTTTTGAGTACACTACTACACAGGCCAAAAGCTTGGTCAAAGACATTATCTTCAGGGTTTCTTTTCCTCCCCTCTCTCCCTTCAGTAAAAGAGGCAACGATCGACTCATAATATTATTATTATAGGCACGAGACATTTGTGGGAAACTGAAAGAAACCTTTTAGATCCCCAAGATTATAGAAGAAAATTTTTAACAGGAAAATGATAGAGGCAAAATGGTCGCTTAGAGGTTTGGATGATTAGATTAGTATGAAAAAATACATCAACTTAGGACTTTAAAGGGCGCACACGCACGCACACGCGCGCGCGCCCCGCACACACACACACACGCACGCACGCACACACCCACACAGCCCTTTGGATGAGACTATAAAACCGAGGTCCCGTGTGCGAACGCACGCAGAGCATCTTGCGCACTCATTAAAACCCGTTCCACTTTTCGGAAGAGTAGGTGCCGGTGGGAACAGATGACATAATTTTCAAAACTGCATACACACGGGGACTGGATGTAAAAAAAGCACATGAGTGCTTATTCCATTATCCTCGAAATAAATACACAAACACACACACATTCACACAGATACACACACAGACACACACACACACAGGCACAGACACACACACAGACAAATACACACACAGACACACAGACAAACAACACACACACACACATACCCACCACGCCTTTGTTTGTTTTCATGCAATCCTAGGAAGACCTTTTCTTCCGCATAGAGAAATAACAGCAACACCACATCAATATAGCAAGCCTTCACAAGACAATCCATGGAATGCAAATATCCACGCTCCTAAAAGAAATTAACTCATGCTTTACCTGAACATTGAGCGGCAGGCGCGGGCGGAGAGAGAAACGGGGGAGTGAGTGGGGTGTGACGTTTTTCCAACACGGAAAACAACTTTATCACCAGATGGTTCATCATCTTGCACCACAGTCATTAACAATGTCCGATCAGAACATCACTGCGTGGTCTCACACTCCTTTACTTTACACTCTGTGGCTAACATTTCATCTTCAAATGATTATTGTCATGCATTGGGGTTGATTAACCGTTCAGACTCGGTACATTATCACGCACTGTAGCTAACGTTTCAGACTCGAACATTATCACAAACTGTTGTTAACGTTTCAGACTCGAACATTATCACAAACTGTTGTTAACGTTTCAGACTCGAACATTATCACGCACTGTAGCTAACGTTTCAGACTCGAACATTATCACAAACTGTTGTTAACGTTTCAGACTCGAACATTATCACAAACTGTTGTTAACGTTTCAGACTCGAACATTATCACGCACTGTAGCTAACGTTTCAGACTCAAACATTATCACAAACTGTTGTTAACGTTTCAGACTCGAACATTATCACAAACTGTTGTTAACGTTTCAGACTCGAACATTATCACGCACTGTAGCTAACGTTTCAGACTCGAACATTATCACAAACTGTTGTTAACGTTTCAGACTCGAACATTATCACAAACTGTTGTTAACGTTTCAGACTCGAACATTATCACAAACTGTTGTTAACGTTTCAGACTCGAACATATCACAAACTGTTGTTAACGTTTCAGACTCGAACATTATCGCGCACTGTGGCTAACGGTTCAGTCTCAACCACGATCATACACTGTGGCTAACAGTTCAACCTCAAACATGATCATACACTGTGGTCAACAGTTCAACCTCAAACATGATCATACACTGTGGCTAACAGTTCAACCTCAACCACGATCATACACTGTGGCTAACAGTTCATCCTCAACCATGATCATACACTGTGGTCAACAGTTCAGTCTCAAACATGATCATACACTGTGGTTAACAGTTCAGTCTCAAACATGATCATACACTGTGGTTAACAGTTCAGTCTCAAACATTATCACACACTGTGGTTAACGGTTCAACCTCAAACATTATTACAAACTGCGGCTAACAGTTCAATCTCAAACATGATCACGCACTGCGGCTAACAGTTCAGTCTCAAACATTATTACAAACTGCGGCTAACAGTTCAATCTCAAACATGATCACGCACTGCGGCTAACAGTTCAGCCTCAAACATTATCAAACACTGTGGCTAACGGTTCATACTCAAACACTATGACGTATCGCACACTGTAGCTAACCGTTCAGCCTCAAACATGATCACAAACTGTGGTTAACGGTTAGCATAACACTCTATGACACACTGTAGACAACGGTTTACTTTCACACACTACCGCACATTTCGGGAGATGAAGCTCCTCCTTCCCATTTCGAATTGTTCGTTCCACGAAATACAGAAGTCGTCAATGTTGTGGATGATTGACATCTGGATTTTTCTGCAATGGTCTTAAACATTAACGTTTCACTCATCAAGATATGTATATTCCGGCAAATCCCCCAACAGTTAATACTAGATTCCCTGATCACACAAAACATTATCAGACTGATTGAACTGACTGCACAAAACAAATGAAAAGATTCACTGAACTGATTACACAAAGCATACTTATCAGATTCACTGACCTGACCGCACAAAACATTAGATTCCTTGAACTGCACACACAAAACATTAGATTCCTTGAACTGACCACACAAAGCATTAGATTCACTGAACTGACCACACAAAGCATTAGATTCCTTGAACTGACCACACAAAGCATTAGATTCCTTGAACTGACCACACAAAGCATTAGATTCCTTGAACTGACCACACAAAGCATTAGATTCCTTGAACTGACCACACAAAGCATTAGATTCACTGAGCTGACCACACAAAGCATTAGATTCCTTGAACTGACCACACAAAGCATTAGATTCCTTGAACTGACCACACAAAGCATTAGATTCCTTGAACTGACCACACAAAGCATTAGATTCCTTGAACTGACCACACAAAGCATTAGGTTCCTTGAACTGACCACACAAAGCATTAGATTCCTTGAAATGACCACACAAAGCATTAGATTCCTTGAACTGACCACACAAAGCATTAGATTCCTTGAACTGACCACACAAAGCATTAGATTCCTTGAACTGACCACACAAAGCATTAGATTCACTGAACTGACCACACAAAGCATTAAGATTCACTGAACTCAGCACACAAACCATATTAGATTCACTGAACTTATAACAGAAACCATATCAGATTAACTGACCTGACCACAAAAGATGAACTGACAACACAAAGCATGATTATCAGATTTACTGAGCCGACCACACAAAGCATTAGATTCACTAAACTGACCACACAACGCATTATTATTAGATTCACTGAACTGACCACACAAAGCATTAGATTCACTGAACTGACCACACAAAGCATTAAGATTCACTGAACTGACCACACAAAGCATTAAGATTCACTGAACTGACCACACAAAGCATTAAGATTCACTGAACTCAGCACACAAACCATATTTGATTCACTGAACTTATAACAGAAACCATATTAGATTAACTGACCTGACCACAAAAGATGAACTGACAACACAAAGCATGATTATCAGATTTACTGAGCCGACCACAACAAAGCATTAAGATTCACTTAACTCAGCACACAAGCATATTAGATCCACTGAAATGACCACACAAAGCATTTAGATTCACTGAACTGACCACAAAACATGAACTGACCACACAAAGCGTGATTATTAGATTCACTGACTTGACCCCACAAAGCATTAGATTCACTGAACTGACCACACAAAGCATTAGATTCACTGAACTGACCACACAAAGCATTATTAGATTCACTGACCTGACCACACAAAGCATTATTAGATTCACTGAACTGACCACACAAAGCATTAGATTCACTGAACTGACCACACAAAGCATTATTAGATTCACTGAACTGACAACACAAAGCATTAGATTCCTTGAACTGACCACACAAAGCATTAGATTCACTGAGCTGGCCACACAAAGCATTAGATTCCTTGAACTGACCACACAAAGCATTAGATTCCTTGAACTGACCACACAAAGCATTAGATTCCTTGAACTGACCACACAAAGCATTAGATTCCTTGAACTGACCACACAAAGCATTAGATTCCTTGAAATGACCACACAAAGCATTAGATTCCTTGAACTGACCACACAAAGCATTAGATTCCTTGAACTGACCACACAAAGCATTAGATTCCTTGAACTGACCACACAAAGCATTAGATTCACTGAACTGACCACACAAAGCATTAAGATTCACTGAACTCAGCACACAAACCATATTAGATTCACTGAACTTATAACAGAAACCATATCAGATTAACTGACCTGACCACAAAAGATGAACTGACAACACAAAGCATGATTATCAGATTTACTGAGCCGACCACACAAAGCATTAGATTCACTAAACTGACCACACAACGCATTATTATTAGATTCACTGAACTGACCACACAAAGCATTAGATTCACTGAACTGACCACACAAAGCATTAAGATTCACTGAACTGACCACACAAAGCATTAAGATTCACTGAACTGACCACACAAAGCATTAAGATTCACTGAACTCAGCACACAAACCATATTAGATTCACTGAACTTATAACAGAAACCATATTAGATTAACTGACCTGACCACAAAAGATGAACTGACAACACAAAGCATGATTATCAGATTTACTGAGCCGACCACACAAAGCATTAAGATTCACTTAACTCAGCACACAAAGCATATTAGATCCACTGAAATGACCACACAAAGCATTTAGATTCACTGAACTGACCACAAAACATGAACTGACCACACAAAGCGTGATTATTAGATTCACTGACTTGACCCCACAAAGCATTAGATTCACTGAACTGACCACACAAAGCATTAGATTCACTGAACTGACCACACAAAGCATTATTAGATTCACTGACCTGACCACACAAAGCATTATTAGATTCACTGAACTGACCACACAAAGCATTAGATTCACTGAACTGACCACACAAAGCATTATTAGATTCACTGAACTGACCACACAAAGCATTAGATTCACTGAACTGGCCACACAAAGCATTAGATTCACTGAACTGACCACACAAAGCATTAGATTCCTTGAACTGACCACACAAAGCATTAGATTCACTGACCCGACCACACAAAGCATTAGACCACTGAACTGACCACACAAAGCATTAGATTCACTGAACTGTCCACACAAAGCATTAGATTCACTGACCTGACCACACAAAGCATTAGATTAACTGAACTGACCACACAAAGCATTAGATTCACTGAACTGACCCCAGAAACCATATCAGAGTCACTGAACTGACCCCAGAAACCATATCAGAGTCACTAAACTAACCCCACAAAACATAATGATTACTAGATTCACTGAACTAACCACGCAAAACGTAACACATTATTACATCTTCTACACACACACAAAATATCAAAATTCACGGAACTGAACTGACCACACGAAACATACAATTTAAAAGATTCACTAAACTGACTACACCAAACCTTAACACAATAAATAAAAAACCAAACAACCCCCAGCCAGTTAACATTGCGATGTGCGTCGTGCGCGTGCCACTGACCGATAATTCACACTGGCGATCACAGCCCTTACACTCTTCCAACCTGTGTGTGTGTGTGTGTGTGTGAGCTTTATGCATGACAACAACAGGCTATTGACTGTGCCACCGATCAAATTAATGAAGCCGCTGATGTCAAAAGCTCAGCCGTCACAGCTGGCGGGTCCACCAAGCCAGACATACACAAAGCTATTATCTTAACAATCCCCCGGTTCACATCTGTTCTCCGTATTATTAAACGATGATCACTCTTCATCACTCTAGATAGACAGACCCCCAGTCACAAAGCACACTGTAGGTCAAAAGGATTTGAATTCTAATCAAGCGATCCTGAGGTCGTGAGTTCGAATCAGGCAAGTCCCCTCTCTCTCTCTCTCTCTCTCTCTCTCTCTCTCTCTCTCTCCCCCCCCCCCCCACCTCTCTCTCTCTCTCTCTCTCTCCCCTCTCTCTCTATTATGGCGGTTTTGCTTTGTTTGGTTCTGTTTTGGTCT